>VXBX01005186.1:22099-81385 GCA_013400415.1 Scytalopus superciliaris
AAAAAAAAAAAAAAAGAATGTGTGGAGTCTGTATGTGTTTGTGTAGAAAGAAGAGAGGAAAAAACCCAAAATGAACATACAACAATAGTGTAATTTAGGTGAGACAGAAAGTTTCCTTACCTTGTGACCCTGAAATTACTTTGTTCTTCATGGACTCCTTGGCCATAGGAATTCTTTCAGGGAGTTCCAACTTCTCCTTCTGTAAAACTACTTCCTCCTTCCACACTTCAGCTATTACCTTGTCTGTTTTGCCTTGATTATCTAATCCATGATCAAATGAGATGCAATGGTTTACAAGTGTGCATTTGTATAGACAGGTGGTATTTGGGAAGTGACATCCAAAGCAGTGTGCAGTAGACTGGGTAAAGTAAAGTCGAAACAACTCTTCTTTTGTTTCTTCTTTCATCCTGAAATGGCTTAACCCAACAGCTGAATTCATCGAGGCTGGATCATCAGTTAAAGGACAAGCAAAAGAATAAGACAACTGAGCTAGGAAGCTGGTAGTAAGTGGTTTTGATGCATAAAGACATCCATTATTCCAAGTACCTTATATTTAGACATGTCTATTATAAATGTCTATATCTGTCTGAAACTAAAAGTAAGAGATTGTTCCCCAACATCTAGGAATGGCTTTACTGCAGTTTCACCAAAATAGAAATTCTCCAAATTCCTCTGAAAGGAGGTAAGTTCTGCTAATATATTAAGCTGCTATCTTCCTAAATAAGTTAATTTTAAAAGTAAAGCCAGTGTAAAACAACTTACAATCTGAACCATGCTCCAAAGCAAGGAGTCAGAGACGCACATAGATTTTGACCTTCTGGGATACATAATCAAAGGACTAGAGACGACTCACTTCATTCAAGTCACCTAGTTTAAAAGTATCTATCTTGATTCTCTGAAAATCCCAGAAATGCAGTATGAATGCTGACATACAAACTTCTCATTTCCCATTATGCCCTTTTCAGCTGAAGGTGGAAGGAACATCTTTATGTATCTTTTTTTTTTTAATTAAACCCCATTCAGATCCATTCATTTTCCCCTTGGAATAGTTGTTATATGTTAATTGAGGGTAGATAAATTACCTACCCTCAGCTTCTCTGTAAGCACCACAGAGCTCAGTATATTATCACAAGACACTCTTTCTATATTCATCCTTTTTCCAAAAGACTTTAGGAATAGGATGAGCACTCATCAGCAAACTGCCAGGTCTTTTTCTGTGTTAGTACAGTAATAGAAAGTTGCTACTATTATATGGACTCCATCAAATGATGAAATGTTCATATGGTGTAACTGACACCTTTTGGAATAGTGGAACATAATTGCTATCCTTTCTGTTTTGGTTTGGTTTGGGTTTGGGGTTTTTTTAACAGACGGGTTTCAAATACTTTAAAATGCTGAAATAAAATTTTATCTCCTACATGTTGGATACATAAGCATAAATGATCAACTCTTTGACACTACTTTCAAATGGAGTTTAGATGCAGAAAAATAATAGTCATTTGTATTTTGTATATTATGATCTGATTTTGAACAGTTGCACGCCCACCTGAGAAGCTGTCACTACTTTTGTGAGTCTAATTCTGTTAAACAATGTTTTTGTGACAGAGAGTAATTTTCAATCCATATTTCATCTAGTCCCATGAGAAGAATAATTAAATGACAACAGGATAAATTATTTTCCCTGGCCTCAAAAAACTGCACAAATACCCAGGGTTGGGCTTGCCAAGACAGGGAACTATAAACACAATTGTTGCTGTTTCTAGGTGGGGGAAGGAAGAAGTTTCATTTTGGACTGAGACCAATTGTCAAAAAAGGGATGTTTAGGAAGATTTTTCCATCAAATCACCTATTAGGTGGTTTCATACAATTAAGTGCCAATGGCCTTTTGCTTTCTACAACTGCTCTCTGGCCTAAAAAGTGTCAAGTTCATGAGGTCACAAAAAGAGTTAAAGGATTTTACAGATCAGCAGAATTCGAATCAATGATTGAAATCTGAAGCTAGCAGAGTTCAGACTGGAAAAATAATGCCATATTTATCAGTCAGACAGTGAGGGTGAATATCATGGAACATGACAAATTCTTTATCACCTTCAGTTAGGATTGATGTCCTTCTAAAAGATGCACTCAAATGAGGCTTTTAAATTCAGATGTAACAGTGACTTTCAGCAATTTTATATTAATATTATCTAAGGGATCAAACAGACATTTAAAATGTTTCTCTGAATTCTATGAATATTATTAATACACATAGCAGAAAAATCTAATACTTGTAATAGGATATTTATGAATGAGAAAAAGATGAAATCAACTTCTCTAAAGGAACTGATTTTCTTTTTTATATGTCCCTAAAAGAAATTAAATTAAATTGGATAATTATAATGGATAACTTTAATTAATGTTGTAAAATAGGTATATGCTAACAATTTCATACAAATAATAATTCCAACATACATGCTTTAGAGGGTATAAAGGAAAGTGTCTATAAGCTTGTTGAATCACCTGTTTTGGAATATATGTAGAGAACAGCAGAAGCAATTGGAAATTATTCAAATTATATCAGTTCAAGCTAACTTCTCATTTGAAAATGCTGAGGGATAGGTGAAGTATTCAGATGATGCAAGTCAGAAAATCACCCCCTCTGAGCTGAAAGGCTCCTTAAAAAATCCTTTGGATCAAGCTTCAGGAAAAGGCGGCACTCAGATGACATTCTCCATCTGGAGGATGTGGTCAAAATGGGTCTATCAAAAAGGAGCTGCAGCCCCAAGTGCTTTCACCATGGTCACAGCTGGAAGCTGGGCTGTGGATTTGTAGGCCAAGCTTTTACACTTATTGCTGATAACTATTAGAAGCTATGTGGACTACTGAGAGATTCTTTTCAGGCACTGACCTAGATTTAGCATGGTTCAGTTCAAAGGCCTTCTTCTAGGGAGAGAACCCTGTCCTTCCTTATATTCTGTAAAATTTATGCAACTCATTTAGTCTAGAAGAGTCTACAACCAGTAGCAGACAATTCAAAGCATCAAGGGAATACACTAAATATGAGCATAGCCCAGTTTCATCACCTCTGTATGTCTGACTGCAACAAAGATTATTCGCTAGCATTATAAAATCATGATTCCCATGAGCTGTTCCCAAAGGACAGACATCAATCAAAGTTTCAATCTCATTATAGACTGGAGAGCTTTTATCTCCTTTGACAAGTTCAAGTTCAAGATGATGTCTTTGACCTTTTCAGAGCACCTCTAAATTCACAGAAACTGGCGTCTTTGCCATGCACACCTCTTCACGTATGACAGCAGAGCATCTTACAGACATTTTCTATTGTATGCACCATAATCTTAGATTTCACTTTTCCATTCCTTATAAAATTCCTTTTCATATATAGAACCGCAAAAAGAGGTTGGGCATTTACCACTTCTCTCATTTTATTAATTTCCTATTAAAATTTACCTATCCTTAAAATATTAATATCACATTCTAATGGGGACCTTTCTACCTAAATCTTTACACCTAAACAAAAGACATAGAAAAACAAAGCATGTGTTTTTCGTACTAAAAAGGCTGTGCTCAACCTCAGCTGACCTTACAGACAGAAAAATGTTCCCGTTTACACAGCGAGTGTGTGCCATTCTGTACATTCTGAACCCTCTACAAAATACAAGGATTTTTTTGAAACTCCTGAGGTTGCTGATATCACATAGTGTTCTTACCTTTAAAATCTCTTAGTAGTTCTCTAGCAGTATACACCATCACAAACAAACACGTATATTAATTTTCAAGATTTACAATGACTGAATCCACTATTTTTTATTTTTTAAATTTTTTTTAAGTTAGAATACTTGTATGTCTTCCTAAATGATCATAGTGCTTTGGTACAGCTTCCCAGAAAAAATGCTGAGTCAATTTTTTTTTTACTTCCCATTCTTTCTGTACTAACATTTCCTTTACAGAATAAAGCACTAGTTCAGGCTGACTGACAATCACCAGATGAGGGTTCCTGTGCAAACCCCATGTCATGTATTAGGACTCAATTTTATAAATATAGCACTAAAAATTCTGTTTTGCACACTGAAGTTATATATCACTTAGCAGTGATAAAACTAGAATCAGTCCAAATTTCTATACCGAGACACATCCTATTTTTCAACATGGTACTCACTGTACACTTGTTGACTCATCTTCACAGTGAAGATAGTACATTCTCTGCTGATTCAGAAATTGCATCTTACAATAATTAATCTAGAATGTTCAATAGCTCTGAAAACCATGAAAATGGCTTTCAAAGGCCATTTCCATAATCTTTTCAGGGGTTTCTATGCTCTCTTTGTATTACATCTAGGGATGAACATCTGAAATACCAAGTATACACAGGAAGATGGTAAGTTGACCTCTGATTTTGGCTCTCTTGTAAGATACATTAAAACTGAAAGATAGCTGAAACTATTGGAGTGGAGCAATTGTTAGATTTGGAATGTCTGAGTGTTAGATATGCATTTCAGCCCAATTGCTATGTTTAATGTCTAAAATTATGTTCTTATTATTTCTTATTTTTTGGCCATAGCCATCTTGTACTCCATAAGTGTATTAATCAGCAATGTATATCACTTAATTTCAAGCCAGTCTTAGCCACTTGAAATTCCATTCCCCTTAGAGCACATATGAACCACATCAAAAGGAAGCCATTTTTTCTTATTTTACTCTATTTTTGACAATTTTAAAGTATACATGATCATAGAATCTGTTCTTTTTTCTTTTTTTTTTTTTTTCCCTAACTGAATTCTCATTTACTACTTCTCAGCATGGTGGTGGGTGGGAATAGTTTTTGTATACACTATGAGCATCCAAAGACATGAAAGGAAACACATTGCAGTTTCTTCACTCAGGAACTGGAGTTAATTTTACATGTTTGAAGATAAAAAAGAATATCTAAAAAAATATCTAAGCCACTGGTCTGCTCTTTTCAAAGTTATTAGTACCTGTAATAAAACATATATTTAAGTAATCTTTAAGCTATGCAGAGTTTCTATTCCTTGAATTCTGCTTGTCACACTTTCAATCTGTATAGTTTCTTTAGAGACTTTTGAATCCAGTCCTTTCTAGTAATGCAAACAGCATCTACATATTCAACCAACTTAATATGGCTTTTCCAATCATCACCAACGACAAAAATATTCAGTGAAAATGAGAGCAGATGAATTATTTATGTGCAGTTTGTAAATATCTAACTGAAATACCGAATGTAGTTTTCTTCTGTGGTCAGTAGTGAGCAAGAGGACAGTTCAAAGTGCCTAAAGCAGGTTTCCCTTTTGTCTAGGGAAGTTTGACTATTTAAGGAGCCTAAAAATGAGATTTGTCTGACCAAAAGCAGATATGAACACCTGAACTGGTCGCCTGAAGCTTCTTTGCAAGGTCAGTGGGAAAAATAGAGAGTAAATTGTTAAACTGCATGTCAGTAACAAGTCTAATGAATCACTTTCTGCTTCTTCTGTTGACCTTAAAAAGAAGTTTCAAATGACTTGCTTAAGTGTATATGCCTGAGCTTATGTTGTAAATGCCCAAAGTTGGTAGATGAATTCTACACTAACCTCCTGATTTAGATTATTAAATTTAGGTAGCAATTTCATACACAGCTCCAGGGCAACCAGTAATTAAGCTTTTTTTTTTTTTCCCAAGTGTTGAAAAGTGTACTATTTTGCTACTTCCCAGTCTTCAAAGCACAGTTCGTGTTTAGTTTTTAGGCAATGAAAAAGAATTTAGCAGATAGATTTCACCCAAAAACTCATACCACCTACTCCTTCCAGACCTGTAGCTCCCACTCCATATCCACATCAAATAGTCATCCAGAATCATGCAGTTAAAGGTCATTATCAAAGAACCTGCAGGTTTTGTTTAATGCTTGCATAAGATTCATTGCCCACCTGATAATGCAGGTGCAGGGCTTGTCTTGCAGAGTCGTCTTAATATCACTGCGCCATCCAGAAACATCTAAATTCTGTCAAGCCTTGAGTTTGAACAGCTCAACCAGCCAACTCTCCAGGAACCAAGGAGGTCTCAAGCCAACAAGCATATTCTCCTGTCATAAAAGCCATTCTGGAACCAGCTGGGAAACAATGAGCAGGCCTTAGTGGTAAAATTAACAAGAAAACAGAAACAAAATTGAGAACAGACCCGGTAGAAAAACAAAGACCAAGAAAAGATATGAGCTTAGTTAGGCCAGGCCTGAGGAGCAAGAAAGATCAGTGGTGTAGAGAGGCTATAGCCTGAAGCATGAAAGGCCATGAGTTTGGTGGCATTTAAGATATGCTCCAGATTCCTGAGATGCACCAACATCTGATAGCTGTGTAGTTCCCTTGAGATGTCATGTGGACAGAACCACCTCCTCTTGTGAGGTCGCTATGGCCCTTAGGACCACAACCATTGGCTCCTTCTGACTTGTTGGCTCTGGGATAGTGAACAAATTTTTGGATGCAACAGGAAAATGTTAGTGCATAAAAGATGTGTACTATGACTGTCCATTACTCTGCCTGGAAACAAGGAAGATCCTTGGAGATTTGACTGAGATGGCTGTCAGAGAGAGTTGTTCACTGTAGATCATGAAATTGAATGATGACACAGACACTAGTCGTGGCAAACAAAGTAGGAAAAGAAACAGAGAGTTTGACCTGGACGTTAGGAGAGAATGTGTCATCCATTTCTGGTAGAGTTCTCTCTCGGCTCAGAATCTGTAAATTTTGGCCTGAGTCTTCTTCCAGTGCAAGTCTGAGACAGTAGCATACTGAAAAAAATTACATCAAAGTTTGAATAAATGCATACTATCTATTTTTATATGCTTATAATAATATACTTTTAACATTTTAAAAGAATTTTGACAAAACAGAGATTGCTGTTTATCAATACAGTTTATAGTGGCTCCTGTTTGGCAATAAGTAACAATCTCTTCAATGATTTTTTCTTTTTTTTCTCTTTTTTCAATTATTCATAATACTCTAAAAATCATGAGAATATTTTCTTGTTTGTAGAACTACCTCTTAAAAAGCAAGATAGTACTCAAAATATATGATTGGTTAATGATTCCAGTAATAATGCAAGATTTTGCCTAATTACAATTTTACATAAGCAAACGACACACAGTTAAAACAATGACTATTTCAAACAAACTTCTTGTCTGTCTAAAGGGAACATTTCCTGCAGCATCTGGCAGCATATCTGGATGTAAGACACACTTGCCTTGTGTGTCTGTGAAAGGGGAAAATGAAACTGTGACTTCTCTTACTGCTACTTCACTGCCATCATACCAGAGCTCTCCGTGCAGGGGAAGCACGATCCATGTATGTGTATCACAGTTTCTTTTGGGGACTTATCTTCTAGTTGTGTTGCAATGAGACCTCCATGCAGCAGCAGTAGCAAACCACTCCCATGGAGACGCAGGAAAGGCTGCCAAACTGCAGTTACTCTGCCTACAAAGCTCCCACCCAGTCATAACCCACATCTCATTGATGTGGGTAAGTCAATTGTTTGCTTCTATCACTGAATAAGAAATATTTTGCCAGGACAATGTGAGAATTGGAGTCATTGTGAGGACCAGAAGTTTTAGAGCTCTTTATGAATGCAGCAATAAACTCCTTTAAAGAGATAGTAGCATTGCTTCTGCAATAATATAAACAGCTCCGAAAATGCCTTGCTGGATCAAGATGTAGAAAGAAGGTAAGGGTGATGGACATGCCACAGTGCTGTAGACTCTCAATGTGCCTTACAAAGCTGAAGGACTTGAGGTGCAGGCTCAGTTTGGGGAAGGACAGCAGAGATGTACAGTAGGACTGTGGACTGGAAACACTGACTTCAGAGGAAAATGGTGAAGGAAATAGTATGCTGGGGTGGTGGATTAAAAGGCAGTCTGCACTGGGTCTAGAGGAGATACATATATATACATATAAAACTTTTTCTTTTCTTAATTTGTCTATAGAATGTTATTTTCTTTTACTAGATTTGTCAATAGCTGCTAGAACCAATTATGAATATACCCCTATATTAGGAATATACCCCTACTCATATTCAGACTTATTTATCACACAAATGAAACATCGCATCACCAATCTCCTTTTAATTACTATCCCAATTGAAAGCTGCTGGCCTGATATACAGAGCAGTACAGCAAATGCAAGATTACACAGACTTCATAATGAGCTGTAAGCACCTATGAAAATGAGGCCAACTTTATACTTGGGTATTGCACAACCCAGAGCTAATGAAGCAGCCACACTGCTGAACTTCTGCTGTATGAAACATTCATAATGAAAACTACATATTGCAGTGTGGAGGCTGATATTTTGAGAGTTTGGGTTGTTTTTTGTTTTTTTTAGTCACCTACTTTTCCCTGAGATTTGCAATGTCAATGAGCACAGAATGGTGGCAAAAGACAATGACTGATTTTTGGTGACTCTAGCCATGAGACTATTTTATTTTAAATGCTCTCTTTAATCTATCGATTTATTTCAATACCAAGATATTGGCACAATTGTTAAAACACAAATCATGAAGATAGAAAAATTTCTAAAAACCTAAATATAAACCAAAACATGTTTGACAAGAAAGGTGTGTTCTTTATGTTTTAAGGTTTTTGCTTTGATTTTTTGATGCTGAAAACCAATTTATTTATGTTTTCCAAATTTTGTAACTTCAGGGCTCATAATGAAGTCTGCTCTGCTTAATTCTGAAATCAGGATGTGGCTTATATAGTGAATCTTGCCAACTTGACATTTCATGCTGTTTAAATTCCTGTAGGGCTTGCACAGCTTCAGCACAACATTCTCTTTGCATGCATTTTTAAAATCAACATCTTAGAAGAGGTACTGAAATATCATTTTGCCCAACATTCAGCCCTAGTCTAAAATGTCTGAATTCTTCTGAAGCTGGTGAAGTTTAGTCTATACTCTGGCTAAATTTGGCCCACTGTTTTTGCAAAAACAAAGGTGATTTTGGTAGTAAACATGTTAGAAGTTATTCAGAGCTTAGAGTTCTGCTTCAGTGTTTGACAGTCTTATTCTTCAGGAAATGCATGTTATTTGATATTGAAGAACTACCATTTTAGAGTTAAAATTCCCAAGTGTTATGTAATTATAGTATTTGAAGGACAAGATTATTTTTTGCAAAATCTAATGCAATTCTGATTGCAAGTTCCTTGTGAAAGGTACCAAAGGATTTATAAATGCAGTTGTAGTTTATACATGCCCAGGAGAACTTAGTGCTGAGCAATGATTAGAGACTATTCCTGTAATGTAATGACCTCCCTGAAACTGGACATGAATGTATTAATAGCTGTACCTACTCATCACTAAATTCAAAGTATTACAAAGCACTGATATATTAATCTGTTGGAAAGTAATTAAATCATAATTGCACGATAAAAAATAAGCAATAAAATTGTGAAGAAAAGACAAGGATATTAGTGCTTTGCTTTTTAAATGCAATATAGCATTGTGATCCACTGGACTACAGCATCTTCTCTGTCACCAATGGGAATTTACAGCAGATTTCAATTAACAATTCTCTTGTTCAACACTGTCAATTAAAACATGAGATGTACATTTTTAAAAATGTCTAAAACCACAGAGCTTCAGAGTTTAGATAAAACTAATCTCCTTCATTTGTATCAGCATCTTTACATGGTGCAGTATTTTATGTAAATCAGGCTTTATTAACATCGTCCAAAAAGAGAAAAATTAGACATGGCTTCAAGCCTAATGGATTGCAGCAAAAGATCTGACTATCTAAAGAGCTTAGCATAATTCACAGAAGCCTGAGAAGGGGCACTCTATCTGCACCCAGCTGCCAAAACATAGAAACGTGGTGCAATGTAAATCGTGATTCCTTTGCAGCATCTGGGCAGCCTGAACTAGTGAAAGGTGTCCCTCCCCATGGCAGGAGGGTTGGAACTAGATGGTCTTCAAGGTCCCTTCCAACCATAACCTTTTGGTGATTCTATGATCTGTAGAAAAGTATGGGTAGAATCTTTCTGTTTTAAAAAATCATTGAGACCTGTGTTTCTCTTTTGAGGAAACCTTGGTCTGCTTAACCTCAAAGTACTAGCAGAATCCAACACTTGTCCTTCATCAAAAATGACCCAATTGCATTAGGTATTTTTAAACTGAAGATTACTCTTACAGAAAAGATTAGGCCAAAATGTCTTAATTGCATCAATTATCTTAAGTAATTCATTGAAATGTCACAACACTGAGAGATGATGCTCTCCAGAGTTTGTGTATACGTGATCTTGGTTGCTTTAATGTTTATTTTGTATCACCCATAATCATTTTACTCAGATAAGATGCTTCTGTGTGTATATAAGGAGAACAATGAAAAATTTGTTGTTTCAGGCCATGGAAATGTGAAGAACTTGTGCACAGATCTAGAAGCACAATTTTTGCCTTTTATTTTCATTTTCTATGAAAATAAAAATATCCTAAATAAATCACTGAGAAGCCATGAATTATGTAATAGTGCAATCTCTCACTCTGGTGTGTATTTACCAATCTTCACAGAGAATGTATTTTAATTGGTTATTCAGTGCTCCATTAATTATCTCAGACACAACTAAAGCTTGTTTGAGTTTTAATTTAAGCTTTAGAGGAAAAAGGAAAAAGAAAATGGTATCTTGATTTCCTGGTCTCACCAAAATAAGGCATAAACTATGTAAAGTAAAACATAAACATATGTTAAGTAAATTGAAACCCAGTGATAGGTTTTGAAATGTAGTTCTGACTTAGATACAAAGATCACCAGGCACAATTCCCAGAGGTCCTACAAGAATCAAATCAATTGATTTGATTTCAACTCCTTCTTACAGGAATCAAATCTTGCAATGGAACTTAAGTTCTTTCTCACAGACAGATGGGTTTGTTGTCACAATTATATTAGAAGGTCATTCTAAAATCACACTTCTCTTATCCACAGGGCAAAGAGCCCTACTACAGAAAAATGAAGAGACACTGAGGGATTGTGAGAATTTGATCTTTTCAGCTTAATCAAAATATAACATGATTACACAATGAATAGCTCTTTTTATGAGAAATAATTTTGAAACAACATCATTAGCCTGGTGGATCTCTGCATAAGAATATTTAAAGACTGGAAGATAAAGCTGGACAATATTAAGCACAAAATTACTTACTTTCACTAGTCAAAACAAATAATGGTTGAGGCACATACTCACTTTTTACCTCAGAATTCATGCTTTAGGGTTTACAGTCAGGATATGTTAGGTGGAAATAAACGTGTAGAATGCAGAGCCGTCGAAACACAAAATGACAGAAAACTGGATCCACAAGGATCATCAAGTCCAACTCTTAAGTGAATGGCCCATACAGGGGATTGAACCTGTGACCTTGGTGTTATTAGCACCAAGTTTTAACCAACTGAGCTACTCTTAGGGTAAAGGAATGCAAAAGCTCTGATGCCAAATCAGAAGGCTGAGAGAGAGTTCAGAACAATATTTGCCCTGTGAGTTTTCCACAGAACTTAGAAAATGTGGGTAGGAAAAGAAACACTTAAGGAAATTCTTCACTGTCTTCAGACCAGAATATTGTTCTGTGTATGAGAGACAAAGGGAAGGGTCAAGAAAAAGCTAAAGAAGAAAGTGCAAAAACTATAAGCTCACAGCTGTAGTATTTCAGTGCAAATCCGTTATTAATTCCTAATAATACAACTTGAAGACGCAGAGATATGATTGAGATTTTCAACTTCCTAGACTTGCTCTTTGCTCTGGGGAAAAATAAAGGATAATTATTTAATGACCATCATCACCATCATCATCATCATGACTAGGCTTTGCGAATGAAGGTTTGAGAAGGGCTCTACCCACGTTTGCTACAAGCGCGCTGGTGGCTAAAAAGGCCAATGAGCGATAGGCAAGTCCGGTCACAAAAGGCACAGTGGAAAGTCTCCACAGGCTGTATTGGCGAGGCACGGTTCTTTCTGTGCTGTCTTTTTTCTTCCAGACTGATCCTGCGTGCGCTCTCAAAGGAAGCAGCAGTGTTATAGATGGTGTGCCTCCATGCCTCCCGATTGGAGGCCAGAGTGGACCATTGATGGTGGTCAATATGGCCAAGGCTGAGGTGTTGTTTGAGGGAGTCCTTGTATCTCTTCTTCGGGGCTTAATGACCATATTTGCAGAAAAACTGACATAAATTTTAGACACTGTGCATCAAGGTTTTACCTTGTGCTGTCTAGTCTTTAAATATGCCTGCCAAAGCGTAGTATCATTGTCCAGAAACAATTCCACATCTAACCAAAAACATGATTGCGTGATTCAAACTCTACCAGGTAGTAAACTTAATTTGAGGAGTCTTTGATTTTCCTTTGCTTCGCAAACCCTAGTAGAACAATTTTGATTTTAAGAAATTAAGATTTTACTACATCCTATCTATAGTTACCAAGCTGTATTTCCACTTATGTGTATAAATATAAATAATGAACTGGGAGGACATATAAAATAACCCTGTTCAATAAATTATAAGATTAAATATATTGTAGGGTTTCAAGGGTTTTGCTCTTATTTTTACTACAAATACATATTCCATAACTATTTTAATTTGAAAATTCTTGGCATAACTTGAAACTGTGATAATTTCACATCAGCATTTCTTAGTGGTTTTTTTTTTAAACAGAAGTCTCTGCAAATTGAAGTAAGTGAATTTCCCACCTCTTTCACTTCTCTAACTCTCTTTCAAAGACAAACTATCTTAATGTGCAGGCCATACTTTAAGCAGTTCTCTGACACCCCAGTGGAACTTCCCATATTCTAGAGATGATGGGCAGCTGTAGAGAGGGATTTATTTCATGAAAGAATGAGGAATACAGGAAATGTACAAATTTATGATATATCTTCTGTGAAGAGACATAGCACCCGGTGTCACTGGGTATGTGATAAAATGAGTAGTTTGTATAGATTTGCATTTTTTAAAATTAAACGCTGCAAAAACATGAACATATTTAATGCTGATACTTGTATTTGTAATATCTGGTTATAAATATATGTGAAATAAGTAGCAAGCTCAGGGGTCTTAAATGTGCTTTAATAATTTATCCACATTAGTGAAATCCTAGAATTTTTACTTCATCAGTGAAGTACAAAGTGAATGGAATTTTTTATATCATCTTAGAAGGTCCAAAAACATAGATGATGAAAAAGACTTTTAGTAGAACTAAAGAGAGTGTCAGACGAGACCATGCAACTTTTACCTCCAAAAGCAGGAGACTTGCTTTACAGTAACATAAGGAGGAAACTAGAAGAAACCGCAGCATCTAATTAGAAATAGGTGCTTTTTTTGCTATACATGATCTTTAATTCATTCATGTGGTACATATACCAATGTTACTACTATTATGTAATCTAAATCTCTAATTCTAAGCAATCACAAAGAAGTCTGAGCCTCTCAAAAAACATTGGTCTATATTATCTGTTGAAAGTGATATTTTTATTGTGCTTGGCGTGATTTGGTAAGTTGTTTTATTTAAGAATAAAAGTAGACCCCAGGTTTTAGAAACCAATAAGCATTGGTTTATAGCCATCTTAAGTCATCTTAACTTGGCTAAATGGTTAACATAAAGAATAAAACAAATCCATGAGCATTTGAGGTTTTTATCATTCAATTATGCACTTTTTATAGCTGTAGTAAATCATTTTGGGGTTTATTACATTTCTACCACTACAGTTAATGAGTACCAATAGTCAAATCATGCACCAGTACATACCATACACTTAGTCACTCACAGAGCACCATGTGGCAACTCTCCATCTAAGTAACCTGTTGGACTCAAAGTGTACTAATTATATCTTGTGTCATAAAGCAAAATGCTGCTTTGGTTGGATTCAAAACTGTCTGCTGGAAAACTGGAAAAGCTACTGCCAGAGGATCTAGTTACAGATATGTGAACAAAAGGAATGAAAAAGGAAAGAGTTCTGTCCTAAATAGAAGTAACTACTTATCACCTATGAATAGAGAAGGTCTAATCTGAATTTAATTCTCAGAGCTAAGTACTAAGGGAGATAAAGGAGGAAAAATGAACTAAGAGCTCAAAACCCAACACCAACAAAATGCTAAGTTTTAACTTGAAGGTAACCAGGTTTCCATAAGTATGTGCAATATTCGGTGACTGTATCAATTCATTTTACTGCTGTCTCTAATACCTGGAAATGATACGTTGGTTAAGAGCATTTTGACCTCTCTGTGAGAAAAGTCTTGGGTATACTAACTATCAGTAGTATTGTTACTAGCAGCCTGAATGTACTTCTGATAACCATCAGCAGTTCAGGGGTTAGAAAAGGCAATCTGAGCCTTGCATATGACAACATTGCACTTGTGCCCAGGTAAAAAGGCTGAATGGTGTTTGCAAAAAGACTGCTTATCCCCAACAAACATTAGCTAACTTTTCATTTAATTCAATTAGAATGGGCATTTTGATATTAGAAAACTCTTAGAAGATAATGAAGATTAAGAAAAGTTATGGCAAGCTATTACAGTTTTCTGTCAATTTGATACAGTCCTGCCAAAAGTCTTATGACAAAATATTGATCTCATATAAAGCCTTTTTGTCTTGACAAAGCAAGCCAGAAAGTTCTTTTTCAGAAAAAAATCTGAAAATCACCAATGATACTGAAATGACAGGTATTATAAAAATTTGACTTATCTATAAAATTGAATGAACTTTTAATGTTTTCACATTAGTTATTATGTTTTTTTCAGTATCAAAAATTGTAGCCATAAAACCTGTATTAAAGAGCTTACTAGTGACTTGAAAAGTTTTCTCAGTGAAGCTAAAATGTAGTTTATCGTTCTTTGTTAAGAGCTTCGACAGCCAGGAACGTTAACGAGGTAAAAGGTTCCTCTATTGGTGAAGCTGAACTGAGAAAGAGACACAACACCTAGCAAAGCTGGCTGAAGGCCTTGAAACTGTTCCAGATGATGTGAAACCGTGCCAGAAGCAAGGGGTCAAGAAAAGGACACGATGAGGATGATGATGGAGACAAGCACTGGGAGTGGTTTTGTGATCTACAACTCAAATTTGAGATGTGTGTCAGAGGTGTGGCAGGGGCTGTAGTGTGGGAGAAACGGTTTTGGAAGATGAAGCAATGCCTGAATTTATAATCAGGTGACAGTATAAAGATGCAGAACTTGTGTGATTTGGTGTGTGCAATTTCCTCTGCACCCAGCATCATAATAAATGAGTGATTTTTCTTTCTAATAGTCAAAAATAGTTTAGAGACTTATTTCTCTGGCTTTTCCAGCATCAGAAATAACAAATATATTTGGTAAAAACTCTGACCTTAGATTAATGAAGATGAGAAATAAGAATGAACAACTATAATATGTTCTCAGAAAGAACAGTTTTTCTTATGTGCTGTTTCACATAAAAGCAGGCTTTGAAGATTCCAGGTGGAGTACAGTCACATAGATAATTACTGCTCAAAGCAAAAATAAATTAAAATTGCAAAATTATATTACAGTTACATAAAAGAAGTTTCACAACGACTCTGGAAAGTTGTCTCTTAATGTTCCCACTAGATATTGCTCAGCAACATGGTAGATTTTCCTTTGGTATTTGAAAAGGCAATGATTAAGTTATGTTCTTTGTATTAAAAAGCTTATTAAAAGGTAGAGACATAACTGTTTCTTCTGGTCATAAAATTTCTTCTGGTCCATATATTTTCACAATGATTGATTGTAGTGCCTGTGTATGTAGTATAGGTATAAAACCAAAACACATTATGGTTTCAGAAAGACAATATGCCAAAAAAAGGATTTTGAAGTTAGCCAGTATTGTCAGCTATATGCAGAATTTTATGTATTCAGTATTTTGGCACATACAAAATGAAATGGTAAAGGGAGTTAAATAAGCTCTTAAACAACAGAAAAGTTAAACAAAACAGTGAATGATTCCGATTTTAGCCAAAAAACGGTAACTAATACCTTAGCTAACTTCTAATAATTACTTCTGGCCTATATAGCAGCTTCTTTCATGAGTACTATCCTCACATTCAAAATATGTGGAAGAATTTATTTGTGCACACACTATTAAATTTGGAAATTTGAGTCAGAAATATGTTCAAATTATTAAAAAGATTAAAGTTACCCTTCATGCAAAATTAGTTTATACTCTAAACAGATTAAGATGTTGCTTCAGAACGTCTTGAAACTGAAAAAACATGGACAGAAGGAAAATATGTTGACATTAACACGAAGATCCTTTTGGAAATTTTGTCTTCTATACTATGAAAACCAGGAGAAACTGCATCAGAGCCAAGGGATTCACAGTCCTGCAAAAGTGATTTGAAAAAGAAAATAGAACATTTCCTCTTTGGCATATTTCCATATATAATTTTTATCCTAGCACTTGAATGAATCATTTTATTCTAGGCTGTGGCTCAATGTATGTTATAGATTTAGAGATCTTTCTTCACACTTATAATATATATTCACAAGATGCAGAAGAAAATAATAACAGCAGTATAAGTACAGGAATAGCTGTTGCCACTGGCAAAGTTTTCTATCATGTATCAGACAGCTGCTTTTTTAAGAGGCTTTGTGCCTCCTTGTCTCAATTACAGCTGCTTGCTCTCTTCTTCCTGTCTTCAGTTGCCTATATCTCATTATCACATTTGTTCTTGCATCATGTAAATTCATTGTCATTGCAAATTCATTCACTTCACACCGGGCGTGTTCACACTCATGTTTGAGTTTTGGCTCGAGAGTGTGCTTTAGAAGTAAACCTGCTGTTCATGCTGTATGTGTCACGTGTTGGCTCATATCACAGAGCAGCTGGATTATATACAAGACACTTCTCTTATGAAATTGACCTGAAAGGTGCCCTACAAGAACACACCTCCAGAACACTGGTCATTGCATCCTCTGCACCAGCTGCTTCTCCCTACACACCCACTCCTGTTGGATTGCACTGCTTGGTAATGCCCACAGCTGTAGGCAACTAACAACAAGACAAGTGTATCTTCTGCTTACCAAAATAATCCATTTCCTTCAGTTTTACTGTGTCTTTGGACGCATAGCTGAGTCCTTTTTGTAATAAAAGGACACGATAAAAGGTGCAGCCTCTTGATACAGGAGTCAGACAGAGGGCAGTTTGGGAGTATGGTGTGAGATAGCAACAGATCTATCATCCAATTTAGGGTGAAAAATGCACAAGGAGAAAAACATGCAAGATGTGCATCATATCAATGATGGGGAGGGCAGAGTGAAACTTATTAATACCTGGAAATACTTCCATATGTCTCTCCTCTCCCTGTACATACTTTACCTCACCTTTCTTTCACCTTATTTTTTAATAGTAGTTCTCAAAATGAATTAGTAGTAATAGAATTGGGGCAGTGATCTCCTATATGACCAAACAAAGCACTGTGTCTATGCTTGTTCACAATATTAGTTTTGGAGGAGGGTGGAAGATGGGGATCCTTCCGAATTGTGATTGAAATGTTGAAATAAAGAGAAGGAAGTGACCATATATTTTCTAATTCTGATTGAGGAGACTGTCATCAAGTCATATATCTGTCTAGCCAAATAATGACTAATCAAAGCCACTTTTTTATACTCATGATTTCCTGCACTGGACAGTGTTTCCCTGAGGTTGGGACTTCAGCATTATTTCTGAAGGCGATGTGTTTACACTGACTCATGCATCCATGCTGATGTTCTCACCTTTCTTGGAGTTTCTTTTTAGTAGAAGCTTTTTTTCTTTTCATTCTCTTGAAGAGTCAGATGTGGTTTTGAACTAACTTCAAGGATGTTAGCAAGTGCTGCAGGGTCAACGGAAGTGATTAGAGATTGATTCTGGGGAGCACCAGAGCTATCCAAGTGGTGGAGATCGCCAGGTTGAATCCACCAGAGAATTCCACCATGAGCTCATCTACAACTTAAAAGTTTGATGCTTACAATTAAAGACAACACATCTACGCTTGCTCTTTCAAAGGCCTCAAGTTTCAGACACTCCCTGTCATACTGAGAGTAGGCCCTTGTACGGACATACTGTCAGCATCAGTGTAAAGCTGTGCCTAAGTTCATTCAGCTTGAATTGAATTGACAAAATAAGTTCAGAAGAGAGGAAGAAAGCCATCAGAGTATGTATCAGGTACATCAGAGGTCTGGTTAGTACTGACACCAAACGAGGCCAACAGCTAGTTATAGCCAACTGTCAACACTTTCACTTAGCCCACTTCAAGCCCAACCTTTTTAAATTATCATTCAAAAATACCACAAGAGCTACCCCTGTCTTACTGCTCTTAAATATGCCACTTTCCCTCTATTCCCATTCTCCTGTGGATTAAATTCTCATCTTTCTCCAGCTGTCTACAACACTCTTTGCAGATAGACTCACTTGCCTTCTTCAAAATCTGATTCAATCCCATGAGCATGCCTTGATGTGATCTTTTACAGCTAGCTTCCACTTTGCTTGCAGATTGATTAATTTTGTCTAGTTTTCCTCCTGTGCTCTTATTAACACTACTTCTCTCTTATACAATCTGTTTGGCCTTGTCCTCTATTTAACTTTGTCTCTCTCTCCGGCTCTCTGCATCCTGCCTTCTATTTACACTTTTTCAAAAGGAATAGGACTCTCCTTCCTGTGCTCCAAATACTCTTCTTTCTTCCTTCTAATACAGCCCTTTACTGTCCTCTTTTGCAAAGCCTTGCTATAATAGATTTCTCCCACAGTGTTCCTGACCTTTTGTTTTCCAAAGTGTTAGTCTGCAAAATTGCTTAGCAGTGAAACCTCAAGGATGCCTGCAATGGTCAAATGAAAGGAAGCAAACTTGAGTGCTTGACCCCTGACTGTGTATAATGCTTAGTTGTTCTTTCTTTCCTAGGCTTTGCCTTGGCTGTTCAGACCAGTTTTCTCCAAAGCACCCTCACTTGGTTTAGGGATGATTCATATCAGAGATCAAGATGAAAAAGAGTGAGCATAAGACTGCAAGAGTGTTGGCTCTCTCCACCCTGTGCAATTCTTCACCTCCCCATCCTCAGCAACCAGAGCACCTCAGAGCCTGTCATGAACATCGATACCAGGTGATAAAAACAACCTTTAGGTAGAATGTAAGACTTACCTCAAATTATTTCAAACAATTTGAACATAAAATTATGTTTTAGGGCTACAGGAATACCAGACAGGCCAAGAGATAAATAGTTGTCCAGCTGTAGAAGGAACCAACCCGAAGCAATGTAGACATAGGACCATGCAGACAATTTGGCTTCAGGGACAAGAATATTTTCCTGACATTTTTTATTTCACTGTATAGGTGATTATGATGGCGATGATGATATTGATATTATTATTGTTATTATTGTTATGGTTATTATTATTGTTGTTAATTTTAATTTTTAATTTTAATTCCACCCCTCCACCTCCTCCCTCCCTCCCTCCACTAAGGAATGAGCTAGGCACATTTCACTCACAGTTGTATAGACATAATCTAATCCACCATGATGGTATCTTCTCCATCATAGCTGTGGCACCTCAGAGCTACAACTAATACTCAAGACAGACATTTTGTTCATTTGTTCAACACTTTTTCTGTTAAGATAGGCCATGCTATATTCATACACAAAAATACATGCATAGCATGTGGGTGAAAGAAGGAGGGTGCTGAGTTTTCCAGATGCCCAATGTCCAGTCAGGCTTTCTTCTGCAACTGAAAGCAGTAATGGTTGGATGCTGCTGCCTCACTCCAGTGCCCACACATACCTCTCCCCTGTTGTTTTAGGTCATGGTCTTACTCTAAGATCCACAGAGCACTGCAGGACTACCCAGTTTATTACAAACTGGATGCCAGATTGTATTCTAATAGTTTACTCATTGGCCAGATGGCAAATAAATCTTTAGAGGTCACAGCAAATACTTGCGAAAGAAGAGAGACCAGATGGAATTGTCTTGCTGGCCTCCCATTGATTAGTTCCGGTTTATATGGTTGTAACTACATGACGGCAAAAACTTTCATCTCATTTCTACCAAAATAACTGGAAGTCTCTCCACTAGAAGAGAACATGTGGTGATCACAGTTTGAATGAAGAAGTGTTTCTTTTTAGACCGGTTGATACAGATGGAAAAAATAGACAAGTATTTTTGCACAGATTTTTTTTTTCTTTTTTAGGTCAGTAAACAGAAACAAAACACTTCAAGTAGCTTGTGAAAAATTTATCTCTGTTTAATTTAATTATGTTCATCTGTCTGAAAAAAGAAGAGGTAGGAGTCAGTAGTCGTAAGATAGGGTTATATGTTAGCAAAGGGAGGAGGAGGGAAGTTCAATAGCTCCTCTGAGAATACAGAAAAAAATGTAATTATCATCTATGAGATAGGAGTAATGTTTGGCATGAGGGTAGTTCTAAAATCTTGATCTCAGTATATAATATTTTGTGGCTTAAAGTTATGAGCTTCAATTCTTAGGCTTGTCTTTTAATGATGGTTTGAAAGTCCTCCTTGAAGTCAAGGAGGTAACAGTCATTTTGTGAATGTTCTGCTAATGGTAACAAAGCTCCTCCAACAGCTGTATTTATATGCCTTTTGCAGAGTCTGCTTGAAGATTCCAGTTATGTGGAACTTATGAATCTAAGAAGCTGTATGTATGTTGAATATCCTGCTGGATATGTGTTAGATAGAGTTTATTGCACATTCAAAGGGTGATAAATAAGATGAAATATGAAGAAAGGTGAAGAAAGAGGGGAGCCTATTCCCAGAGAATAGTGGAAAAGGGAAACAAACCTTGCCTCCTTTTCTTTCTCATCAGAGAAGGTAAAAAACAAAAAGGAAGTTAGACAAAGGGAAAAGATGAGATAGACAAACTCTTGATCTATAAATGAACCTTGACTAATGTTAAAGATAGTTTAATGGTAGGCCTGGGACTTGCAAAGTGAAGAGCTAAACCTAAGGAAAGAAATTACCCCAGGTCCTCATTAATTACATCTTTCTAACAAGCAGCAGAGGAGTGTGAAACAGTATATGGCTTTGGAAAATGTCCCCCATTGTCACATGAGGCAATGAAAAAAAAATGGAGCAATTTCATCAATTTGCTGAGACTGGAGGGTTTGTTAAAGTTTACTTAAAAGTTGTCCATTTAAAAGTATACATATGCAGCCCATGTGGACTAGTGGAAATATACTGCAAAAAAGACTTTTGTTTTCCTTATTAGTCTATAAGATTACACTGAAATTTGCTTTAAGCACTCTATTGCTCACTCATGTTTCTGTAGATCATTACCTGTTTACTTGTTTTTTTATCCTTCATTCTAAGGCAGGTCAGAGTACTGTATCACATCAGTAGTACAGGAATGTAAAAACTGGATGGAGGTTGAATGTAATAGTTAAAAAAAAAAAAAAGGACAGACATTTAGTGGGCTTAGTTTGCAGTAGCATCTAAGGTTTAACACAGTACCACTTAGATAAGCAGGTACTTCCTCCCTGTTCTTTCCTCACCAGTACTGAAGATTGATGTAGTTGATGTGAGTTTCCCTTCAAATAGTGTTTATGAAGTAATTTTGTGCTTTTGAGCACAGAAATACAGAGAAACATTATCTACTTAGAGAGAATGTTCCAGAGGGTTATTAAAGTCCACTGAACTGGATGCATGTTGGGTGTAAATGAGAGGACAAGTGGGCCTCTGTCGATGCTACCAAGAAGAAGTACCCTGGCTATCACAGAGTGTGGGGAAACCCAGTTGCTTTACTGGTTTGATGAGTAGAAACCTAACCCCTGCTGTTCTCATTCACTGTGAAATTGTCAATAAGCAATTTTTACTCTTTCATCGAGCATGATACTGAATTCAGAGTAAAAAATTGAGAGAGAGAGAGAGGCGCGTTAGACTAATCAAAATAATGTCCTTATTATGATGAGCTTAATAAGCCCAAAATGTATCTTAATTAATTATCTTTAAATCAGATGCTAAAAAAAGGATCTTAGTTCTAAGTGAGACCTCAGATTAACTAATTAGTTAATGTTTGCAAAGTGTGGTGAATATATGGAAAGGGAGGGAGTTTGTTCTGTAGTGCAGGATCTGTAGTTAGTCTGGGGGAGTGTGGTCTTAGCTGACATCTTCTTGTAGTCTAGGTTTGCATACAGGAGAGAATATAATGTGATGGTTATAGTCAGCTGTTGCCAAAACATCTTGGTTCTGAGCTGAACTCTGGTATTCACATGCTTGACTGGGAGCAAGTCTGTTTAGTTCCTCTATTAAAATGGAATAGTTAAAACAGACTACTTTGGTAGGGCAGTAAGGTTCAGTCAGCTCATGTGTGTGATGCTCTTGAAAGGCCAAGGAGTAACACTGAGTGTGAATTTAATCTCTTTGTATCAATAGTAATCAAATGCAGTCCTAAGGACTGTGCTGATAGCATTGAGGAAGGATAACAAGGGTTCTCAGTGGCTTGCGCAATAACATGTGCATTGCATGAATACAGTTATGTCTTTGTTCTGTTGGCATACCAAAATGCTTGGAATGGCTGATGTACAGCTGAGGTGAAGTGACAATAGTACACAGGGAAGGACTGAAAAGTTTAAAATCAGAACAGATCAAGGGGGAGCTTTCAATGACAGCCAAGAAGCACAACAGATTGAAAAATGAGGGAAGACATAAGGCAGGTTGTGACATGGGAAAGAGCAAAGTGAGGAATGTGTACTTAATATTACAGAACATTAATTTTCACTTTATTTTGTGGCAAATGACATCACATTACTAGAAACTTTTCTGTTTGAGAACCTCTCAGAAATATAGAGGAAGGAAAAAATCCATAGATATTTTACTGTTATGGAGTAATGTGAGCACTTACAAAGGATGGCAGAAAGAACGAATTGTCTACTTTATGCTGCTATATAGATCAAAGACATTGTAACAAAGCAGATATGTTCATATGTCACTAAATTGACTCCTTCTGACATCCAGATGAGAAGAAGATGACACTGACTGTATTTTGTACAAAAAATTTGTGGCTGCTTGTTCTAATTGCTTTCCCTTTTGAAAATCTGCCTCCCTTTCTATCCTTTCCTGAAGATCCAGCAAACCTGACTCACCAGTGAGTGGTCCAGAAATGACCATGCATGCGGCGGGATTCACAGAGGCTTCAGAGTTGATGTCTCTGCCCCGTTGAGGACACTTGTTCTTCATTAGATTTATCTATGAAGTTAGAAACTAGCTAAGTCTCAGGTTCCTTCAAGAGATTACCAAGCAAAACATGAAATACTAGTGCCCAGACAGCATTCTGTAATGTCCAACTGAGAGTATCTTGAATTCAAAAAATGCAAGCCACAGCTCATTTCCATATCCATTTACTTGCCTCCTTGTATGCAGTATCACCATTTCTCATCACGAATCTGATTTTCTATTATAAGTTTAGTTTTCATTAATGCTCAGGTTCATTAAAATGAAGAAGAATTTCATTCCCCATCCACAAAATACTATTCTACAATGTTCATTATTTTAAATGCTTACAATGCATTTAACGTATTATAATTTCTTCAGACTAAGGAGCTCCTTATATGTTCAAATACAAAAAGGAAACTTCTATTATATTTTATCTATTTATGAAAACTTCATACAATATTCCAACGAAGGCATGCACAATTTATTAATCACAATTACTGATTAATGAATTTCAGGATTATTTCCCTTTTGTTATTAACATTTATCTTTGCCTCAGTAAGGGCTACTGCATGTCATTAGAGGCTTTTCTTCATTGGGGAACAATCATTCCTATTTCTATACTTCAGCATATAATCATTTATAACTCAACAATGCCTACAAATAGCATCTAATATGCATTGTTACGGATTTGTCAGCAATTAATTTCATCTTTCATATTGACAATTTTTCTACCTTTTCTTTTCAACTGATCTTTAGACCTGAGTAATCTAATTACTCTTTTGTTCTTCAAACTGAGAACAACTTGACTCATATGAGAAAACCAGGACCACTGAAATGGCAATGCACAATGAAGCTGTGCAACAGAGAAAATAAATTCAAGTTACTTCAGTATCCTTTCATCAAAATTCTACCTTCTTATAATTTTTGCTTTGTTTTGTATTTTAGCATATGCTCAAAAGGAAGAATATGCCATGTTCACAGAAATTAATAATTTAGAATACACAGTCATGATGATTCACATTAGAAACACCAGCCATATACAGTTATGAGAAAGCACAGCAATATCAGTGATCTTTACTCTTCCATGACCTAAAAACAAAACTGTGAAAACTGTAGTGGTTTGATGTGAGAGTCACATTAGAGTTTGACTGTCTTCTTGTGCAGATGGAGGTGATGCTGAGTATTTCTTTTGCTTACCCATTCTCCTAATTATGATGAAGGTAAGTTCAATGGGTGCTCTGCAGAGTGAAGGGCTCAGACTTTCCTAAAGGCCACGCATCCCCAGATCCCAACTTCCATATGGGCAGCAGAGAGGTTCAAATACTTGTTTAAGGAGAAAACCCATCCCCAGAGGTCCCACCACAGCTGCAGGAGATGGACCAAAGATATGGTCTCAGCCTGATTACTCTTTTTCTCTTCTTCTAGTCTTCACCATTTTCTCTTACAATAAACTCCTTGATTCCTACTCATTTACTCCCAGTATTTCAATTTATTTCTTTGCCTCAGCATTTGTAGCCCTGTCTATACTCTCTTTATTTCTCAGTTCACCATGAACATATTCCACTACTTATTCTTCTAAAAAGGACATACTTCCCCTACCTTTCCTTAAACTCCTTTTTTATTCTGTGGGCCCCAATAACATTTGGAAGATTCAAAGATCCTGGCATAGTCAAACATACTGCATATGAAACAATATTAGATATTATTTGGAACTAGGAATAATTTTATACATTGAGAAAAGACATTTGTATTTAAATTGGTGATGCCCCTTTAAGTAATTCCAGCTTTTCTTTAAATGCTATTTAAAAATATGATAAAATGCTGATAGTGTGAGGTATGTTGTCAGGGGACATGACAGTGATAAATTTTGAAGAGAAAGCTCAGATAAAGAAGTTTGATGAAGTAGAGCACATTTTCTTTGTTTCTGCTTAATTTGATTCAGCAGGGGATATAAATATGACTCTTGGTATCTGCATTCAAAGAAAAGGAGCATAGCAATCTCTTCTCACACAAAATAAAACTGAGCTGAGCCATTACCTTCAAACAGATCTGGAAGTTTTGATAGCTGCCTACTTTTTATCTGAGGTATGCTTGGCAACCCCACATTTAGATCAGTTTCATCCTATTTTAGCTTAATGTTAAAAGCAAGGAATATTTTTTATGAGAACCAGAAGTCAGGTTCAAGACCATTTCTGCTTTTATCACAATTGGGTAGCTAATCTCTGGGACATTTGGTCCACAATACAACAACACATAACTTTTTAAGTGCCTTGCCAGGACAGACCCAATGATAGAAGAACAAGAGAACAATAACTCAATACACATGTTCGGTGCTGTCAGATAGAGGGCAAAGAAGACTTGTACATGTGGAAGGTTGTAGAATTGAGGGTTTTTTCCTCTGGTACAGAAATGTGATGTTATCTTCTGTCTCCCCTGATATGAGTTTGATCTGAGGAGGGAAGAATTCATTCTCACTAGCTATTGTGTTGAGGGAGAGATTCTCAACAGTCCTCAAAGATGGCATCTGAGCAAGAAATGTGTTTCACTACAGATGATGCAATTTAAAACATAGACTATGAGAGTCCTAGGAATTTAAAAGTAAATTAAAAAAAAAAGAAAAAAGAAGCAGCAATCAAAGAAATTTTAATAATCTACCAACAATACTCACTGCAGCCTGAGGAGTTTATCAAAATTAGCCATCCTTTCATACTATCAACTTTATTAATTATTTGATTAAAAGAAATCAGTGTAGCTAGTGAAATAATATACTTAGCAGACCTGCCACATATCAGAAAAAATTAAAAAGGAACAGTGACTATCTAGGCCACGCAGTTCACAGATCATCTTTAGTCCAAAAATTTTTCACATATACTAACGCTTTGTGGAAATATGAATAAGTAGAAAAATGAAAAATACAAAAAAGGCTAAATTTATCTTTAATTATGTGTGGTTTTCAGTCTGGGAACTAACTTGTGCTTTTCAATGTTTGCTTTCTTTTGTTCTCTTTTCTCATTGTAAAGATTTTAGACTTTCTGAGCTAATGTCATGCCTGATTTTTGCCAAAAGACCTTTTTCAGCTCTCAGCAGGAAGCTGACTATCAATATCCTGCTTCTTTAATTGTCTATTTTCAGGGAATCACTGCTTTCAAAACCCACTGGGTTTGAGCTGAAGATATGTTTATCCATGGAAGAGAGAAAACACAGCAGCCACATAAATTTCTCCTGTAAGCTCCATGCTTGAATGATCTGTGCAGGAATGAGGTGTCATGTGAAGTTCCATACCTAAGAAGTATTTCATCCTTTACTGAGGCTGCCAGAAAAAGTCAATTAATGCCAGTCCAATGTTGCTCTAGCAAACTATGCAACTGTGCTGATTGAACATTCCCATATAAACCCCCAGCTCTGAGGAGATTCTGTCCTAGAAGAACATCTTTGCAATGTCACAGGCAAGTGTAAAAAATCCCACACACCACTTTTTTTTTCATATATAGAAGCAAGGTACAGATGAGATTGATTAAATCTCAGCTGAAGCTCCATTTCACCTGCTGGGATCCAGCCTACTGGGAATCCAACTTTGGTGCTGGCTGCAGCTCTCCGGTGGGACAGTCACTATAACAACTGAGCTTGTGAAGATTCTTTGAGAAATCTCTTCAGATATGTGGACTGTGGGAACTCAGATCTGTGAGGGCAATGCTTGGCAGTACCAGAGAGTCTTCTGCAACAACTCACAGTGGCTTTGCCCACAGGTTTGGAGAGAGAAACTATTAAAAGACTAGTCTGTCACTTTTTCTTGCTACCTATAGATTCCCAGATCCCCTGAAAAAGAGGCAAAGAAAGATGTGTGGAAAAAGGGAGCATTTGCTCAAATGGCCTCTGTCTATAGAGAAACATTCATAGCAGATGAGCGAAATAGTGGAAGGAATTTAAAAGTACATGCACAAAAGGGCTGCAGCCTTTTTCATGTTCATTTTCTTATACTAAGAAGATGGACACTAGTCTATGACTACCTCTGCTGATGAATATACATCTTTTCATGTCATTGCCTCTGTCTTACACACCTATTTCTGTACTGTTAATTGCAGCACTGGGGTCTGAGGGAAGGTGAAATGAGGTGTCTTTACTAGGCTAAGAATTGCTATAGCAGCTTCTAGTAGGAAAAAGTAAGAGTGACAGAAGTTTGTTTCAATATGGAAAACCAAGTTTAAAGTGAAATTAGTACAGCAACAACATACACTGTGTGAGTTTCCACTGCTAAGAGGCCTGATTCGACCAGGTACAAATTTGGAGTGGCTTACCAGCAACTCAGTGTTTGAAATACCAGCTATTGTCACAAGATCTCTTTACATTGCTTTCGCTCACAAACCTTGGTTCCATGGGACCTTTCAGTGTTGCTAAGGGAATCAGAATGCAAAAAGCAATGACAAATTATTAATATAACTCATAATCCTGCAGAGACAAAGTGTATTTCTGGTAGAAGCTAACAGAATAAAAGAAGGCCTAGAAATACTTTCCTGTTTAAAAGACAGTGGTGAGAGGTATTTTTCTTAGTGAACTTAATTTTTTAGCCAAAAATAATGTTGAACTATTCTGTTTCAGAGGAAAACTTGAATGGATATAGCTGCAGAAATCAGAATATATTAATTTGGTTTTGATTTTTTTTCCCCCCATAACAATAGAATGTTTCCCCATTTCCCACAACAGATGCAATAGGTATACAGTTTTTATACAGTATTTTTTGGAGTGTGGCTTCATGAAGCTTTTATTCACCAAATTTAAATGCAAATGTCCCCTTCCTAAGACAATATGCATTTCATGTACTTTGAAAGTTTTCTTGAAAATATTTTAAAACTCTCATTTTGGTTTAATCTGGGTTTTTTGTTTTTTTTTACTTTGCTAGTTAGCCCTAACCAAACTTATTTCCTTCTCTTCTATACCTCTTGTCTTCAAGTGTTCTGTCATTCTGGTACTATTTTCTCTGCAAATGCCTTTTCTCAGCATCCTTGTCCCCATCTTTGGAAATCTAAACAGTGGTATTCACAACTTGTTCCATTTCTTTTTCCTGATCCTTGGCAATTTTTCCAAACTTTCACTGCATTTAATTTTAGCGCTCTTGAAATTTGAGTTTCTGTTCTTTATCTGAATGCTCATCCTCTTTCTGTTTAAACTTAGTGTTTGCAGAATGCACCTTCTTTTCCTCTGTCATAGATCATTGTACCAACAAAATCTGGAGCAATTAAAATATGTACACAGAAGGAACATGTATTTTTATTGTGACTTATCATCCTTGTTGGAGACATGGACAGTGGGACTGAGAGCACCCTCAGCAAGTTTGCAGATGGCACCAAGCTGTGTGGTGCAGTTGGGATGCTGGAGGGAGGGGATGCCCTCCAGAGAGACTGTGGCAGGCTGGAGAGGTGAGTCTGTGTGAACCTCATGTAGTTCAACAAAGCCAAATGCAAGGTCCCGCACCTGAGTTGAGGCAATCCCAAGCACGAATACCGGCTGAGTGGAGAAGTGATTGACATCAGCCCTGTGGAGAAGGACTTGGGAGTGATGGTTGACTGAAAACTCAACACGATCCAGAAATCTGCACTCACAGCCAAGAAAGCCAATGGAATCCTGAGCTGCATGAAAAGGAGCATGAACAGAAGATCAGAGGAGATGGATCTCCCCCCTACTCTGCTTTCCTGAGACCTCACCTGGAATACTGCATACAGTTTTGGTGCCCTCAACATAAAAAGGGCATGGAACTGTTGGAACAAGTCTAGAGGAGAGCCAAGAAGTTGATGAGGGGACTAGAGCACCTCCCTTATGAAGACATGCTGAGAAAGTTGGAATTGTTCAGCCTGGAGAAGAGAAGGTTGCATAGAGACCTCGTAGCAACCTTCCAGTATCTGAAGAGGGACTACGGGGAAGCCAGACAGGGACTTATCCTCAGGAATTGTAATGATAACACAAGGAGTAAGGGCTTCAAACTGAAAGAGAGTAGGTTTAGATTAGATGTTAGGAAGAAATTCTTTTCTGTGAGGGTAGGGAGCCACTGGAACAGGTTGCCCAGAGGAGCTGTGGATGCCCCATCCCTGGCAGTTTTCAAGGCAGGGTTGGATGGGGCTTTGAGAAACCTGGTCTAGCCTTGCTCCTCTTAGGAGAGGTTGGAACTAGATGACCTTTAAGGCCCTTTCCAACTCAAACCATTATATGATTCTATGAATTATAAAACTGGTCTGGTTTTCTTTGTAATTTTGCCTATTTGTCTATCTAAAGCATATGCAGATTCACAGATTCCTAGACAACTCTGTCAAAGGGGATAATGACCCTCAGTAAAATTCAGACTGAACAGCATTTCTTGTCTGTCCCATAACCCTCAGCTCCAAAGAGTAAATTCAAAGTACTACAGAACTGTATATACTTAGACTGGAAATTAGGAATCATTTCATTACCAAAAGAGTGATCAAACATTGAAACAGGCACCCTAGAGAAGGTGGCAATGCCCTAAACCTGTCCGTCTTTAAGAGGCATTTGGACAATGCCCTTAATAACATGGTTTACCATTTGGTCATCGCAGAATTACTCAGAGAGTTGGACAAGATGATCACTGTAGGTCCCTTCCAATGGAAATACTCCATTCCATTCCAGTTAAAATTACAGTAGTATGCTTTTCACCCTCCTTAAATGCAAAAGGATGATTAAGATGACTAAGCCCTTCAGTGAGTAAAGCCATGCTGATTCAGATGGAGTGATGAGAAAAAGTCTAAGATTAAGAGCTTAGAACTCTCGAAGGAAAATACAATTTTGCCAGTATCCTTAGGTCTCTGTTAAGAAGAGAACAGCTGCTGTGCATCCAGCTTTTGCAGGATGACAGGAGAATATATACTGTCCCCTAAGGAGCCAAGGTGTGCTTTGCTAATATCTTATACTTGTAAACAAAGCACTGGTATACACTGCAGGTCTTAATAGCATCTCTATGGATCCATCCCTACTTTACATGTACCTGTTTCTTCTGTGAGCAGGCCAGTCTAGCTACCCAAATTTCTTCAAAAGTACATGAAGAGAGGGAAGTACCTTCAGCAAGCAGTCTATCTCCTTCTAAACCAACTGAGATAAAATATGCTGAATCACTTTCCAGGGAATTTTCTCCCTTCACTGATTTTAGAAATATATGTAAGTAGTTGAAATTGCTGGTGGCTAAGGGACTTGAATACATGACAATATGACAAATAGGAAGAAGTGAAAGGAGGTGCATCTCTTCAGTCTGAAGAAGAGCAGGTTAAAGGAGGATCTAATTGCAGCAAAATATCATGAAATAAAATGAAATAGCTGCATTAATGAAAGGCAAGGTCAAAAGGTACTACAAATGCATAGAGCTATGTAATCACAAACTCTGTCATTTTAGCATGAAAAATTAATTGAATTTACTTTGAAAACTGGGTCAGAGACAAATTGCTTCATGAATAAGTCCCAGTTTATTCTTTACCACATCAAAATCCAAAGCTCAGTTTATCTAAAAATAGTTGGAGGGGGAAAAAATTGGTTTTCCACAAACACCACAATGGGTAAAGCTCAGTGTTCTGAAATAGACTTTGCTCAAAGCACAAATGCTCTGCTTCAAAGATGTGAAGGCTACTGGGCAAGTCTGAAAAAACTGAAGGATGAAGAACTGATCAGCCACTAAGAAGAGATAGTGAATAGGCAAACAACTCGAAACTAAAATTTTTGTATTTGTTGTAATGCAATCACTGCTTATTAGAACTGTGCAAAACATTTCCAATAGTGCTGTTCATTTGCATTACACTTACATGGACTTGAATTCACCATAAATCTAAAAAGAAAATAAAACAGTCCATGTAATATTCAATGGATGCACTGATGACATCCTGTTGAGGAAATTAAAAATGTGGTTTTACTCTGAAAATAATCACCACTCAAAACCCTCCTGTTCATAAGTTAATATTCTCATTTGATATTCTCATCAGATCATACTAATTTAAGAATGTTTTATCACTATTTACACCAAGGTGCTGAATTAAAAATAACAACAGCAATGAAAAATTAATCATCACTTAATGTCTTCAATCTACATTATTTGACCAACTAAGATTTTAATCAAAAATAACATTCATGACCAATAGAATCAATAGACTTAAAATTTAATTCAGTTTTTCCCTGTTAAAACATTGCATTTAATTACAGAGCTGGCTCACTGACAAAACGCTATAGACAATCTTGATTTATATAGATAGATGTATACAGGTGCATATATATAGAACACACATATATGTGTATATATATATCTGTCATTATATATATGGTCTAAAGATATTTCGTGTATTTGTCTTGTACAGTGCTGTATACAGTGCAGCATCATTTAAGGTAATATGCGCATAATCAAATAACAATCTTCTGTCAGAGAATTTGTTTAATTACCTTGTTCTGTGAGTAAGCAAAATTCTGTGTTAGTCTGTTATATTGTGGTTGTTACTGACCACTGTAGAAATAAAATCCAGTCTTGTTAGTTTCTGAAAATGAGCTAAGTCATATGGCCTATTTTCTTTGAATTACCTGAGCCCATCTCTCTAGGAACTCCAGAAACAGAAACACAGGACTGTACAGTGCCACTGTGACATTTTGCATGTGTCCTTTTAAAGATCTTTTCTCTGAGAACCTTACATTTTTTTTCAAGCAATTTTGTATCTACTGTGCCACTGCTTCTGTTCCTGACAAATCTTTTCTGCAACATTCATTAGCATTCCTAATCATCTTTCTACATCTTTGAGTTCTTTTTCCCTTTGTAAATCACCATATTTGATGCTAAAGAGAAAAACACATTAATTATTTATTCCTTGATTTGATGCAATGCTGAATAAAGAATAGCCAAACGGCTTTAACTTACATTTTGCACTACAGAAAACACTGAAAGAGGATTAATTTCAGTCACTAGTATTCTCCAGTGTGAGTTCTGCATAGCAGCTGCATTTTATCTAACCTTTCTTCGCAGTTAATTTTTCCACAGATTACCTTTTCTTAGATCAAAAGAAAAGAGGCGCAGTTTATTTTTAAGAAAAATGGGTTACTCTTACCAAAGATTTATCCTTTCTGTATAGAATAATCTCCCCTCTCTTACTAACTCAGCAATACATAGCAACATCAGAAAACAGAAAACAACTGCAGAAAACAACTCCTCAAAGATAGTCACAGAAATAGAGGAGCCATCAGTGATTGTATTGTATGGTTGATTAATGACTCTCAGAAACACTAGACCAACCTGAAAAGTAAGTGCATTTTAAGAAGAAAGATTTACTTAAAATGTTAACAACAAGTAAGTAGGAACTTCTTGGTAAGTAGTTTTTACTTCATAGTACAAGAACATGGCACGCTTGTAGTGGTGTAAGACAAAAGTAATTCATAGATCATCTTTTAAATAGTTCAGTGTTATAGAGCTAGCTTTCAACCTTAAATTAGTTCAGATTTCTGATATTCAAAGCATGTTTTAAACGTAAAAAACCCCACATTTTCTACAGGAGGAATAAGCAATCCCTCTTTAGCCAACACAAAAACACTCAAACAAAACCCAAAGAGAAGGAAGCTGGGAAAAGCAGGAACAAGTGTAACATCCAAAAATATTCCCAAAAAGTAGAAAAAAAAATTCTTTCTTTTTCATTCTATGCAATGAACACACTTACACTGTAATGGATTAAGTAATATACATTCCTTATGCCATGAAAGAACAGTTTTGGCCTGAAACAAATTATATTCCTTGGCCTGCCTGTTCCTAGCATCAATTACTTTTATACCCTCTAAATGGTATTCTCCCATCTAACTTTATCAGCTGTGAGGACCAAAACTTCCAATCTTCATCTGTATAGCCTGAAAGTTTTAAATCCTGTGCATTAGAATTTGTAGATTATCCATTTGGTAAGTAAAAACTCACACACTTAAATACTAATGAGTTTGTCACCAGTCTACTTAATTTTAAAACTAAACAGCATTTCAATTACTTTTAGCTTTCTGAGGACAAGAAATCGAACCAGTTTCAACATTATAATGTAAAACCTAACACTTGTTTTGAGCAGCTCATTTATTATAGTATTATTGTTATTCCAACGCCAGTGCCATCTCCAAATGGCAGGATATATTTAATTCAAGCTGATATTTACAAAAGAAATACCACATACTGTAGATGAAGGGTTGGGAAAGGAGTAAGCATTTCAGTCAGTTTTTTCCTGTGAGAAGCTTACTATCCTTGCCTCACAGTAAAAATTGGCAGAAGCCACAGTAGACTTCAGATATTGTTTCTAACAGCCATTCGGAAAGTGAAAAAGGTAACATAGCAACTATTTGTAATCATGTTTCTGAAAATATTTAGACAGATGGTATGGTTACAAGATGTTGGTAACTACAGGTTTGAAGGAAAGCATACTTTCAAAATCATCTTAGTCCACCCATTTACATCAGCAGCTTAGCATAAGCAACTTTGCACACATATATGAAAATTTCAGGAAAAAATTTTACACAAAAAAGTCTACAGAAACTTCCCTGGCATAGTTGAAAGCAGACATTGTTAGGCAGTTAAATTAGCCAATACAGAAAATAATGATGGTTAAAATAGCCAAAGAATAGCCATGAGATACCCAAACTCTTCTAAATGTTTGTTAATAATGCAACATTATATAATAATTACATTCTAAAATCTAATATTTATGTAATAATAAGCAATATTGAATTTTGTATCATTTTTATGCATTCACTAAATATTAAGAAATAACAGCCTATCTCCATGAAAATCTGTGAAAATTTTCCAAGTATCTTCAGAGAAGACAGGATTTCAGTATTGTGTCTTTGGGAAAGGGTCACTGCTGGAAGCATTTGCCATGGAGCCAAAGCCACTAAAAAAGTATGAGAGATTTTTAAAAGGTGGATTCTTAGGGAACAGAAAAGATGTAAAAAACAAAGAGAACTGAGATCAAGCAAAATTTCATATCAAAACATTTGCAATATCCCCATGACTGGAAGAAAATATCTGCAACAGAATGGAAAATTTCCACTGATGTACTAGCATAATTCTAAATGTTTTTATTTAAAAAAACATTTTATATTTTATTTATTAATCACTTGCTGTTATTTTATAATGCCAGCATACTTATGCTTTCATGTCAGCAATTCCATATTAATGATACTGAAAACATTTGAATTCAGTAACTCTAAAATGATGCCTTTGTTGTACATCTGAGTTCCAGCGCAGACACCAATTTGACTTGAAGTTCTGTGAATTGGAGATATGTGGACAAGTCAGTCATCCTATGCTTGTTCAGTCATATGGCTCAAAAGCTCTCCTTGTTTTAGTGAAGATGCCTGGAATGCTATGAAATAATTATGGAACAACCACGTCACTCAGTGTAACTCTGAGTACATTGCAAAGACTCTAAGTGGAGTCTATGATTGTAAAAACATGAAGCAGATCAGTAAATAATAATTAATAAAGTTAACAGACAGATAAACAGAATTTCTATTCAGAACATCACCTCATGTTTTGTAACTCTACAGAATGTTATATTTGAAGTTTATTTTTTCATGGTACTATTCAAATTAGAAAGTGCATTTCTGACACACTAATTCCAGACAATAATGTTCCTAGGATGGATGCTGGCAGAATGATTTTGCCTGTACATTTTCAAACAGAAACTGCATCAGGCAGGTAGAATACTATCAAATAAATCTGCAGGTAAATGATTACAAATGAAATGGGTATTCTTTGAGACAGATATTCTGTCAAGAGTGGCATTGTTCCATTTGAAAGTTACAACTCCTCATTCTGTACTGTAGATCTGCCTGTGCTGTCAACTTTTTAATTGATAAGAAAATAAAATTACTGTATCTACTAATTCTTCCACTGGTTTTTGATGCTAGAAAGTGTTTTATATGTGCTGTGCAGGTGACAGTGCTTTGGAGACAGCAGGAGTATGGAATATAATGATGGTACAATAGAAATTTCAATACTATTTTTCTGTAGACACCCAAGCAAAACAAAAAGCATCTTTAAGACTGCACAAGTATGTTTGGTCAACCACACAATATAGGCACGACTATGAACAATTTCATGTAGGTCTAATGAGCACAAATAATCACATTCTCAAAGAGAGCAATCAAGGAAAAAGATTAATTCAAAACCTATTTAATTCTATTTCCAAATATACTTTGCACTTTAGAAGAGCCTAAGTTAACCCCCCCCCAATCATCTTCAAAATGAATCAAAATATACACCTTTGCTTTTTTAAATCTCTGACAATTACTTTTCCTTCTGTACTTGTTTATTCACTCCTAGTGAATTTATTCCAATTCTGAGCTCCCTAAAGTGTTCTCAGCAAGCCTACAACATCTTCTTTACCTTGCACACTTCAATTACATAGAGCTCATCACTTTATTGGGAACAGATATGCAGCATACAAAATAGGGGAAGAAAAAGACTTCTCAACTCACTGTCTGCTCAGTTGAAAAATACTCTTTTGGTCTAAACTTTACACCAGGGAAGATCTGCCAGATACAGCAGAGGAGCCAGTTCAGTCTCACAAAATGGTTTGGTACAGAGTGCTAACTTAATAGCATCCAGAAATGGAAAGCACAGTGCCAGCAGGGATGGACAGGTAAACAGGTGTTGTCACTGCAGGAGAGTGTGATATGCAATGTTATCAGTATTCTTATTGCCTTCATTTCAGGAGGTGTAAGCGGCCTTATGAAATCCCATTGCAAGGAAGAAAATCAAAAAGTCAGAAAGTAGAAAGACCTCCTACTCCCTGTTAAGTCTGAAGATTAAGATATAGTCATTGTGTCACTATCAGCAAACTCAGACAAATGCCAAGGTCAGACAGGTGAAAGTGCTATGATATTAATTGCTGGAATGGAGCTTTGAAATCAAAGTATCTGTTCACAAGGCTGGGCAATCTGTATTCTAATATTCCTGACTCATGAAAGCTTGAATTTGCATCTAGTTTTGGATGTTTGTGTTTACAATATCATCTGTGTTATTTTGCCAAATAGTAAGTGATTCATTTTCCTTTTTAAATCCTAAATGAAATGTGTTTACTTGTTGCCAAATTGGGAGCAACAGAAGATAAAGTAATTGCCTCAGCTGACTACATTCCAGCATGACATAATTGGGTTTATTTCAAAGATGTGCCTATTTTTTTCAATAGATTGCCTACAATATTTTCCAGCTAAATTATTGCTTCCCAAAATATGTCATACATGCAATTTGAAACTGCCTATTGTTTCAAAACTGTTGCAGGTTAGGGACTATCAGCACATGCAGTGGCAATAAACACAATGATAATTTAGATCTCTATACATGGAGTAATTGTTTATTATTTACAGTTTGCATAAGTTTGCATGGAGTAAATCAGCACAGAATATCCTAATCCAAACACCTTCCTGAGACAGATGGGCTTTGCTTTCTTTTAAGGACACCTGAGTCTCAGTATTAGCCAGTAGCTAAATCTTCCATTTAAAAACTTTGTCAGGGAAAACAATTAAAACAATCAATAACTTTTCTATCAGTTCAAAGTCTTTGTTTTGTTTTGTTTTGTTTTGTTTTGTTTTGTTTTGTTTTGTTTTGTTTTGTTTTGTTTTGTTTTGTTTTGTTTTGTTGGGGTTTTTTTTGTTTGTGGGGTTTTTTTGTTTGTTTGTGTGTGTCAATTTAAAGTCTTTATTAAAGTGTTGACTGAAGCCTTAAAGTAAAATTCCAACAGTAAAAAGTTGTATTAAGGGCAAAACTACACTGCTAGAAAGTTCTTTAAAGTAAATACCCAGCTAGGTGGTAGATCCCTGGTATCTGCTCTACGGGGAGAAAAAAGACCAAATACAAATAAATTTATCAACTACCTATTCTTTTAGAAAGTAAGGGCACAAAAATTCCACAAGTGCACTCTGAATATGATTTACAGAAATGTTTGAATTACAGCAAGACATATTCAGAATAGATGTTAGAAAACACCTTGCAATAGTAGAGTCAGGGTCAAAACAATTGCCTGGCTGCGGAAACCCTATCATTTTAAAAATAGTTGTATCATAATGGAATTATGCCAGGCTGGTGAGGATTGGTTATCTTGATACTCTCGCAGTCTTATTTATATTATCCTATGAATAAACATGTGCACGTTTGTACAACTACATATCGCTTATTCACATTTTCTTATTTGAAGAACAAAGCAGGCAAAGCACAAATAAACTAATAACTGTGCAAAACTCCAGAGACTCAATTCCTGACTTTACCTGATTAGTGCATTTATAAGTTTTATAATCATGACATGAGAGAGTAATTTCATAAAATAAAATTTGAATGATCTGTTTCATTGTTAACATTTATGTCATTGCACATTTAACAGCTGCAATACTAACATGACTAGTCATGGTCACATATGATGTGGTAGTCTAACTTTTTTAACAGTTTCACTGAATAGTATTATGTCACCAGTATTTCAGTATTCTCTCTATTGATTCCAATTAGAAGCTCTGCTGAAAATATGATGACAGTTTGATCTACTGATATTAAATGGCATTGCATACATTTTAAGATAAGCACATAAAATGATTAAAATAATAGATTTTGTCATGCTGTTTTATTTCAAAATGGCTAAAACGAGAATCATATAAGCTATTTTAACTGGTGATAAAACAGGTTGTAGAGCTGAGTAAAAATAAATATAGAATATAAATTAAACACTTCAGTTACACAAATAACAGTTTAAAAAGATATATTTGATCCTATTCACCCTCTTTGCTAGATGCTAATTATCATGTTGATATCACAACTTGAACTGGTCAAATCAGGGCATTCATTTTTTTGTAAGCACACTATATTGTCCAAAATCTATGATCCTTGTAGGTTTGTATTCTAATTTTGTGAAGTTTTCAAAAAGAATACTTTGATCCTGCAGTCATAGGAGAGTACATGACTCTTAGGTTTTGACTGTCCACATTTTTCTTCAGTTCATCACAGCTCTACTACATTTCCTGAGTTTTTTTAACTTTAGATTAGAAGTTGCACCCTGCTTGACTGAAAAGCGAGCCAAGCCTGTGTGGTACAGAAAAGGTCATCTCCAGTTTCAAAATACAACACTGGCCAAGAGTTATGAGTTAATATACTTGTGTCATCTGTCAGAAAACAATAAAACAAACCGGATCTGTTGTTTTCCCTGGGAAAGCAACCATGGTGTATGGTGTGATGGTCCATATCTTTCACCTCTTTGGAGTTTGCTGACACTCCCATGTGGCCTTTGTGCTTGCATTTCCTTTCTGTGGGTATGAGGAATAGAGAAGAAGCTCATGAGCCCTGGGATTTCACCCCACTTTGTACTCAGACGTGGTTGTTCATATGCACACTTGGGTACTGTAATATCCTAGACACAGACAGGGTTACCAAACTGTAGATAAAATTTCAAAGGAAACTAACAATGAAAAATGTTGAAAGGTTAGTTTCTCATTATACCCACATATTTTTACAATCCACAGGACTTTAAACTTGAGTCACAGTGCTAACATTTATTGGCAAACACTGCCTTTCTGATAGTCAATACTGTTTTCTGGCTGCTTTTTTCCTATTAAACAGGCATTACTCAGTCCAGAGAGTTAATGTTTTTAAAAGCCGATGTATCCCTGAAAGTCTAAAGACTTTGGTATTAGAAATCTTCAAGGACAGTCAGAGCTAATTGAGCACATGTGGAACTACAAAATGAGTAATGCACCAACAGGGAAGATAGTTCTGAAAAGTGCAACCTGACTGGTAATTAAATACAAGTGCATGACAGCTTTTTGCTAAGGGTTGAGAAGTAATAGTCATGGTTCTTGTTTATCTAACTCATTCCTGATATCACTCTGCTTTGCAGTACTGAAAAAACAAGCACCCTGAGGTCACCTAATTGAGGAACCAGGTTTCTTACAGTGTTAACATGCATTTTCTGAAGCATGAAGCATCTTGACTTTTAGAGGAGTACATCTGTACAGAATTCTCTCTGACAAGACCTCATATGAGCCTATAATGAAAGAAACGTATTTCCCTAATACAGTTACATTATCTGATAGAAATCCACACCACTTCCATAATTTATTTTCAATAACCCCTTGCAGGCAACATAAGAAAAATAGTGTGCATGTGAGAAAAGACTATTTATTCCTGTGGCATTTAAATATCTATAGGCAGTAAGCACTATAATGAGTGTTAGCAGAGACATATCAAAGATAAAATAGACAGCTATTTTTTCAATTTCTATTACACTGATCAGCAGAGCTATTAATTTCCCAAAGTGCCTAAATGTGTAAGGCAGAACTGAATTAAGTAAATCGCCATGATTAATTGGGAAGATACTTCTCAAGCGGTATTTTGGCTGACCTTCATGATTTAATTGGCAGTGCTGTAAATTATCCAGTGTCAGATACAGAACTGGTTGAGTAGTTGACTGCAAGTGTTGGAAATAATTTTCAATGTACATAATTAAGATAGGAATCAAACACTTGCATTCATATTTACCAGCATATAGGACCACATTTCTGACATTTGGGTCATAAATTTAAGCTCCCAAGAATGGATTTTGTTGCCTTCAGTTAGGCATCAAGACATCACAGGCTAATATTTTTTCTGAATTTTTTGTATTTTTCTTCTAGAATGTATTTTCTTTCATGTAAGTAGATCTCTAGCTAACAAAGAAGTTACAGCAGTTTGACTGACTGAGTTGCTATCAAGGATGTGGGTATTAATGTGCTCTCTAGCAAATGCTGGTACTTCTCATTCTAATGCCATTACCCCTTTAGAGAAGTTTATCTGGCTTTTAAGAGAAAATATGACTGTCATAATTGAATTCAATCCAAAGATGAACATGTGTTTCATGACTTGAGATGAGAAGAGACCGTAAATGTATCAAACCCCTCCAGATATAAAACAATCTAAATAAACAGCTCAGTGAGAATTATGCATATCTAGAATTTTATTTGTCCTTCGTGCCTCTCATTATTAGTAACAACCATCCAAAAAGCCATAGAAAGATGTCAAGTAAAAAAGTGTTGGATTAAGTAACTTTTGCAATAACAAATGAATAATCAACATTTATGAAGTGAATTAGGGATTTTAAAGCACTAACTGACCCTGGAATAATCTCTTTGCTGTCATTCTTCTCTAAAGCAAAAAAAATGGAAAACTCAGTTCAAGTTCCTGAATCACCCTGAGGTTATTGTGAGGCCACAAATCTCTGAAGTGAAAATTTCTTCATCCCTTGAAGAACAGCTACCAGAAAAAAGCACTGTTCTGAAAATGACCTTCTGTCAAGGATATATTCAGAAATATTTCTATACTTGCCTGTAAGGTAACTGGCAGGAAGAATTAAAGTCTTTTACTTTTCAAAAACCATTATATGTGGAGAACTTAAGCAGATCTACCACTTCATAAAGTGAGACAAAATCCAAATGAAAATTTCCTTTCCACAGCTTGGAAGATATGGATTCTAAGACTGTCTTCTGGTTCTGTTTCCTACCTCCCTGTCCCACTTTTCCCAGCTCTCTGTCTCCCCTCTCCCCTCAGTGCTCTTTGCCTCAGAAAACTTTGGCCAGTTCTTTTATTTTTTTCCTTCCTTGACTTCATATGCAAAATACAGGATGGGGGAAAAAAAAGGAAACTAGAAAATCCCAGGAGGGTAAGCCCAGGAGAAAGAGATCTCATACTCCTGTCTACACTGAACAGTCTTCTCTGTTTACTTGTGAGAGGAAAGGAGACTGGTTATTTCAAACAGGGCCTCACTATCATTCACTAGAATGATGACTGAATTAACTTTGTCATGACATACCCAACAGACATATTAGAGTATCTATCCTTTGCTTACTCCTGAATCACAGGGTAAGACATTCTATCACAAAATAAACCCTGTATATATGGCAATAAGGCAGTGGTGACACCTTTATACAAATACAACTTCCCAACCGTTTCCTACTTACAAAGATGCAGCAGCTCATAAAACTGCATTTCATGGATTCTCAAGGGTTCAGATATGATGCTTGTATTCTTAATGAAAATGGCTATGGCAGAGAGTAATAGTTGCCAGTGATTATGACTCTATATGTTGATATAAATCAGTCTTCAGGGAGACCTTACTGTGGCTTTTCAATAATTACTGTGGGCTTATAAGAAACACGGGGACAGACTTTTTGGCCGGGCCTGTAGAGAAAGGACTAGGGGTAATGGATTTAAACTAAACCAGGGTCAATTTAGATGAGATTTAAGGAAGGTGTCTTTTACAATGAGACTGTTGAAACACTGTAATAGGTTGCCCAGAGAGGTGGTAGATCCCTCCTCCCTGGAAACCTTAAAGGTCAGGTTGTATGGTCAACCTGCTCTCATCAAAGATGTACCTGCACGTTGCAGGGGGTTCAGACTAGATGACCTTTAAAGGCCTCTTCCAATTCCATGATTCTATGATTTATTTTGAATTTTAAAATACAAATATTTTAGAATTCAAGAATATATTATAATTGTCTCTGTGTATTTGTGACATGACGAGACCTACAGATCTTTGTAGTTACTACCTGATCCTTGGTTCTTCTAACCTGAATTTCACTGGAAATGCAACACTCTCAAAGAAAAACATGGCCACCAGTCCCTTTCTTGTTGTCTAAATTAAGGGGAAGAGAGCTTCTGCAACATGACTTACATAATTTAGTCTCTTTTTTATAGTGATGTTCACATTAAGTAAATACAGCAAAAGAAAATCCTTGATTCAAGATCTTTTCTATTAACTGTCTTTAAAGATGACTTGGTTTAGAATGAGATCCAGTTTGGATGTAGATAGAGTGTGTCATAATGGATTTTAGGATACGAAGGGTATGAAGAACTAAATTTTGTTTCACCTACAGAAATCACAAGTATGCTTATGCATGTTAGAAGTGCATGAGATTATGATCATGAAACCCTGTTCTCATGTTTAATTGGCATTGCATCTGGTTTACCTAAGATCTTCTGAAAAAGGCAGAGAACTCATGCAAGTAAGATATTTGGTAAGGTGAAAAACTATTTCCCTGGCTTTCTCACAAAAAGCAGTGTTCTATATAATGGTTCTTTAAGGTATCTAGGCAGTTGGAGCTTATTAGTTGTGAAAGGGGCCTGAGAAAACTGTTTTTGTTGAGTCCAGAAAAAAGGGTTTTAATTGCTGTCTTCATCTACTTATAGGTACACTGCAGGGAAGACAGAGCTAGTCTCTTCGCACTGGTACACACTAAAGTATGTAACTTCCCCTTTCTTGGCATTTAAATGATACCGCAAGAAAAGCTTTTTTTGATTTTATCTCTGGTCTTTCAGCAGACTGCAGTCAGACAAAAATTGTATCATAAAGAACATCTTTAGAAAAGAACCAATATATTTGTAATGCCTAATTAATCCCCGTTCCTTTTATTAGATTACTAGAGCATGGAGAGGTGTTTTGTAAGAACTATCACAAAGAGCAAAGCACACTGAGTTTTTTCATTTATGTTTTATTTGGTCTGCACTGGATACAGATTCTAAGTAGTTCTGAACTATATCAACTAGTACTTTGAAATGTGTTTGTAAATAATATTCAACAAACTTACAACAGACTTACTACTATTTTACTTGTTATTACAATCTAACTTCACCGATATCTATAAACCTTTTAAAACCAACCAGAAAAATCCCCCAAGACTCTAAATTAACAAGCCTTTATCTTTACTAATCAACAAATAAGGTCAATAAAGCTTTCTGAATAGTAAGAAAATGTATGTACAAGAACACAAATGGTAATCAAGTTATATGAAAGTTCCAAAGTTTAGCATTTAATCCATAGACTTCTGCCAAGCTTTTCAACAGGGTCAATGGTACATAATTTGAGGGAATATCTGGTACCATAAACCAGTACTACAGAAATATGAAAATTAAACAGAATTCCTAGAATGGGGTTAATACCCCTCACTATGCCAGGAAATTCCTAGATAGGTATTCCCCTTATGTAACTAATTCCCACCAGCAGACAACAGCTGCTCAGGATTGCATCCTTAAGGTGGGATTGGACTCTCATGCAAATTTTACCTTAGACTTCGACATCACCACTTCACACCTATACTCTACATGCTCAGGACGACCGGAGGTCTCACATTTTCAATACAATCTAATTCTGTCTTATGACTGTAACTATATCCTCTATGCCCTGTCAGTCTATGCAAGTCAAACTTCAATCATGTGTGGCCTTTTTTTTTGCAAGAACTTAAAAACTGTCATTACTCTCTGGCTGCATAACTCCACCCTGTAGTCCTTTCTGCTGCCGTTGCTACTCCACTGCTTTCTTGCATATATTTAATGGCACTCCAAAATAGCTTCTATATCTACCACAGTAAATATCATCTCAATGTAAGCATTTCCAGATCCTTCTGTATGAACTATTAGAAACATAGATTTTTACCAAGTGAATCGAATGCAAAGTACATGGTAATTTGGCCAGTCTACCAGTGCACACTGCAAACGTTATTTCTTGCATCAGATCTCAGAATGACCTCATGACTCAAAGGGAGACTCACAAGTTGTGAAATTTTTGTACTTTTTAGCACTTCACTTGAGTTGATACATATGTAATGTATTTCAAGCAGTTTTTAACTGATGGAAAAATACTGAAATGGCTAAAGAATAAAACAGAGGACTAGATTTAAAAAAAAGAAAAAGAAAGTGCAAAAAAGATTATTATCTGTTTTATTGCATAACATAATTTCAGATAGGAATAATAGCAAAAATAGACCAACAATTAGGGAAAAAGGCCCAGGCTATTTAGAAAATTCAAGGTACCTGGATGTTTCTAATGAAATCAATTAGAATAATAAAAACCCTGTCAAAATATGTTAGGTTTCTTCAAGAATGTACTTTAAAAGGAAATGTAAATCCAATGAACAGCCTTCCATGTAAAATCACTTATTCAAAGAGAAGACGAAGTTTGCAGCTGTTTTATGCAGTAAAACATAATATTCTTCACACATAACCAAGAGATGGAAACCTCGATCTCCAAATAGAGCATAGTTCAAGTTTAACTACAGAGCTAAGTCTCTTGCTCCATGGCATATGTACACACACATTCAAAGGGATGATTTCAGTCTCCTCAAAAACCTTCACAGTGAGGTTGCATGTGTCTAGACAGGACTTTTATTGTTGTTTGTTTTCACACATTCCTCATTTCTCATTTCCAGAATCCCGTGCTGTTTGGCTAAGCAATGACAAGGAGGACAGAGAGTAGCTGCACAGTTCGTGGGGAATGAAGCAGCACCACAACTGACAGCAGGCACCCAGCTCAGATCAGCTGCTCGAAAAAGCTCATCAGAATATCTTTTAAGTTAGCCCTGAAATGAAGAGACCACCATGGGGGAATTCAAAAGAAACACCGTTGCCAACATATTATCTGGTTTAGAAAACTTAAAGAGTGTTAAAGCCATAGAGACCAACCACATTTTGAGGAATGCTATGACGCTCCTCATCACCAGGTTTGTTGATATGCTCTGCCTTTGTTTTTCAATATTCATATTATATTAGTTAGTTACCAAGTATATGCAAAGGGGAAAAAAAGGATTAACAAATTTATACTACCACTAGGATTCTACTTGGAGCAATTCCATATTCACTCTGTGGGCTGATTAGTTTTATTTATTTCCCTGGTTAAGGACTTTGATGAAAATAGGAGTGAGGAGTAGCAAGAAACTGATTCAAGAAAGAAACCCCAAAACAACCAAGCCTCCAAAGCTTTATGGTATCTGTTTCAGCTCAGATAAAAGGCTGAAAAAAACAACAGTGTCGAGGATTCAGTGACTCCAAATCTGTCTAGTTCTAATCCCTTCCTTTGTCATCTACTGATCCTTTCAGAGTTCATCCAAGACTAAGAATTTCTCTCAAAATTGCCTTTATTATGATTCTGCCCTCCCCTTGCCACTGCACTGATAGTCCCTCTTCTTTCATTCTTCCTTGAACATTTTAGTTTCACTGTGTAATGCCATCATTAAAAGTGAATAAGAAAAAACTCTACAGGCTATCTTGAACTCCTACAATAATTTACTGTGAATATTGCATTATATGTATTTTCTTCCAGTCTGCTCTTTCTTAGTTTGCATAAAAATATGTGTTTCAACATTTCAAATTACCTAAAGAACTTCTAAGGAATGCAGGCCACCAATGTGTTAGGCTTAGAAAAATATCACCTGGAGGACTGGACTAGGAATGTGAGCTCTTCACTGAAAGCAGTTTTTAGAAGCTCAGGTGGCAGCTGCTTCTCACAGCTCCCTTCAGAGATTGGTTTTGCTTTTCTGTGGCTATCTATTATACAGGCTTTCTCCTCATAAGAACAGTGCAAGAATAGGGGGAAAATTCTCGTGGGGTCCTCTGAATTTGCCAGAGGTGGGTCAATCCTGATAAATGCAAACTACTTTGGTCTGAAAGTAATTTCATCAGTGCAAATATGATTATTTTTTTTTTCCTCAGGTGAGCATTCTGGCAAACACAGATGCATGGAAATACATTCTGTAATATGCATTTTAGAGCAAACCTTTTATAGCTGATTCTCCTCATAGTTATCAATGCTCTACAAATTTCTTGCCTCTGCATAATTTCAAGGAATTCTCAATTGAATACTTTAAGCAATGCAGGAGGGAGATGACTTTCAAACACTGAGATATGGCATATTTAGTTTTATATACAAGCATCTTTATGAGACAACTGAGATATCCAGATTCTGAACTAGCTGGAAATTTTATTTAAAAAAAATAAACTATCAGTATTCAGTTCGTTTCCACATCAGTAAAAACCAAAAAAACAAAAAAACCAACACTGAGGAAAATAAGCAAAAAGCAAAAATAAGCTGAAAGCAGAGTAAAGAGCCCACTGAGATGTATCTGATTGTTTCCAGGGTCATTTGGATACCTCTGCTCTGGAGCAGGGGAACAGGGCAGACACTCTGACACCAGTCCTGCACAGAGCTAGCACAGACCCATGCAGCTGATTGCTTGGTGTGTCTTAGAGGAAGGGTTCAGTCAGCAGAAACCACTTTTCTAGATCACATCATCTTTTCATGGGGGGTTTCATGTGTATACAAGGACAGTAAATGTGGAGGAAGCTGTGCAAAGTAGGCAGTAGGTCTTACAGTAAAATACCTCCTATATGTTAAAAAGATTATTTCTCTCCAGTTGGTTCACTGGCAAAACAAAATAGTGTTATCTGAAGTCACTCCAATTTGATGAACATATGCCACATCAAAATAACATTGTGAGAGTATGAGCAGTCTGTGGACTTCTAATGCAGTTCAGCTTACAACATAATAATTTACCCCTAAGCAGGAAGTAGCTTTCCATGCAAGGACTTCAATAATCTAACAGTAAAAACCTAAAAAGAAACAGATGCTTCCTTTTGCTGCTTGCATATTATAAGATGTTACTTTACAAAGAAGTACCTGAGCTTGTCATGCAAATGGAAAATTTAAGCAGTGAAGCTGTAGAAGTCTATGTAAATTTTAAAAACTAAGTTGTGCAATTCAGACAAAATCAATACCTTCCAGAATAGATGTTTTCAAGGTATTGTCTTATAGCTAATTAAAACTCCAGACTGCTAACAGCTACTCTCATAAGGGACTACATATAAGACTGTACACGGATCTAATAAAAGAGACATTCTGGCTTGTCTACCTGGAAGCATAAAATAGAAAATACCGTATATTGTACATAACTCTCTATGACTGATATCATCTAATCCACTACTATAATACTCCAAAAGATGAAAAAGCAGTAGCAACTATGACATCCTTTTCACCTACCAGCCTGTTTCAGATGAGTGTTATCTATCTTTTCAAGGTATCTGGAAACTAAATGAAAGTGAGCATGGAACAGATGTCTGATGAGTGACTTATCTGGCATTTATGCTTTTTTACCTGGTGGGGAAAAGCAAGCCAGTTCATGCTTAGCTCCAGGGCTCAAAGGGAAACATAAAGATGGACTGAGGGGGATAATGGGTGCCACCTGCGGAAGAGGATGAGGCTACTCATAAGAGTTTGTGGACTCAACAGAGAAGGGTGGAACAGTACAATGGATGATTTTGTAGCAACAGTGGGAGACCAGACTGTTTTATTCAGAAGGCAGAATTGGGCTCACTGAGCCATTCACACTGGGAAGGGAGCACAGATGGCTTATTGACACATTTATCAGGCACTCCAGTGACAGGGTTTCAAATTTTATGCATCTTTGATGAGATTAATGTTTCTAAAAAACATTTCAGCAATGATCTATTTAATTTTTACTAAATTCACCCACAAGTCTCACTTCCTTCCATTAGCATAGGTGAAGGCAGATGAGGACCTCTAAGCCATAGTCAGCAAAATACTGAAATCTTAATTTAAAAAGTCTTCTTGGTCCCCACCATCACAGGGTGTAAATCTCACTGGCACTACTGGTAGTTTTGTAAACAAAGAATAGAAGAGTCTTTGACTTGCAGAAATTCTTTCATTATTCCAGCTCTTTGCAGTGCACAAAGAACAGGATGAATTGATAAATTTGGATGATCTAGTAAAGAAAACCTATTTTTGTCATGAAGCCAGGTAAGATAGTGCTGGATAAACTGATCAAAAGGCTTGCTAGAGCTTTGTATGATATAACAGAAAGAAAATTCTGTTTTAAATAGTCATCACTGTAGTCTGTACTTACAAAGCATCTTATCATTGTCAATGCTGCAGATTCTTTCTATGAAGCTCGAGCGTATATCATGAAAATGAAGTAAAATCAGTTTTCTAGAAAAGAACATCTTAGGGGTAAGGTTTATGTGAAATCAGTGATTACGCAGAGCAGTTTCTTTCTCATTCTTAGTCAAACGGCCAAACAATTTTGCACTGCAACATTGAAGAGAGTAAGACAACAGAAGACTGAAATAAGAGGAGAATAACAAGGAGCTCAGCTGTACTGCACCTCACTGGTCACTTAATACTCAATCTTTGTTCTGACAGAAAATTCTTATCCAACTTTTTGTTAGTCCTGGTGATCCAAAGAGGCTTACAAAATAAAATAGTCTTTGCGGAGACAATCCACTTCTTTTACTTTGAGAATTCAAAGACTGATTTACAGGATACAGATTTTTTTCCCTTATTTCCAGATTCTTCAGAATCTGTCACATCTTTTTAATGTTTACTCTGTATTTGAATACTCTTTCCTTAGGGAATTGATCAAAATATTCAAAGTTTGTAACATATTGCATAAATATTATGTCAGTAGTTTCCTGTTTCTCAACTGAAGGAACATTTCTAGTGGCTAAAATACCAGCTTTTTCATATTAAAACAGTCTGCAATATTCCTCCATGTAACACCAACATTCACTTTCTGTGAATATTTCTGCCATCAAAACCCTATTCTTCAAAAGCCAGTAAAAAATAAATACAAATAAAGTAAAGCTCAGCTTAAAATAGCTAGCCATAAATACTCTAATGAGAGCTACAAAGTACAAAATTTTAAAAAAAAATTCCAACTTTTTCTCTTTGATAAAGCTTCTAATACCAGCAGAGATGTAAACATACATGCCAACAGAAAAATGAACTTCAGGATATATAATACACAGAAACAATACTTTTTCAATAAGAATAAGGAGCAAGATGTCACATAGAAATAATGTACTTGTCACTGCAAATGAAAGCAAAGGAATCTGTATGATAAAATTGACTGTATGTTAGAACAACAAATATGTGATGCAAGGAAAGTAGTTTTCTCATTTTTAGATTTTATTCCTTCTAAAATAGCAATAGTTTTGGTCTGCTGAAATTAAAACATACACCCTTCTCGGGTAAAGTACTAATAGTGTTATATAGGTTGTGAATCCGCAGCAATGAATATTTAGGTGCTGTTTCCTAGGTCAGATGGAACAACTAAGATCAGGAGCAGGAGTCTCTTCCTTTCACTCAGTCGTGTATTTTGAGTGTCTTAATTTGTCTGAATTTGATTCACTGAAAATACTTTCCTCTTACATGCAAAAAAACCAATACGTATTTTTTTTAATCTGAATCCTACACAGGTAATTGCTCTCAGTTTCTAATAGAAAAAATTACTGTGCCTTTCACTGTGTATCTCTATAGGCCTTGCTCTTTCAGGACTAAAGTTCCAGTACCTTATCGGAAATGTTTCTGTCCAAAGCAAGGAAATATGCTGTTTCCAGCACATGGGTCCATAGGACTCTTTAATATCAATAAAGTTGCCAACATTCTGTCTCTTTTAAGAAATGAATCATGTCTTTGTTAGTGGATGTACAGTAACTAAAGCAATATGACAAAATTTTGGGATACCACCAGTCCCTGGAGGAGAATAACCATTTCTAATAGTTTTTCAAGAGATATTTTTGCCAAGAGACTAGGTCAATCCAAGCAATAATAACGGGCATATCTTTTATGACACAACATCAAATGCAACTGAAGTTGGCAGTTTTTGTCAAAAGGATGGTAAGAGCAGTCTTAGACTGATTTCTGGCCAGCATGTATAGTAAAATAATTCCTATTCAAGAAAGGAATTGTATCTTCTAATAAAAGCCAAACTAGTATATGAAGTCTGAAACAATCACAGCCAATAAGGTGTATTATGTTTACCTGAATATGGGTGAGGAGAATTACCATTACCCAGCAGCTGACTATACTATTAAATTAAATTTGATTCTAGCAACCTTTTTCATCTGTTCCTAGAGACACCAATGACAAAACATGGCTGAGTAATAAAATAAGGGGGCATTTTCACATTGTCTAACACAAGCTGAGGTAATACATAATACTCTGTTCCCTTTGCCCCTGCTTAGTCCACAACATGGTGGAGTGACATATGGTACTTTTGCTTAAAAATTGCACCCACTTAAAAGCAAAGTTCAAATGCTAAAAGAAAGAAAAAAAATGGCATTGGGACTAGAGGGGACTGCCAAGTTCGTAGGGTCTGCTTTCACAGGCAATTACATCATTCAGTGTTTTCCATGAGGTGATGACACACCACTTCAAAGCAGTGAGTGCTTTCCACCACTATGCTAATCATTACTGGGAAGCTGTTTCCAACTCTCACCACTCTGACTTACAATGGTGAAATGTACTTGTGGCTATTTAATGTCTATTTTTTCTGGTACTGAGAGTGCCTTGCAATTTTAATATCTCATTTTCCTCCTTGGAATCACACTTTGAAGAAATCCTGCTATTGCCTCTAATATTATGGGAGGCATTTTAAAGTGGTCAGTTACATTTTCTTAAGAAAGTATTTATTGTTAGCTTAAGACAGGAATGAATTTTCAGTGAACTTAAAGCTCTGGATATTAGTTTAACTCCCCACATGAATTAGGATTTTGTCCATTCATATTAACTACACTACTCTCCTCTGCAGGGCACTTTCCTCTCCAGCCAAATTATATGTGCAGAAAGGATATTGGTCTATAAGCTAGAATCAGAATTTGTCTGTTCCTGGGTGTTTTAGCTAATAAGGCACACATTTTCAGACTTTTAAAGATTAACTTATTAGTTACTTTATTTTAAAAGTATGTGTTTATACTAAACTAAGGCCACTCTGATCCACCCTCCACTGCTCTCCCAATCCAAAATAGTCCTACCATGATGCAGAGCTGTCAAAACTGTTAATGTAACATCACATACAGGTCACATTTGAGTAAAGGCTAAACCGGTCCAAATTAGAGTAGATTAGTGTTCAAATGGGCTATAGGCAAAGATCAGTATGGAGTTAACCAAAAGCTTTCTTTTTCCCGTCCTTTGATCCAAGCAGAAATCATACCATAGATATGGCTTATGAGCTACCTAATTGAATCTTTCTATTGACTAGGTGCTTGCTTATAGAAATCCTTTGCCTTTTCTGACATTCACTCTTTAGCTGCAAAAGTATGTTTTTGAGGAAATATGGTACATACACAGGTAAGCCTCATTTGTAGAATATAAGACTTGAGTAGTATCTAAATTGCCATCATTTTTCATGCAGACTGAATTTAATCCTGAGGCAAAAAAATCACCTCATCCCCAGTGCTTGCAGAGAGGATATATGTTTGACAGTACATAATGCCCACACAAAAGGCTCCAACTTCGATTTGGGACCTCTTGAGGAACAACATGAGCATTAATGGCAAGTCATGATAGTTAAAATATTATTAGTGATTTAGAACGACACCAGTTAGTCTCACGTTACTTTCAAATCCAAAATAATTTTATTTTCAAGTGATGTTCAACACAGAATCAAGTTGCATACCTAGATCCAAGGAAGTATTGTGCAAATAGGATTTTTTATGCAAGGGTAACATTCAAATAGCCCTACAGTACGTGCTGTTTGACTGGAGATATAACTTTCCTGAGTTGAGAAGGCAAGTGGCACATTCACAATATAAATGAGGTTTAGCAAAAATCTAGTGCAGTTTAAAAGAGATGCAGCTTATGGAATGTGCCCAGCTTATACAATGTAGTCCAATGACACTGTCTGCATAATGTTCAGTTATAAAGAGAGTTTATATAAATAGTATAAATTATATAAAGAGTTAAATAATATCCAAGAAGCAATGAAGCATACCTGAAGAACTGCTCATACTAAAGACATAAGGCTTTTGGGTTTATTATTTTCATTATTACTTCCGAAGCAAATTCTGCTGTATTCTATAGTAATTCCTGGAAAAACCTCATTTATAAAATAATGTTTATACGAACTAGCAGTTTACTATATAACTGAAGTTGCATTATCGAAAAATGTTTCCTTATACCTAATACTTCATGAAAGCCCAGCTCAAATTATCAGCAGCTATCTCTAAGAGAAAAAAGGATTGTGAATTCAGATGTGCAGTTGTATAAAGGACGTAGAAACCAGAGAAAAATAAGTGAAGGTAGACATAAATTACATCCAAATGAATCCCAATTGTTCCTGACCTGACATTTAACCTGACATAGTTCAGTCCCTTGTAAATATTTATTGGAAGAATTATGAATATAGGTAAAACATTTTGCATAGAAGCTTCACAATCTTTTTGATAGAAGCTTTACAATCTTTTTATTAAAGCTTTACAAACTTTACACCATCACAGATTATCCTAATTTGTCTTACGCAAAATAGTGTTATTGTTTGTTTCTTTCTCCTCAATATTAAAACATAGAAATCTCCTATCATAATCAAATTGACTAAATCTTATGTGCTAACAGCTACATTTATATCTAGGGATTTATTAGCGTTTTATCTTTGAAGTTATCTGCAGTGAATTGATCTTTAAGATATTCATGAAAACCTTCAAACACTCCTTAAAATTTGTCTTCTAAATTCATAAGTACCATAATATATGTACAAATTCTTCTCTCTGAGATTGTTACACAGGTCAGAAACCTATCAAGACAAAATGTGAAGAAAACATTCCAAGCTTAGGTACAGATAGGTTTTGGAATAAGAACAACATGCAGCTATTTAATTTTTTGCTTCAATGATATCCGGAAGCTGAGGAAATATGGTCACCTAATAATGGCTCTAGTTTAATGGATCCTCCAATTTGTGTTGCCACAAAGGCTGTTGTTTTTTCCTGTCATTTCATTCAGGTACAATCATTTTCATTCTCTTATATATGTTAACTAAAAGGCTTAAAGAAAGGCTTTCTCAAGAGGTGGAACAGGCCAATCTGTTCTATCTTCAGAGAAAATTGCTGTAATAGATTAACTTCATAACCTTCAACTGGAGCTTCTAGCATTCTAATGAAATTACAGCTGTAGACAAATAAATATCTCCTAAGTGACCTAAATAGCTTTTTCCTTTGTGTATGCTGTGTCAGTTTAGTGTGACACAAAGCAAGAGCATGTTTAATATGAAAGCAGTTATTTTGTCCCCCTGAGCAGAGCCTCTATAATTTTATAGTTTGCTTGTTCTAAGTTGACTTCCTTATTCCTTGTATTGCTTATGCTATGATTCTATCCCCTTGAAACAACTTGCAACACAAGCAAAAACTTGCAAGTGAGGATCCAAATTTTCAACATTCAGTAAAAAACTGTCAGCACTGAACTTGTGAAATGCCCAGCTTAGGACTCTTACAGACTGAAAGCTCATGACTGGAGTCAGAGATTTCAATGTCTCTGGAGAATTAGGATGAAGGTATCTTGAGTCAAGTATAAAAAAATTTAGACATCTCAGATCTGTGACCCAAAATGAAGTGATAAGGTACATTCAGATTTTTAGAGGGCATCTATATTATTTTTGAATGATGAAACAATTTATCTATATTCACACTAGGTGTAATTCAGTGGTGTTACGTCAGCTCTGAATTTCACAAGTAACATCACATTCCACTTAGAAAAACAGAATTTAAGTTTTAGGCGCTTTGAAACATATGATGACTGTGAACTGATCACTGAAGGTATGGGCAATGTATAATAAGACTTCTCTCTAAACCAAGCCAAAGTTTAAAAGTCAGCCATACCAAAACTAGGGTTTTTATAATGGAAATAGTGACAAAGCATCATAACAAAATAGGATGTTACCATAGAGAAAAGGAAAAGATAATGTTAATGGAAAAAAATAAATAAAGAGAATGGCTGATTTATGTCCTCCACCTGTATGGTAAGAAAGGGGAACATCTCTACAGATATAAGTACTTTACAGGTAGAACTTTAGGCTGGAACTTCATGGAGGAAGCAGCGTGATCATGAACAAACAGTTCTCACACTTCTGATTTTTTTCAGTTTGAAATAAATGTACATTTTCTCTAAAAGCTACTGAATGACTACAGGGAGATGAAGACATTAATCTTTTTCATACTTTTACAGGTTTTTGCAAGGTTGCCTCATTTACCTAATTTCTTCCTTACTTAGTGAATATTAACAGTAAGGTATGCTTGGGATCCTAAAGCCAAGTATTCTTATTGACACTGATTTTAATGCAGGTATTCAGATTAAAAGTGACACAATGAAAGAATCAGCTTTGTTGTGTGTGTTTTTCCCACGATGTTAGCTTCATTATAATTAGACAGATGCAGCAAAAATTTCTCTATTAAAATTAATTTTACTTTTTACTTAAAAGAAGACTATTTCATTCTTTTGTTGTGAAGAAATTATTGTATCCTTTTCCAACAGACACCACAAATCTGTGAATAAATAATTTCTTGTGGATCTTCAAGTAAGTCTGCTACAGTTTTTAAGACAGTATTATTATAACAATTAAATTATTGAGGAATGATCCCAGCATAAATCTGTAAAGATGTTAGCAAATTTTTCTCACTATTTTTCATAATGCAATAAATTTCTGATTGCTCAAAATTTGCACTATATTGCAATACATATAGTAGGGTAACATTGCCCGATAAGACTTCATTCCTTTTGTCCTCCATAAACACAATGGTAAAAAGTCTTGAAGTTAATGGATTTTTTTTTAATCAAAGAAAGAAGAGGATGACTGATAAACTTCCATTCTGGTTACAGAGAAGGCAGCATGCTGTCTTGTCAACAGAAGTTTTTCAACATTTAAAAGTTCATTGCTGTCATACCTCTTGGTTTCTCCAAAAATATGAAATGTACATCCTCTTTTTGATTCATCATCGCAGATTATCCTAATTTCTCTTACACAGAAAGAAAGATCTCAATGTTACTTTCTCCTCAATATTAAAATCATAGAAATCTCCAAGAACTAAAAAAACCCCAGGTAAATATGAAATCCTGTCCAGCTTCCAAATTTCTGTCCTGTGCTACTATGACATCACTCCCAGCAAGGCAGCAGCCATGCCTTTGGAACTCAAAGAGTTACTGTCTTTTTATTCACCAGCACCTACAGGTGTATAAGCGCAGATGTATTTATGTGAGTACAAACCTGTTCATTTTTATTCAAGTGTAGAATAATACAGGAAAACAAAAATCCTGACTTCAGATTTCAGTTCCTGAAGAAGTGTTGCATAGGAACTACAGATGTTTTAATTAAACACGTGAGTTTGGCAGATATTCCTTCGGAGATAACTGGGATGAGTTAATTATGCAGAATGTGCCACTGTTTCAGACTAAAAAATACCAGGTGGTTCCTGGTCCCTAATTTGATGCACCCTTCTATAATTTAATGAGTATTTATTTTTCACATTTTAGGTAAATTTTAGGTAAGCATGTTTTTTCCATGTGACATTGAAAGCATTGCCTGTCTCACTGCAATGGCTAGCACCAGGTGGGAGTTCTTCTGAAATCGTTTGCATGCAAGTTCTGTGACTGGAGGCTACAAGATTTCTGTGAGCAATCTTCATTTCTTGTAATTTGGAGTTTGATCTATGAAGCTGATGCAAATTTCATATCTTCAGCCAAATCTTTGTTTCAGATGTGCCATGGCAACATCCTTCTTACAGATTTTTAAAAGCTGTATCCTTTTGATTTGGGTAATAGAAGTCATAAATCCCAAAGTCAGTAATGCCATTATGATAGGTGCTTTAGACAGTTCTGCCCAAGGAGCTCAGACTTCTAGCATTTGATTTTGCCATTTCCTGTTTAAATAGATACAACTTTTGGCAAGAAGATTCCTCCTTACAAGACACTGATCAAGGAGCCTTGATCCTTTTCCTTCATGATTGGAACAATAATAGAGCATTGCCTGGTGCCCAGTCAAGTCTTGGACCTATGGACTAACAGAAAGATTCAGAAAATTGTCACAGTGTTTTACTACACCTCAAAATATTGCACATTTCAAGTCTGCAGGCAACAGGCTTCACTGCTGACAGTACACTGCTGGTATTTAAAACTGTGCAGAGATTACAGTACCTGCAGTAAATACATCAGAGGTTTTGAGATACTAATTGGATCTGCCGCAATTTGGAAATTCCTATGTGACTGGGAATATGCAATGAATCGTGCTCAGCCTTCTCTGCTGTTAGCACTCAGCAGGAATATTTATGACAGCCGCCAGAAGTAAAATCATGAAGGGCATGCCATGGTCCTATCCCTGGATATGTGTATACATATTGCAAAATGTAATACAATAGTGTATTTATCACCTCCTATGGCTTTGCATAGGCTCTTGTCAGTTACAAAGATAATAAAAATTGATGTGTGTATTTAATACAGCCTCCCACAAGTTTTCAGTTGCATAAAAATGGGGCAATTAGGCAACTAGATTTACATAATGCTCAGTGTATATGCTAAGGTGATTTCAGCATAAAATGTTCAACTAAATTTTTAAGAGTTCGTTTTCCTTTCATTGTTGTTTTATTAATCTGAAGATTCAGTATATTTTTATTTCTGTTCTAATGGAAACCTTACCTACAAAACACTGAGTGCTGTCTTGATCACAGTTTTTAGTCTAAAGATTAAAAGCCTGCTGCCAGTAGCTCTGGATTGCATTAATTAGGTTTGCTGTCTTCCACTGATCTCAGAGAAGTGAAGATCATTATTCAACTTATAGACAAGCCTACTGTTTTCCACAGGCCTTTTTTTCTTCCTAAACTTGGAAGCTTTTATAACACAATTGGGTTTGGAATCAAGCCTATAAGACCACACCATTATTTTTCTTGGTTTTGACAGTTCACTTCAGGCCAGGTTCTTGAACTGGCAGAAAAAATCAAGGATGCTTATCCTGTAGTTCTTTTTGCAATGAATTCTCTTAGTCTCTCAGACAATACAAAGAAGTGTGAGTGAAAGAACAGTGTACTTAGAAAGCAGTGGAGTAAATAAGGCCTATAGTCAGAATCTGAGGATCCTAATCAAAGATACTAGTCCATCTAGGAATACAATTGCTGCAGACTCCTTGTGCAATCAGAGATCTACAGGTATTCTTATACTATCCTAATTATCATCTGAAGATTTCTCACTCTTTCTCTAGTGACTAAACCAAGGAGAGTTTGAGCTCTTAACTCTGCCACCTGCGTTACACACCTAAAGATGGGCCTGGATGTATTCCATGTTTGGAGGATGATTACTGGACAGAAAAACTGGGACTATCATGAAATGCCTGAGCAGTGAAAATTGTATTGTCCAAGCAGATGGAACAGAATATTGGAGTAGCAAATTTGGCTCAAAAATCAGGAAAGAAATGAGGTAAAATTTATCAAATCTGAACAAATTATGTGAAGTCCAACCAGAGTACATTAATTGCATTAAACAAAGATTTCTGATTCTGACCCGCAGCAATCAGTCAGATACCATGCCAAACTACTTTCCAGTCTACATGAAAGACAGCACCCAGCTGCTGCTCTTAATATTTCATTAGCTAAAGTAGCAGCTGTCAGCCTGAAAAGGTTTCAGCCCTGCTGATTGTAGTTGTTAACATGATGCTGTGTCAAACAACTCAGTTCAGTTTTGCATGTTTGTTTGTTTTGCCTGGAAATTACACATCTGAAAGCTGGCACTAAAACAACTAGATTAAAATTGAAAAGTGCAGCTCTCTGAGAGATTAATGCCCAAATTGCACAGAGGTTTCCTGATGAGCAATGCACCAGAATGGTAGTCCAACTGAGCAATGCAAGAGCAGAACCACAGGTTCCTGGTGAAGATTCAGGTGCCTGTTGCCTAAACATTACAAGGTTCCCTAACCACTAGATAGGGGTTTTGTGAACATCTTGCCAGAGTCAGAAGTCTAATTTAGGTGCTCATGTCCATCTGTATAGCTAGGTGGCTTTAACGGGTGACAAAATGGACAGAATGGGTTTCTATACTCTTTTCTGCAGGTACAGCATATGCTCCTTCCCAGTAGAGGGTCATACTCATGCTCCATTAGCAAAGTATCAATTTCTTGGAGAAAAGACAATAAGGGCATAAGTATTTTTTTGTTATCTAGCAAGGGCAGATGTGCTAACAAGCAATCTCATATATGCACACTAGAATTGTTTCTGCACTTTCTCTGCTTACAGGGCTCACTTGAAAGCACACCTGAAATTGGGAGTTAGAGATTTACCTTCTAAACTGCAACAAGAGATGCATACATTTATGAACTGGAAAAGACAAGATGAACCTTGTGCATATGGAATATTCTCTTTCATCTTTAAGTGCAGTTGTGTAACAGTAGCATCAGTAGGACAAGGTTATGTTAGGCTGCATGCCACAGACTGCACCAGCCACCAATTGCTCCAGAAGAATGGTGGACAAACCTTCTGAGAAAACAGGATCTTGACAGTAAATATCAAGTAACCTTTTCTTTCTTCCCTACAGTATCTCATGCATAAATACCAGATACTGCAATCTCTCCTAGGTTCAGGAAGAGAAATTCAGAAATACCACACCAGCTACTGCTGTCAGTGGGGTGCCTTTAGACTCCATATCTTGCTACCTTTTAGTTTTTCTGAGTGGTTGCCCTATAAATCCTAATGGCCTATAGTTCATTTTCTGCCAAAGCAAAATGGAAATATCACATTCATTTTTCATGAGGGACAATTTCTTCAAGTTCTGCTGGAGAACAACTTCATTGAATTAGATTGTTTCTTTTCTGCACTTGCTAACTTATATAAGAGCTAAACAAGCGGACAACATTTTGACATTACATTGTAAAGAAATGTGTAAGTTCATCTTTTCTAAGAACTCCAAATCCCCAGCATAAAAGATTTAACAAACATTTAATACTGGTCCTCAATTTCAACTATAGGTGAATGTAGCATTTACATGCTTGTGTGTGTGAGAGAAAGAGAAGTGGCTAAGTAACTTTTCAAACAGAATTTGAAACATTTATTTCGCTTTATTTGCCCAGGTTTCTTTAGTAAAAGTATGCTACTGTTCAAAAATAATGGTTGCAGACAAGAAAGTTAGCGAGCTCCCAGAATGAGTTGACAAATACTTTACAAGTGGATAGATGAGGAGCATGGGGACTCTCAAAATTGCTATTCAAGTTCAATTCATTAAGCTTAATGGGAGAAACTCCAGCCAAGGTATGAGCTTCCAGTCATCAAGTATACAGAACTCCAATTATACCCACTTGCTCTTGTGCTGGTGTTTTCTTTAGAAATCAGTAAGCAGAAGACATAGCTGAAATCATAGGCTTGATGGGGTTGTTTTTACATAACAGCAACTTTTAATATAGTGCATATTTAATTTAAAAATAAAAAGAAAAAAAAAGAAAAAGAAAAAAGAGAAACAGAAAAAAAATTGCCAGGTGCAGAAATGGCAAGAAATGAGAAACATGTCAAAGGACTATCATGTCAAATTTCTGATTCTGGGAGTTGAGGCTGTTTCTTTTTTTTTTTTT
>VXBX01005186.1:81413-144330 GCA_013400415.1 Scytalopus superciliaris
CCCCTCTCCTCTGATTTATTCTTAGTCTCAGAGCAGCTAATAGTTTTCTTAAGCTCACAATGAATGAAACAGACATAGTCTTAACACCATAGCTTATAATCGTAACTGCTGAAGCCACACAGGGCAGCTGAGCCCATGTGATCCAAAATACGCATTCCTTGCCAGCATTGTCTCCATGAGTTGTTTGCACAAACATGTTTGCATATTAGCATTTGCAAAGTATAAAACAGAGGGATACAGAGCTGTTAGTGAAGGCAGCTTCAAAGATGTGCTTTTCTCTACAGCATTTGAAATAAAAAAATCATCTGCAACAATGGTTTTGCAGAAAACAATATTTAAGTGAAAAGATAAAAGTGGAGATTTCATCCCCTAGTATGTCTTGGTATGGAATCAATGAGAAACGTCAATCTTATCCACAGTACTAGTAACCATTATGAACTTTTCTTCTAGCATCAGACAGAAATAAAGAGAAAAAATGCAGCTAATTATTTGTTAGAAAAAGTAATTCTCTGAAAACCTAATTTTTGAAATTGCAGTTATTAGTAGTTACTCACTTCTAGTTAGTTTCCAATAATAAAGTAATGACACAAGAAGAGCTGCAACAGTTATGCAGTATACTTCATAAGGTAAGGACTCTGTCAGCCTCACACAGTTGAAAAATACTTCACTCTGTATACTGTCCTGGTAAGATGAACAGGTTATTTTACAGATTAAGGTACTATTTAAAGTGATTGAAAGTCTTGAATCATTCCCTGAACAGAACAATTCATAGAAGCCATGACAGACTTTTAATCTTACTAACAAACAGTCTGGCTTTTCAGACCAAAAGTTTATTATTCATATCAGAATTCAGTTACTGATAGGAATGCAAAAATTCTTGCAGAGTTACAAACAACGGAGCATTTCCACCCACTTACAGTGGCATGTATCCTTACTAAAGAGTTACTTTGGAAGTTCTCAATCTTTTAGTTCTTCTTTTTCTTTTTCCCCTTTACAACAATCTCCCTCAAGCACTCTTCAATTAGTCATTTTTCTGTCTTGACTACTCCCTGTTGAAGTGTGGGGCAGGGAAGGAGAGATCTTGCTGAAGGACAGTTGAGTAGCCATTCTCATTATTCTCATATTTGAAAACTCTTTTTTTCATTTACTATTACCATTCTGTTAATGACTGGGGAGAGAGACTTTTCTGAAGACTGGCATCCACTCACATTACAACATCAGTGCAAATGTGTCCTGTTTTGATGGGATTTGCAATAACATTTAAATTTTGTCTACTTCAGAAGAGGCATTTATTTATTTATAGAAAATTTATCAATAACACACAACTACCTTGCCCTAAATATTGGTTGCATCTTAGAATAGAACTATAGCTTAACACTGTTTAGAGTTCACATTGTTGAGAATTAACTTCATTACTAAGGGAAAGAAGACAGATTTTAGTTCCAAACTTATAGAAAAGAATTGTTGCTTATCTGCTATGAGGCTTTCCCAGGAAAGCAAATTCTAGATGAAGAATTCATCAGTTTTTCTCCAGTTGGTTATCAGTTAAACATGAAAGTGAATTATGTATTTTGACAGGATATCATACATAAGGTAAATTCAATGTTTTTGATACTTCTTGAGTTCATATGTATATATATATATAAATTGCATTTGCCAATACAGTGCATCAACTTGTAAAAGAAGTTGCATGGAAAATTAATTAAGGCTGCACATTTACCTTCCTACACTTGTAGCACTCTTGCCATGGTTATATATCTAGCTGTCATCAAGTTGCACTTGCAGAGATGTCCTTTGCTTTGTGGGGAGATAGACTGCATGATCTAATAGGTCATTTTCTATTCCTAACTGCTACGGCTCAGTGAACAATAAATAATATTACTGTGTATTTGTAATGTCTTTTTCCAGCAATAAAATATTGCCCACAAGACACAAACATCACTGAGATTGTGATATAACACCTCAAATGTCCAGACCTAAGATCAATATATCTAACACAGTATAATTTTTCTATGCTGTGGGCCATATTTAACATTGCTCTTGTTCACAAATCAATTTGGTTTACCCCACAGATTAAAAAAAAAAANATGAGAGTTATAAATTCTACAAAGAGAATCATATAAACTTTATAGACTCTTTGTTTTTTACTTTCCTTCAGAAAGCATGTTACAGATAACCATCTCTTAGATACTGAATAAAATAATTTGGTCCTAGCATGTTTACAATGTTAAGGGCAGAACATATATTCACAGCTGCCCCAGAAATGTTATCTCCTGTGTTCCACAGTTGCAGTCTGAGTTTGGAGAGGTGCCTAGAGAAGCTAAATGTTTTCTCCAGTGCTGGTAAGCTGGAGCAGAAGCAAAAAATAAAAATTACATACTTGAGAACAGCAGAGTACCCAATTAGATGGTTGCATTGGTCAGATATGTCTTTATGTAGATAACAGGTTTTTGTTTTCATGTTTCTTACTTAAACAGCCCCTTAAATAAATCAGTAATTTAATACATGGAATGCTTCTCTATATTAGAGAACAAAAAGAACAATAATCCTTGCAGTTCATACTGTTTAGCAGTTAGATCAAGTCTTTGCATTCTACTGGGTAGGTAGAAGTATTATTTCAACTTTTAAAAATACAGAAACTGTGATTATATTGTTTTTATTATTATCACAGTCACCAAAACATTTGCAGTAATTTCTGGATGAAGTCCAAGAAAAATCTATAGTGTGTCTTCCACCTCACTGTACTAGAATAAAATGTATAGCCAGTCTCCTCTCAGACATAGAATACCACAGAAGTACTGTAGCAGAAGCTCTTCAAAGTTTTGGGTGCATGAAAAAAAAAGGTGTGTTAGTTTCCAGCTGTCCAAAGGGTCAAGATTCCTGAAAAAAGAGCTTTCTTCATTTTTTACAAAATATACAATTGCAAAAGCTTAAGCCATAGAAAAAAGTGCCACAGTTGAGAGAAAATAGATCTTTCCAGACAATAGATCTTTCCAGAACAATTTTCCAACAGTATAATTAGAAAATGCTACTGTAATTAAGCAATTTCAACCAACAGATTTATTTGTTTTTGCAAATTAATTTCAGCCTCATGTTTCAATACAAGGTGCTCTGCATATTCTCATAAATGTGTGATATTTTAAAATCAAGCTATATAATTATTCATCTAAATTTCAAGGTATTTTCATAATCTGAACAGAAAATTTTTTCTTTAGCCTTTCCCAAGCAAAATTTAAATCAAAGAAACTTCATTTATCAATAATAAAATATCAGACAAAGAGCTGAAACAGGAAAAACAAGAAAATTAATGAAATTTCATTAAAAATTATTAAAAGGAGATAAAAATTTAATGCATACTTTTAAAAAATTCCTCCAATTATTAACTAAATGAATTTTTTCATTTTTTTGAATGAAGTTTTTCAGAATGCTAAGAATGTTTTCTCCCTTTGAATAATGACATGAAATCATGGCCATGTGTACTAACTGCACCAAACCAGAGCTGAAATCCTCATTCTCAGCTCTGCTATGAACTTTAACTTGAGAGCAGATCAATTCAGATCAGCACATTAGAGTTTCCCTGCTTTTAGAATTGAGTAATAACATGGCATCACTTTCAGTTTGTGTGATTTATTTAGACTCTATGCTCTTCCATACAAGGAATTTTTTAATATACCTGTCCCACGTTAGTTTAATAGAGACTCAAATGTATATGTAGGTTCTGTAATTAAAACCATTGTTGGATTCAGCCTACCTTATGGCTCACCTAGGCTTGGGCTTTGTCAGCCATAAACCATTGAAATCTAGCACAGTCCTCCTTTCTAAGTTGTGTAGCCTGCCCATGCCAAAATCAATACACTCGCTGAGTATCCTAAAAGTTCCATCAATAAATTAGTTGATCATAAGTCCTTTTGTTTTGTGTATATAACTGTTTATTAATACTCCATCATAATCCTAATATAACTGCTAATAAAATGGAGAAGGCTAAAAAAGTCTATTTGAATAGAAATACTGAATTATCTTTATACAAGCTGGCTAAATGTGTGTCTTGAGGATGGCAAGAATGTACAGTTATATCTTCTACTTTACTAATATTGATTTTAAATTTCATTGACTGCTTTCAAACTGAATAACAATACTATTGAGAAAATTAATAAATTTTATGCCAGTTTTCAAAATGAGTATACCACTAATGATTTTGGTGATTCAAGTCAGACAGCTCCATTCCTAAGTATGTCCTTATCTTCAAGACAAGGGATTTTCCCTTAAATTTTTTAGGAGTCCATAAACTGAAGTTAATATTATATTATCTGTTCCAGTATTTTATTCTGAGCTGTAAAGATGCCAATATTCTTCAGTGACAGTATTCTAACAGTTAATATTATAAAAATTATGTATTTTATATTAGTCTCATTCTTCATAAGCCAAATACATCTGGCTGAATAAAGTTTGACAAGAAACCAAGGTACGTGCATGGTAATACAAACCTCATAAGGGAAGAATTATGGTGAGAAAGTGGAGGAAAGAACAGTTTTCACAAAAAAGAGAACTTGAGGACGCTGATAAAAATATCTACAACTAAGTGATCAGTCAAACATAAAAAAAGTTGAAGCAATTGGACTTGAGTGTTAAATGCAACAACCAAAAAGCTCCTATTTGCTAACTTTGGGCATTTATTTGACCAAGTTGTCAGTAACACATGAAGTAACCAGCAAAGTAAGTGTGCAGAAATACTAACAACAAAAAGAATATTGGAAAGATACCACTTGCTGTTTCTTTGCTTTAGAAAAGACAATATCAAAGTAACATCTTTACACTTGAGGTAGAAGTTAATGAGATTTTTTATAATCTCACTTCCCAGGAGGGATTTTGTTCTAGTCACAGGCCAGCTCCTCCCTGAATTCTGTCTTTTAAAGAGGCAATTTTTTATACTTGCTATTCTACCTTTGCTGCAAAGTCATAGAATCATAGAATCTTAGAATGGTTTGGGTTGGAAGGGACCTTAAAAAAAGTTCCAAGCCGCAGAGACACCTTCCACTTCACCAGGTTTCTCAAAGCCCCATCCAACCTGGCCTTAAACACTTCCAGCAGTGGAGGATCTGTAACTTCTCTGGGCAACCTGTTTCAGTGCCTCACCACCCTCACATTAAAGAATTTCTACCTAAGATCTCAGATAAACAAACCCTTCTTCAGCTTAAGACCATTCCCCCTTGTCCTCTCACTACATGCCCTTGTGAGAGGTCCCTCTCCAGCTCTCTTGTAGGTTCCCTTTAGGTACTGTAAGGTGCTTATAAGCTCTTCGTGGAGCCTTCTCTGCTGCAGGTTGAACAAACTCTCTCAGCCTGTCTTCATAGCAGAGATGCTCCAGCCCTGCGATCATCTTCATGCCTCTCCTCTGGACTCACTCCAACAGGTCCTTACCTCATCCTTACATTGGGAGCTCCAGAGCTGAACACAGTACTCCAATTGGGGTCTCATGAGAGTAGAGTAGAGCAGGAAAATTACCTCTCTGGACCTGCTGGCCACACTTGTTTTGATACAGCCCAGATTGTGGTTGACTTTCTGGACCACAAATGCATATTATTGAGTGATGTTCAGATTCTCATCCACCAACACCCCCCCACCTCCACCAAGTCCTTCTCTCCAGGGTTAGTCTCAATCCATTTCCCCCAGTGTGTAGTTATGCTTGGGATTGCCTCAACCCAGGTGCAGGACCTTGCACTTGGGCTTTATGAACTTCATGAGTTTTGCACAGACTCACCTCTCCAGCCTGTCAAAGTCCCTCTGGAGGGCATCCCTTCCCTCCAGCATGCCAACTGCACCACACAGCTTGGTGTCATCTTCAAACTTGCTGAGAGTGCCCTCAATCCCATCCTCCATGTCATTAGCAATGTTAAACAGCACTGGTCCCAGTATGAACTTCATGAGTTTTGCACAGGCTCACCTCTTCAGCCTGTCAAAGTCCCTCTGGAGGGCATCCCTTCCCTCCAGCATGCCAACTGCACCACACAGCTTGGCGTCATCTTCAAACTTGCTGAGAGTGCCCTCAATCCCCTCCTCCATGTCATTAGCAATGTTAAACAGCACTGGTCCCAGTATGGGCCCCTGAGGAACACCACTCATCACTGGTCTCCAGCTGGACATCAAACCATTGACCACAACTCTTTGAGTGTGACCATCCAGCCAATTCCTCATCTACCCAGTGGTCCATCTGTCAAATCCATGTCTCTTTAGTTTAGAGACAAGAATGTTGTGCGGGACAATGTAAAATGTTTTAAACAAGCCCAGGCAAAAAAGATCAGTTGTTCTTCCCTCAGCCACCAGCACCGTAACCCCACCATAGAAGGCCACAAAATTTGTCAGGCACTACTTGCCCTTGGGTGAAGTCATGTTGGCTGTCACTTCTGCATTTGCTATGTGCCTTTGCATGTTTTCCATGAGGAACTGCTCTATGATTTTTCCAGGCAAAAAGTGAGGTGAGGCTGATTGGCCAGTAGTTCCTTGGATCTTCCATACTTCCCTTTTTTGAAAATGGCAGTTAGGTTTCTCCTTTTTCAATCAGTAGGAACTTCACTGGATAGTCAAGGGTATATACTTAGAAATTACCACTGGCAGTTGTCATCCCAAAATATCAGGTACTAGTCTGAAGAAGGATTGAGAAAGTTTAATTTGGAATTCCATGGGAAGTTAGAGATGAGAGAAACAACTGCTGTTGTAATGTGCTTTCAGAAATAAGCAGAGTTCACTGACTTACTCTTAGGGGCCTGGTTTCAGAGCCAGAATACAAATCAGGAACCATAGGAAAGAGCAGAGCACAAAGACCCGAAGGCTCACACCACAATCCTTATCCAAGAGATAGGAAAGAACCCTTCAATGGTGAATGTGTCTGTTGTTGATCAACAGAGACCAACTTGCAAAGGAGCACACCCATTCCAAATGGCCCAGCAATTGGGTTTCTGTAAGAGTTGAGATCAGGAAGGCATCCATAAGCTCTCTTTAAATATGAACTGATTTAAATATATGTGCCTTTAAAAAAAGAAGACTGTTCTCTGACTTCAGATTTTTCAGTACTTCATCTTTACTGTTCTTCACGAAGAAACAAATCTTTTTAAGTACACGCCTCAGCCACTGAACTATTCACAAAGTGAAGGTGGTAGAAATGAATATGATCCGTGCCACTTCTGGCACCTGAGCCTTGATCATCTGCACTGTTTACCTGAAGAATACAAGTGCTTATTGGAAAGACTGGAGCAACCAGGAGTCTAATAAAACTTAGGAGTCTTGTTTCTTATCACTGATTCCTGGCCACTCCTCTTTGCAGAATGAATCATTTTACACTCTCCCAGACTCCTTCCATTTCTCTCAAATGCGAGAACAGTATTTCATGGTCAGTGCTGAATGTGCAGGGGCCCTCAAGATTTATGAGTGAGAATATCTGCCTGCAGATGATTGAAAGGAAGAAATAATTCATCATTGCCACTAACTTTCACATCTCAGCTTGTATCCAAATTTCTCACTTAAGTTTATTAGAGTTCAGCCTAGGACTTGAGCAGAAACAATATATCAAAATGGAAAAAGAAATAGCGACTGCTGTAATTGTGTATGTGAAAAATCTATACAGACTAGAGGTAAGTATTTTGCAATACAGAATTCAGAATACATCTCTGTTTGAAAAAAAATAAAAATTCAGACTGGGGAAATCCTGCTAAATATTGCCAAAGGCTTAAAAGTTTTATTTTTAGTATCCTATATGTGTCATGGAAAAAAAATGTTTTCCTATTATCCCAGAAATACTATCATTATATACACTTACAAATCCCTACTTTTTTTCTTTTATTGTCAACATTTGCTTGTCCATGATGATGTTAAGAGAACATTGTGCTATTTGTTATTTCAAATTCTGAATTAGGAAGAAATATATTACAGCAAACCAGCGTTACTTGTTCTTCTTTTTCTGTTTGTATAAACCCCTTCTGTCTGGGATTTAAGCTTACCTCCATTTCTTATATTGTCCTGTCACAGACAAAACACAATTCATGGAATATGAACACCTACCATGAAAGTAGTTTAAGACAAGCCATACTTTAGAAAACTAGCAGATAATAGTTATCATAAATTAAGATAGGTAAGGAACAATTTGTTTTGTTTACTTCTACTGTACAGATATTCAGCTAGAGACATGTGCTATATTAAAAAAACAAAAACAAACAAAAAACAAAAAAACAAACAAGCACCAAACCAGATTGCCTTCCCTTTTTAAAAGGTCATCTGTGAGAACTAGTGTCCACCAGGGAAAGGAACTCAAATAAAGAGATGTTCTGAGGAGCTGCTTTGCATATTACTTTTATTACCTACTGAAATTAGCATGACACTGTGATAGAAAAGCTGAATCCTGTTGCTTAGATAAAATGAAATTTTCTACCTGCCTCAGGAGAGATTTGTTCTTTAAAATCAACCTAACAATGGCAGTAGCTACTCATTATCCAAAACATAATAAAATGATTATGCAACTACTTTACTGAGGATTGCAGTCAATCATGGTCCTTGAATATCCAACAAAAATTATTAGCAGACTCAAGATTGCTAACTCTGGAGATTTCCACCATATTAACTAGTCAAGATTAAGTTCTGTGGAGAATATGAATAGATACTTAAAGAAGAGAGAATTTCTACACCTACAGGTAAAGCTGTCATCCTTAGCTAATTTAGAAAATCATGAAACACTGGAATAGCAGGTAAATGATTTGAGCTACAGGTCCTGTTAGATATTTATTCTGTAATTTGCCTGTTGGTATCTCCATGTTCTGGAGCTTAGTCCCTTTGAAAATTGTTGAAACATTGTCAAAAATTAAACTATTGAATTCTAAGTTTTCGTTAAATGAGCTATCTTGAGTTTCACAAGCTCCAAAAGAAGAGAACTTCCTGGCAAAATGAAAAATCAAGAAAAAAAAAACCATTTTATTACAATTCATGCAATTCACCATTCATCTCCATAAACTGTTGTAGACAGTCTGTAGAGTTTGTTTTTGGATTTCTCTTTTTCAGGCATTGAAAGTTCATGAGAATAACTGTGCAACTTAACTATAATAAGGACTTTACTAAGAGAAACAAGACACACAAGAAACTCCCTCATAGACTGAGAACTGATTCACTCTAACCCAACTACCAAGAAGATGCTCAATGTATGGTGTAGCTAAAGTTACAACTCACCAGTATTAAATTCATCCAAGATTAATTCCAAAGGCTAATGAGTTCTTATTTGCCAAGAGCTAGGCAAGTGTTTAGTTCTGGAATAGTTACTGATGAATAAGGAATTAAGGCTGTTGTAAAAATAGTACAGTTATAAGAGAAGACTGTTTCTTATTCATCATTCCACAGATTAATTCACTTTGAGAAGTGAGTCTTTATAATAAACGCCCTCATTAATCATAGAAGGTTTTTATCGCTTATCAGTATTTAAAACCATCATTGACATCAGTCACTCTGGCTTTCTCAGAATTTTAGATTTTTTTCAGAAACAGGATTACTGCCCTGCCATGAGAGAAAATGACTTAATATTAAAAAATACCAAACAACTCTAGTTCCAAGAAGATTTCCTTTTTCTGTTTTATTTAGTCCATAGAAGTAAACTGCCCATATCAGTAAAGAGAAGGAGGAATTTCACTAATTAGAATTATCTACAGAACACAGAATTACTTTCTATTCTGTGCACAAGGAATCATGTGGTCATGGGTGGAGAGGGAAGAAGGCAGAGAAAGAGTTCATTTCTGCTCAGGGAGTTAGGACATTTCAGCGGAGGAGGCCAAGCAGTGGGACAGGGCTATGGCTCAAAGACTAACTGTGAAGAGTTTAATGTTGCTTCTTTGAATATGCAATCCTCCTAAAGAAACACACAGTCTAACCTGAGCGAGACCTGACTGAACCAATAAGATGCATCAAGTAGCTGGGTTCATAGAGAATGAATGCAGAGCCCTGCCCTGACAAAGGGAGAGGCTGATGATACCATACCAGGAATGCACAAGTGGAAGTGAATTGCATGCAAAATGCATAAAATGAAACAGATCTTTTCTGGAAAAATTATAACTTACTTAAGAGTAAAATACGAACATTTTGAAAAGAGGGAATAAAGATAGAAGAATATTTGCATTTACGTAATTCATTCTCCATTTGCACATAGGCATTAAAAATCATATTTCCACAGACTAAAAGTATTAATCTTCCTGGAGAAGTGAAATTTCATTTTATATCCATGAGACCTTTAAGAATAATTACACAAGGAACCAAATGGAAGTCCAAACAAATATATGATGTCACTTTTCTGGAGTTGGTGAAATTACTTTGAGCTAAAATGCGTCTTACCATATTCAAGATTCTGCCACACAGGTCTAACAACAGAAGAGGCATTTTCATACATCCGCAAAGTCAGTAGACAACAAGTGTGTTAACTGCTCTGTATGTCTTTCAGACTGTAATTGAACTGTCTGGTGTAATGGATGAAGCATAAAATAACGTACATTCAGTTTGCATTTGTTTATCCACACTGTCAGCCTGGTTTTGGTTCATTTAATGTTAAAGAATTGTTTACAGGCAGATTTCTCTATTAATGTCCATACAGTTTCTTTCAAGTTTAACTTTGCAGTGTTTGGCACTACTCCAGACACAAGACTCATTACAGCACTAGACTAATAATTGAAGTGTTTTTCTTTCTGTCATTGTTCCATGTAAATAAATAATTGGAGCAATCTTAGAGTGCCATGCATTACATTAATCATAGTCTTATATGCACAACTTTTCTCCTCACAAGAGTTTAGTCTCTTGACTAAGTTTAAGCATGAAACATGAGCTAACTGCTACAAAAATTTACTTTGAACAGCAATCTTAACAAGTTCTTCAATATGTGAGAAGAAGAGGGGAAACTGGGCTTTTTCCACTCCAAAGCATTCATTCAAAATGTTCTTCCATGTTATAAATGTTATTCCACTGTGTGATTTATTCCACATAAGTACATAGAAAATTCAAGCATAAGTAAATATTTTTAAACAAATATTTTGCAATTGACATAGACAGACACATGTATGTTCACTAAAGATATATCTGAAGTCCAAATTTGCCCTATGCAAACAGAAATTCCACTAAAACGGAAATATATGGCCATTTTATCCTCCGAGCAGGAACCAAATCTCACCAAATTCAAAAGGAAGCATTTGTGGGCTTTCAGTCATTCTGCTGAAGTTTAATTGAGCTTGCAGAGATTAATTTGGGGCTTACAGAGATAGAAAACTACCTCTCCTGCTCTAAAATGCTTATGTCCCTAGAGCAATACAATTTTTCTGCACATTCATAGTTCTACTGGTTCCAGACAAATATTATATTGTCTGGCAGTTTTTAAGTACAGACATAAAAGAGTAGAGGCAGTTTTATTGCATTAACAATCTTACTGAGAAGCCTAACAATGGACCAGGACTGCTACCCTCTCAGTAAATACTGCCATAACTGAACATCCAGAGGTTCTATTCTGGCAAATATTCAGTTAAGGATTCTGCTTTGTACCATTTTAAAAGCACATACCTAAGGGGAAAAAAACCCCACAACAACTAAATAAAAAAACCGCACCACAATTAAAAAACCCCCCATGACAAACAGAAAATCCCAAAACAAACAAGCAAAAAGCTTGGGTTATTGCATAATTACAGGTTTTGACAAGCTAACAAAAATGAATGGGAAATTGTTTGTATATGCCTATTTATCTGTTTATCTATATTCATGTGTATAAATTGGTTCTAGCTTACACTTGATGGATAACTGAGATCTAAATACCCAGTTTCCATTATTTCTAATTAAATAAAGCATCTAGATGATTAAGTCATACTCTTTTCTCTGCAGAACCAATCGCATGCTTTTTCCCAACAGCATGGATTGTAAAGACAATGAACAAAGGGACTCCTTTCAATTTCTGAAGCAATCTGCCATCTATCTGTAGGCAGTCCTGCATCACCCTGCATGTCCACTATCACCAGCCTCATTGATTAGGACAGTATCCAGTAATGCTTGGCTTTTTTCAATTTCTATGTGAGGTTCAGATTATTCATAGTCTTCAGCAATTTTATGACAAAGGGAGGGCAGTTTAACGTTTTACCCATCACCTTCCCTAAGCAAAGCTGCAGAATTTCAGACTTCTCTCCATTCATGACCAAGTCCAAAAGAAAGTAGTTCAGCCTTCACACAGATGTGTCATTAGATCAAAATTCCACAAGGAAAATCTTCCAGAATGAATGGGCTGGTTCCTAGGTGGTCAAGGAAATCTAGTTTACATGATTGCTAGAGGTAGAGCAGTCAGTTTAACATGAAGTGGGTTTGGTGCCACAGAAAACTGTCATGTTAAAATATCTCACAAAGGAAAGGTCAGGGTGCCCTCTAAAAGTATCCAACAAAGAGGTATGAGAGAACTCTCCCTTCATCCTGAAACAGAAAAGATCTTTTATTTGATAAGTCACTGAGCCAGCTATTACATCATCTTCTTCTGACCTGTCTTAGACTATGCAATGAGTTTTGCCATTTCTAGAAAGAGTGCCGGCAGTTCACAATGATTGAGGAGCACAGCTTGGATCTTGCCAGCATTAGGAAAACCACAGAAGCACAGTAAGAAGGAAAAAAAAAGAAAAAAAGAAGAAAACCAAAATCAACTTTCTCCCTATAATAAGTGTCGCTAATTATAAAGTTTCCTTAAGAAAGAACAAAACATGTAGAAGAGTATGCCATTACCTTTGTAAGGCATGGAGGAAATATTTCAAATTATCCAGAAGACTGAAAGGAGCTACAGGCTTTTGAGCTGCACGCTGACATTTTAGACCATGCAAACTTCACAAGAAAGAAATAAAATATGAATATGTGCCTATAGGCACTACAAAGGCTAGAAATGGATATGAATGCTTGTTCCCATATGCTACTAATGAGATAAATGCAAACACAGATTACCATTTCAAGAAAAAAGTCATACCTGAAAAGGGTGTTGAAAAAATAACTGGACTGTAAAATGTTCATCTACTTTAAAAAAACCTGTGATTGACAGGCAATGCTGAAATCTGGAAAAATTCCAAGAATGTTAATGATTTATGTGACACTATTGCCATTGACTAATAAGCATCAGGATTAGCAACTCAGCATGGTGCTAAATATATTTTACTGTTAGAGATGACACATATGTAGTAAAATGACCTGATTCCTGGTTTTGCAGAAACAGAAATACCACTCAAAATTAGCAAAGGAACTACAAAATGAAAGAGCACAATAAATCCAGAAGGGAACTTGAATAGACTCAAAATTCTGCAACTGAACTTGATAAAAAGTTAGTGACCAACAGGTATATCGCATTATTCTCAACTAAATACAGTGTCCTTCGTCCTGCAGTTGGACATTGATAGACGTAATTAAGCAGCAAGTTCTTCTATGACAGTAACTGCCAACTATTAGGTCCCTACCATATATTCCAAAGCAAGTTGTGGATGAATCTATACAGTTCCCTCTCAGTATTTTTAGTATCAGGGCCTGGATAACAATGTCTGGCAAGGTAAGAGTATAAGTGTAAATAGTTATAAAAGCAGCATGAATATTTGTAACAGGGAAGAGACATGTGCAGAAAGCAGTAATCAAAACATGGGTTTGTGTCAGAAAACAGCTGCAATGCATTCTCCACATGGGTGTAGCAGAATCCAGTCATTCCCACAGTAATGGATAATGGATAGACAATACAGGGTAGAAGCAGCAGAGACCCACACATCAGGTGTGCAAAAGTGCACCTGCATTGTGCTTTCACCAATATGTGTGCCAAGGGATTGTGGGAAGTGGCACACGGTCACATAAAGCTGGAGTACCAACAACTCCAGCAGGAGTTTTGTGTCAATAGGGGAAGCTGCTCCAGTGGGGCTAGGTTCCCATCACAATGAATGGAGCAGGGATTAGAGCTTTACAGGATTCACTATAGAAAGCTGTTTAGAAAACTGTACATGTATTTTCATATTTTAAAATACTGTGGTTTATCTATGACATCATTGATACTGATTCTGAAGATGCAGATTGCTCAGTAACTACTTTGCTATCATTCTGACTCTGCAGCATTTCTGATGTAAATGACTGCAAAGTGCAGAACAGAGATTCAGGCTAAACATTTTGGAGCAGCAGCAGAATCTTGTTCCAGACTTGCTGTTATCTTATTATGACTCCTGAATTGCAAAGAGATTTTAAATAACTATTTTCATTTCAGAGAACTGGGGGAAGCAACTAAATCTTTACAAGCTGGCAAGTTCAGGAAAAGTAAAAAGTTGAAAAAAACCTGCTACTCTCAACATATGATGGTACTTAAACTTAATATACCATCGTTGGTTATAAATGGCAAAGCACAGTGCTATTTGATTTCACAATATTCTTTTAAGCATGGAAGACTAAATATATTTGGGATTGTTTTAGTCTCCCATAAAACATACTCATGTAATATCTAGAGGAAAACTTGTCATTTTCTTTGCTCCAAAAATAAAACCAGAAGATTCACGCATTCAGAGAATCAAATGAACTGATTAATCAAGTCAGTCATTCTGCTCATTATTACAGAACTGGAAAAATTACGTTGCACTAGTTCTTCCCTTGATTCTCATATATGCAGCAGCACAGAACTGGTATTTTTACAATCAGTTAAGTATGTTTTCTGAGAGCTAGTGAAGCCAGAATGCAAGGAGTATACTGACCAGTTGCTGTCAGTTCCAAGACTCAGTAGAGCTCTAAACAGATATTGATTACATATATATTGGAATATTAGTAAGTGACAGTTATGGAGCTTCTCATCACCTTCTTCTGCAGACACATAAAAATAATTTTAATTGATAGTTTGAACTCTGCTATTAATTGACAATGGAACATAAAGTTAATCACAAAATGTTTTCTTTATGTGCAACTGAGCTGTGCTGAGCTGTTTATTCAGACCTAGATGAATATTATAAACAAAATACATACTAAGGCAAAAATATTGTAGACAAACCATATACTTGGGCAAAAAAGTTTGGAACCCCACTAGAAATTTTGCTGGTGGCTGATTTAAAAGGAGCACAGTATTTTATCTGTGTCTAATGCATTATTTGGTACAACTCTACAAGATAGCTGAACATTATAGAAAGGCTTCTTGGAACAGACCATGTATGTGCGTAACAGATCCTTATCCTAAAACACACCGAACATAAGAAGAACAATTAGGAATTTTAAAAAGTTTTTTAATTATATAACACAGGTGAAATGTTCATAAAACATTTACATCCCGACTAACTTAAATGAGAGACTTCATGGCAAGCTATTTAAATCTGTGAGAAGATTCCTTGCAACTTTCATGAGTTCTGACTCAAGAGCTTGTACAGCTTATAGAATGTTTGTTACAACCTTGCTAGTATGAAACACTCAGGAAGAGGCAAACATGAACCACAAACCTTTGAACTCATTACCATAGCATGAAACAATGATTTTCTGCTGTATAGACTTATGATGTATAGGCTTATTCCATCTGTTCCATTTTACCTGCACAGAGAGAAAGGCTTGCTTTTAGCCACCAAAAAACATGAGAAGAAATAGAAATATATGAAAGAATTGTGCAAGAATAAAAATGATTAGCATATAGTCTTCATTCAAAGTAGATCTGGACAATGTGGGAATTTCCAAAAGACCTGACTGCTCCTAATGCTGGTGATGTCTTCAGCACAGGTACAACTGACAAAACTCAGTCTGCTGAGCCTTGTAACATTTGTAATGTCAGTCACTACCAATTATGTTCCATCATGCCCTACTTTTACACAACTACATGATGTAATTTAGTTGTTGTGGGGGGTTGTTGTGTTTTGGGGATGAAATAACAAAATATCACTTCAGAATAGTAAAAAAGTAGATATTATCTTCTAACCAAAAGGACACTGAAAGTGCCATAATAGAAAAAATGTTCTGATTATCACAGTATATTACATGCAATACAAAAAAAACCCCATTGTTTTGAACAGGATTTGGAGACTGACCAATTCCAACAGGCAGAACTGGACCTGAGAGGAAACTACAAGGAGTGTCCACTTGTTCATATTTTTCCCTTATAATTCTTACATTGACGACTAGTGAGGTGTCTAGAGCTATTTGCCTGAGGTGGTGTCATTAGGACAGAACAATATGATCAGATGAACAGTAGTGACCAGTTGTTGTCACTGTGAAAATTGTTAAAATATGTTTCCTCACACTTATCATAGCAGGAACCTGTAGGAATCCATAGGAGAGACTTTTCCTGAAAAGTTTTAGTATGGAGTGCCAGCGAGAAGGACAAAGGAATGTACTAAGTATTCTTGCATAATTTAACAAAGGAGTATTTGTTATAAAGAGTAAGATGAAAAGAGAACGTGTAGGAAGGACAGTGAATTCCATCCCCGGCATTACTACAGGCACAAGCAGGCTGGAGTTTGTATGACAGCACTGAATTCAACAAAAAGACTGGTTTTGCACATCTCACCATCCCCTTTTTTTCCTGAGTGTTAGGAAATCAACACTTGTTCTGTCAAAGACAACAAGGCATTATTTAGAATTGAGAACAGAAACTGAAAGTATATCTTGGGAGAAGAAATATTGTTACACTGTCATGACCACTCTTACTCTGAGATTTCCACAGAAGGACCCTCAGAGAGTTTAATAAGATGCAGAGCAGAAGGTAGGTTCTCTTAAATTAATGCAGACATGTATTTTGGCTAACTTTTACCCATTTTTCTTTCCTTTTGAGATATTCTTTTGAATCCACTCTTAGAATATTGATGTCAGAAGCACCTGACTTATCCTCAAGATGAAGCATCCCAGTTTTCTCTCTTGCTCCTATCCTATGGGAATAAATGAGGTCAGCATGTCAACAGAAACAGAATTCAGTTTGAAGAATATTCCCTCTGTTTAGCAGACATCACAAAAAATTCTTAAACTGAAAGGGTAATTGAGACTGCCAATTTCTCTTCTCTCTCATGGCAAAAAAATTAATTATTTTTACACATAAATTTCTGAGTTATAACTTGTTGCCCTGGTCCTAGAGATATTTCAGATCTCCGAAATGAATTTTCACATGATGTAATCTGCAAGGTTAGGCAGACTATCCATAGGAATAAAAATCTGCCCTTAACAGTTCATCTGCAAATCTTTGTTCTGTATTTGAAAGCAGTTAAGATTGAATAGAAGAAAACATGGTACTAAAGGTTTGCTCCAGTTACTGCCTATCTCAACAACAGCATGGCAAATCATGCACCTTCAAATTCTATTGATGCAGAGGGGAACTCCAAATGAAAATCTATGAGCACTTGGTTAAATATTACAGAGGATGTTGGAAAAGGACAATCCATAGGTCAGAATCTACATAGTTCAGTTTTCAAAACACAGCTTCAAGTTACTGAAAATCACAACCAGTTGACCATCAAAGTGTTTATGATTAAATTTGTGTAACAGACATCTGCATATCAATTCTTTGTCTTGTTAACACTGCAAGCTGACTAGCTGAGCAGCAGAGATGGACACTTACTGCTTGTACACCTTCCCTACAAATCTTAATTTTCCTCTGTTCGCCAACTAGAAAGAATACCAAAGTATTTAGCTATATTCACTGCTTTTGCTTCTTGATTGCAAGATATGTTGCTGAAAAAAAAATAAATTCGGATCATCATTGTCAAAGTCAGCCAAATAATCAGGTCAAGAAACATACAAGTAAGGCTTGGGATGCTCTAATTTTCACAAGGAAAATGCATCTTCAACTATGCCTTGTTTAATCTCATGGTTCGTAATAGAATGTATCATTGAGCATTATTACTTCAAAGCACAGTGTTTCTAATGAACCTTTTATTCTCTCAGAAGATGAAGTGTTTTCTCAATAACAAATGAAAAGTTCCTGACAGATGTGTGTGCTAATTACAACAGATTTCTTTAAACCAGACACCCACCATCAAAGGCAGAAGCTTCACCTGACTGAGCAAGCAATCTGCAAGTGTGCAGAATGAATTGCAGCAAACAGAAAAGGAATAATGGTGGATAACAGACATTGGAATATCAGTCCCATCAGCATGGCTACTTAGATGACACTAATGCTCTTAGCGAAACAAGAGACAGAGTTTATAGGAGATATCTGTTTATGACCCCTGGAACAGATTCATCCTTCAAATCTTACAATAAATTTAGGATCTACTCACATCAAAATATAAAATAAGAGAAAAATTACAGTGATACAAAAACTACACCATAGAAAGAATTTAGTCTTGGGGAAGAAAGTTTGCCATTAAGATAACAATGTTAAAGGGACAATAAAATAAAACCTCATAATTTATCACCTGGCAAAATGAGGTGACAGAAACATACATATTCCAGAGACAGAAAGATTAACTGATACAGTCAGCAAAGAAGAATAAAAGGAAAGGTCAGAACAAAATAAGTCAGACCCAGCTGAAACTTTCCATATAGTAGGAAAATTCATAAATCTCTCCCTATGTACAGGTTTTGTTATAAAGTCCAGGTTAACAACTCATGTTGTCATTTTCCCCACCTTGAATGCACTTACTGGTTTCCACTATCCAGCTATCTATCCTAATAAAATGCTAACAAAATGAAACTTCATAAAAAAATGCTGCTACTGTTACATTTGGTATAAATATTCCAGTAATTTCAGGAGATCGAAGATAAGAACTGAAAGACTGACAAATGCAAAGCATGATATTTATATCTGGTTACTTTCAAAAAAAGAACCCCAAAAATAGATTTTTTTTAAAAAAAGTCTTTCCCATGTAAGCTTAGTCAAGAAAAAAAGGTGTATTTAATTATTTTCTCTGACAGTGTTTTTATGTTAGTTAAAACAATACAGTTGTTCTTTGTTCCTAGTAGTTCAGTCTAGTTGTGCTCTTTGTACATCCAGATCACACAGGTCAATCTATCCAGACTAAGACAGAATTACATCTGTTGCACAGTTTTTGTATAAAGTAGTAGTGGAGGATTAGCTGAATATTTTGCCTTTAGAAAGAATGTCAACAGATTGAGCAGCAACAGAAACTTTCAGTTAACAGAAATTGCTGAGACTGGATGAAAAATTCTGATTGCATCCTACAAAAACTCCCTCTTCATCTTCTAATGGCATGACAGTGTCACTAAGTTGTTGGGGGTGGGGATTTTTGTTGGTTTTGTTTGTTTGTTTGTTTTTCTCTGTAATAATGAAACTTAGTGAATAAAAACCTTCAGACTTGTCTTTGAAATTTCTATTGGGGTAAAGCAGGTCTGTGTACCTGAGATTCATTGGGCTGACCAGTGCAGAAGGACATCTCTGTGCATACATGCAACTTAGGAACTGTGAATACTACACCACATAGTTGGACCAAATTACTATTAAGTGCCATCTGGTAGCAGAATAATGTGCACTATGATGTCTTTGTGCAAGCCACTGGCCCACACATTCTGTCATTTGTGAGGAATGCCTTCAAAAAGTGTATTTCATTCTTGTTTGTAAAATAGTACATTTTACCTACCCACAAAATGCAAAATGTATTTTAAAAATTTCCCTCACATGTTGTATAGTACTGCATGGTATGTACAGACTTAATTTTTTTAAATGCTTCCTGTGACCCTTCAGAATTAGTTTACAGAACTCTACAAGTCCATAAGAAAAAACTACTTGAGCTGAAACACTGAGTAATTTTCAGATAATATACGTGACAAAAGAGTTAACTGCTGAGACTAGACTGCCAAATAACAAACCTGAGAGCTGGCATATGCTGGATACCCAAAGAAGACAAAAAAAACCCAATTTCTTATTTTCGGAAAGTGAAGGGAAATATTTGGACCTCAGAAGTTCATGTGTTAACAATCAGACTGCATCAGGATGCCTAAGAATACTTCAAAGGAAGCAAAAGTGGTTGGAGAGGACTGAAGTGTGTCTGTGCACTATTGGATGATTACATTTAATGTTTTATTTCAGCTGGGTATAAACTCCTAGAAAATTCCTGGGAATATCACCCTTCCATTACCGTGGGGGCAGGGGGCATCTCATGACCCTGAAATAAAGCTACTGTAACTCTACCCTTGTGTCCCTTTCCTCCTTAGAAAAAAAAAGGCCAAAATTGTTTTTGCAACAATACATCAAATAACTTTTTTAAAAGTCTATATTCTGCAACCTCTTCTCTTCAGGCTGCAGTGACTATCACAGCTTCAAGTGTAAGCAGTAATCCCCATTTGCAAGTAGATGGCATATTATCACAGCATATTTATAAACAGGATACACTTGAAACATATGTCTCAGTCACACAGTAAGATGTCTGAGAGAATTCTTTACTGCAAATTAAATATAGCTTAGTTTTATATAAGCTACAGTTTATACTTCAAAGACTTTAACAGTGCTAGCAGTTACTAGCAGAGTAGATATGCTTACCATACTTAGCATTCTAAGTGCTATTGCACATCTGTTACTGAGAATTTTACAAATTACACAATTCAAACACTGAGCTGAAGTAAATGGGCTCTGTATCCCTTCACACTTTAAAGTAAAAATCAAGATTAACATCCTCTAAATCAGAACATTCAGAAATGCATAATCAAAGAGCTTACTTTTATTACATTGTTCATCTCGTCCAAAAGCTAGAGGATTTTGAAATACTGCTGCTGCATCTCAGTAACGTGCACTCTATTTCAGTTTCACTAGCTTTTTCCTAACTGGACACCAATCAATGTGTGGAAGAGCACTTGTAAAGTTGTTTTAGCAATTATTTGAGGCAGAGGAAAGCAACTGAAAGGAGAAAATACATTGAAAATACAAGAACCAGTCTTATTTATAATATGCAATCATAGAATTGTTAGGGTTGGAAAAAACCTTTAAGACTCTTGAGTCCAACCATTAACCTAGTACTGCCAGGTCTACCACATATAATAAAGCCAAACTACTATAAACATAAAAAATTCCAGTACATTTGCTGGAGTCAAGGAATACTTTAGGTACAAGAATGAATGTTTCCCCCTTCACAGCTTTCCTACACCTTTCCTGAGTAGGAATAACCTCCAGCATGGATATCTTCCAAACTTTGAATTAAACTGATTCTTGCAGATTTAGTTTTACCTGACATTCCATCAGCTAATCACAAAGACAAAAGTCTGTTCATTATAATCAAAAATTGCAATTATTGCACATCTCTTTCTCTCTGCTTCTCAAAAAAGGGTTTTTATAAGCCACTCAGTAAGCATGATTAGTCTGCCATTTGGAAGCCATAATGAAAACAGTCACACTGGTTCAGTTTGCACTACTTCCTGTTTTAACTTTTCCCTTTAATAAGGGCTTTTAATGTAATATTAATGAAGGTGTAGAAAATAATTTCCTAGTTGGGCATCAACTAAGCCATTGAAAGTCCTTCACTGTACACCATATTTTTTGATAGTTCCAAGATGGTGTGCATTAAAAATTAAAGTATCTATGCCACAGACCACATAGAGTGTCATTGGATAAGTAACCTCTCAGAGCTTTATTTTAAATATTCTGGATCTGCAATATGCTACACTAAAAGAAATACCAGACCTAAAGTTATATAGGTACATATCTATGAAAACACTGTACAATCAATATACCAGAAACATCTAATTAAGACAGGAACTATTAAGACAATTCCCTAACTTGATGTAGAGTACTTCAGTCACTGTATGGCAAGCCCATTATTCAGTTTGTGGTTTCCTGCATTCCACATAATTTGTTTCCACATTCTACTTTTTACGACCTAGTAGGTCAATATTTAATTATACTCTTGTGGTGGTTTAGCCCACAACCAGCCAACAACCAAGCCCCACACAGCCTGGCACTCACTCCCCCACCAGCAGGATAGGGGAGAGAATCGGAAGGGTAAAAACCGGAAAATTTACGGGCTAAAACTGTTTAATAGGAAAGGCATAAGCCACACACACACAAGCAATGCAAAACAAGAAGTTAATTCACTTCTTGCCATGGTCAGGCAGGTGTTCAGCCATCTCCAGGAGACCAGGGCACCATCATGGGTAATGGTTATTTGGGAAGACACATTCCATCATTCCAAATGTCCCCCACTTCCTCCTTCTTCGCCCTACTTTATATACTGAGCATGATGTCATATGTCATACATGCACATAAGTAGTAAAAAAACTGGGTATAAATTTGCAACTGTGCGTTCTCAGTTTATTTCCTTTTGGGGTTATATGTGCCATGAGATCAAAAAGGATCAATTATATTTCACTATAAATATAATTCCAGCTAGCTGGAATGTACATTGATTTCCTGCTCAATCTCTTTAACTTCTAGCTATTTGCTTTGACATGGCTTTGGGCCATCACCTTTGCACCTGTTATTTTATGTCTGCACAAGTTCTTGCTCAGTCTAACTTCAGAAAATTTCTTTCTTTTGATAAACTAAGCAGACAAAGCTCCAAATTCCCCATTGTGAAACAATTTCTATGATCCTAAGAGCACAACAGATTTATTCCTGTATTGCACACAGTTTTTTTAAAAATCCATATTAAAATTTAGAAAAAAGAACCAGACAAAGTTTTCTATCACCAAAGACATATACAGAAGTAAGATCACTTCCCTCCTTTTATTTTCTCTACCTCTGTGTATTAGGTCTTTTTGCCCCTAGAGCATCCGCTCAGAGTTGTTTGTTCCTTTTGAATTTATAGATCCTTTCAGAATCACAGTGCATGGTCCTTCAATCTTAGACAGAAACCACAGCATTTGATACTGCAAAATCAAGTCTCTTTGAAGGGTTGAAAAGCTCCAGGCTGGTGTTTGACAAGAAATAGAGTATAACAGAAGAAGTCATATAGATAATTGCCTCTCGTCTTTGTCATAATCAAAAAGATTTCTGTGCCTTCCATTACCCTGTCATTACTGTTTTCTTGTGCCTTATTTGCTCCTATTAAAGACAGGTATCCCCTGAAAAAGAGTGGATACAGCCAGGATGCTTACAAAGAGGGGATGCTTACCTTATTGCACCATCTGCTGAAGAACACATGCAGTCCCAGATGGTGTTAACAGAAAATATGATTGGTCTACAGCTTTCTAAATCCCCCTGCCCACTCCAATAAACATGTAACTGCTTTACCAACTGGTACGCTATAATTTGCTTCTTCTACAAATAAGCAACTAAAGAAACTTGAGATTCAGAGAAATACTTTCTGATCACACACAATGCTTGATCAAACATTAAACACACTGCTGTTGAACAACCATGACAATTAACTACACTATGTAATCCTAATATTTTGCACTACAAGCATTTGTATGTTATTGTAAGTCAAAATGAACACCACACAAATAAAATGTCATTATTCTCACTTGGTCATTTTTACAAAACTGAGAAAGTAAGGACCGTTTCATTCTATTGTGCCAGAACAGATTTCTTTTAACCTACCTCACTCCTAGTGAATGTGTATATATTCTAGAATGGGGTAGTTCAGCAGTTTCTCTTGGGCTCTTTTTTATTCCTTATTTGTTCTTAAAAGTTTAAGATACAAATGAATATCCCAATGCAGTTATTCTGCATATGATAGAACACAGCATTGTAAAGCAGACATTTGCTATTTCTGCTTGGCAATTTAGCGGTGAAATTCTTTCAGTAAATCAGTTATATTACAAAGGAAAATGACATACACTACTGGTTTATTGCCTACAGCACTGATGATTAAAAAGGCTCTTCTGCCTGCTTCTATCTTATTCTGTAGAACACAGAAGTGTAACTCTTTCATATATCAATTTAGTCTGTCTTTAAAAGGATGACATTGATGCTTATCACCTTTGCTCTTTCAGATCTATTATTGAAAACACATTTGTAAGAACCTGAAGCATTGCTGCATCCTAATGGGATTCTGGCCCTTGCACAATGAAACTCCATCATTTCAGAAATCCCTCTGGCTTGGACAAAAAGATTGCCATGTTCAAAAGTGGCACTAAAACCCCAGCCAAAGCTGAAAACAGGATTTATAGATTTATAGACAGGGTTTGGTGAGGTACTTTAGAATTTGCTTACTTTTAGAGAATGTCTCAATGATGTGCTTAATTTCCCAATGAATCAGAACCATTGCTAATATATGTATTCCCAAGAATAAGGAAAAGAGACAAGAGAATTTTTACATGCCTTGTCATTTCTGCTTTTTTTTTTTTTTATTGACATATATTAAAGCATCCTTACTACTCCTTACTACTTGGCTGAAGCATGTGTTTGTTTGACCTCTATCATCTCTTCCAGTGTTTAATAGGTTCTGCTTCCATCCCTGAGCAAAATCTCCTGACTTCATTTGAAATGGTAGACAAGTCACAGTCCCTTCACTTAGGAATAATGAGTGTTTGGGGCAGTGAAGTTGGACAAGGTCAGTTCTAGCAGAGTAGGAAATAGAGCCTAGATGCGCTTTATGACAAATGTTTTATTCTATCAGTCTTGCTATCTAGCTCCCAGGATGAACATCTTAGATGCTGTGTTTGGGATAAATAAAACAGAGATATTCCACTGTAATCACTTCAAAAAGGCAATAAAATAGCGAACAAATGAATGCACATGATGGCTCAGATTCCTGATTAGTCAAGTGCCAGAAGACTCTGAAATATATGGTTTAAAAGAGATTTAGACTAAAACTTTTTATAGTCTCATTATTACCCTATATAATTTTCTTTACCAGAAAAAAAAAAAAAAAAAAAGGCAGACTCAAAAAATCTTGGTTTAGGTTAGAAAGAACATATGCAACCTAGGAGACCAAATACTGCAGTTACCCCTACTGATCTGTAAGCAGTAAGAAATGGAGCATTTTACTTCAAGGAATGACTGCACAAAACAGATGTTTGAATTCTGAAAATCCCAAATACAGGTTTTACTATTAGGCTCATAATTTTGCAATTTAGGAATCTAAAATTTCTAGAAAATGAATCAAGTTTAAAACCAATCACAGCCAAGAAATCAAAATATAACAATACCCAAGGTTTCTTACACACAGACACACAAGAAAAAAAAACCTGCACTGGAAGCTGTAGCCACAATTACAGTTGAGAATAGGTAAGATACCCAAGGTCTCATTATTAGGGATTAATAAATACATCTGTCTTGAAGAACTCATTAGTCAGCAATGACAGTGAAGGGGAAAAATTTGGCTGTGATTGCCAACCACAGCATGAACTGAGCCAGATGGAAGATGTTTAATCTGAACACAGGCTGTTCTGGCAAGGTGTTTTCAGTAAAGATCCAAGGTACTAACAGTATATAGTGTAAGGTGTGGGCTTAAGCACAGCTGTGTAAAATTTTGGCTACTGTTAATCAAAGCAGATTAAATCTAAATAAAAGTGGCACAGAGGAAGCCCATTACTTTAATGCAAAGGAATTGAAATTCTGTACTCCAGTGATTCATTTAAACAGAAAATGCTGTTCTTTAGCAGTGATAAACCTGTATGTGACAAAAAGAATATTTTAAATCAATTATTGCTCTGCAGGACAGAAAATCCAAAGTAAAATCCAGCCAAATGAGGAGCTAGGTATCCTGACACAATTTCACAAGCACCCTCCCAGACAACAAAATAAGCCTTGACCTGTGTGAACTATCTGGTAATTTAATCACTCAAAGCAACATGCCCAAAAACATACTTAAAAGAATCACTTGCTGGAATCTGACTTTTTTCCTCTGAACCTCTGTCATGAAGCAAACGATTAAGACTGTTACCTTGATTTACCCACTGAGAGTTAAATTTGTAAATATTTAGTAGAAATTTCAGGGAAAAATATACCACAAAGACTATTCATTTGTCTGTTCTCTGTCTTGTTTGTGTGAACAACCAGGCATCGGTGTGCACTTTGTGAGGCTGTGCATGGTAGCCCTTCATCCAGAGAATGCAAATATGCTCCCTGGCTTCCCAAGGCTTAAAGGCTCTCAGTGGTTTTGCCTGCGTCTGCTTCAGATGGTATCAACATCCATTTGTTCCCTTACTTAAGGTAGGAAAATAAAAGCACTCAAAACAAACAAACAAACAAACAAAAAAATCATGCTGGGATGTTTCTTAATCATATAAAGTGTGAGTAACTGATTTTACTCTGGACTCTTCTCTCTGAGAGGGTGTTAAAGCAATACTTTCAATGCTATAACTTGGTAATACTGAAGGTGTTCAGATTCTTAAATACATTCCAAGCAGTTACAATGGCATTTTAAAACTGCTCTGGAGGAAGGAATAGTTAACCACATATTTTCTGGTTTTTCTACCTGCTATTGTCTGTACTCGCTTTAGATTTTTTATTTACTGCAATATTAGCTAACGATGAATATAGTAATAATGAAGAATGTGATCAACATTTTCTGTAAAAAGCTAAAATGATTAAAAATGTTGAGTCAATTCAAATCAGGTTGTGTGTTAATATAAGAAAAATATAAGTTTACCACCTTTTAAATTTTGCCTTTTTTAATGTCTTGGTTTTAGCCTCTTGGATTTTCCATAGAACTCTGATTCTGTGATCTGTTTTTCTTTTTTTGTCCTACCACTATAAATTTCACAGAGGGCTTCATCTATAACTCCAGAAGAAAGGTGGACCATACTCTCATTTTACAGAGGAAAATAGGATCATAGGTTTCACATCACACAGAAGGCCAGTGGCAGAGCTAGAAATAGAATCCACATTCCCTGAACCAGAGACTCCCACTTCAGATGGACTCTTAAAATACAATACAGTAGGGAAATGCTTACAAGCACAACTACAAGGAAAATAATTTGAGACCCTAACACTGAAAGGAAAGGAAAAAACCCATCCAGCAAGAGTTAAACAGATGAAGCAGGAAGAGTCTTCAGACAAAGCTGACAGCAAATTAGACACAAGCAGGCAAGAATATGACGCACAGATTGTCTCTGATTTCATACTGAAACTGATCTCACTAAGAAGTCCCTTGTCTTTTGTTATTATAGCTCTCTTGTAACTGCAGGTAGAAAAATGAGAGTAGGCTGGGAATAGCAAAGAACATGACATTTGTTTTCACAGAAGGAACTCAGCAACACACAGCGGAAACTATTGCTAATCTGAAGTCTAGATATGATAAAATACTAAAGAAACTAAGAATGTTTACACTAAATGAATAATTAAAAGCTACTTTAATGAGTATTTATAAAAATTATTACAAAGATTATATGAAAGAGGAGAATTATCAGTGTGGTATAAAGAAAAATTTGTCTAAGAGTAATAGGATTAAATAAGATAAAGCATATTCAAGTATTCACATCAGAAACATATTTCTACTGTTCAACCCTCTTAGGCAGTGTAAGACTCCCAAAGGAAGGAGTAGATTTTCACTGCATGAGTCTTTTGGCTAGAATATTAAATTTTAAAATAGTCTTTCAAAATAACCTAGTATATACACTCCATTTTTGCTACCTCCTTAGGGTAATGACTGCTACAGTAGCATTTATATCTTCTTGCAGAATACATCCTGCAGATACAGCAGCCTTTTTTCTCTTCACTGAGTAAGGGCATTAAATTACTTACAGATCTAAAGTGCAGAATCTCCTACAGTGACAGACAGCCAAGGGAACCAAAGCAAAACCAAACCTCTCATATTAGGATAGTCTACCTTAGGTACAGCTCCTTGGTATAGCATTTCTAGATGGTGAGGGACCATAGGGATATAGCAGGATTTCCTTGTGGTAACACCACTGGCTTTTGGCAGTGGAGAGTTGAGAACAGAACAGGTCTTTCTTGGCAGTTTCCCTGTGGCTTCACCCAAAGGACTCAGATTGTTTCCAGGTGGGCTTTTAGCACACCAGCTGAATGCTGGGCTCTGTGTTTCTGCCTCTAATCTGCAAATGGAGGGTGCATTTCCCAAAAAATCAGTAACAATTGCAGGACAGGTGATACTACCTTTAGTGTGCATTTCAGGCACCCCAACTTAAAAATAAATTATACTCTGTTTTCTTGGTAATCATTTAATAAATATGTGTGTTTCTAACTCACCAGTCTTTAATTGGACCAGCTATGCAGCTTGTCTGTTATGACAAGGCATAACAAAATAACTCTGCTTGAAGCAGTAGCTTTAAGGCAACTTTAAGCTCTGGAGACACAGCTGTAGTATTGAGACTCAGCTGAGACACTGCAGAGGAATACTCAGTGAATAATGTGCACAATGCAGGCACTTGTAACGGGATCAGTGGAGTAGGATAAGGAAACTACACAGCCTCTCCCTAGGTAACACACTGTTCGACATTCCCTATTGAACTGTAGCCTTATGTTATTATTTTGTGCCATTTATTTACCTTTCTGTGATTAATCTATTTATTTTTGTGGAAAAAAAAAATTTAAAACAAATTAAAATTTACCCCACAGTTTTAAGAAGGAATCCTGTGGATTTTGACAAGATACCAAATTTAAAGTGAAATCTTAGCTTGGGTTAGTGGACTAGCTCTATGCTTTAGTTATTTTTCTACTCAGTGAGGCTGAAGGTTCATAAAGCAAAGTCTCAAAGAAAAACTCTTACAGCAGCAAGAGTTGCTGTGGCTGTCTTTTCTAGTCTCACCCAAGTCCACTCCAGAGGATAGAATTACCTCAATTAAATGGAGTGATTTAAGGTTCTATTTGCTTCATTTCTTTGAATACTAACTAGACCTTTGCTGCTATGATAGCTGCATTTTTGTGTCACCTGTGTGGCATCAATATCCAGATCTCATTTCATTCACTTTTGGCTACCTAGCCACAGACAGCCTCAAATGAATCTAAAACTCCTTTGGAAATCCTTCCAGTGAATTTCATTCTCATCATTAAATTTAAAGGAAATATTTATGCCCTCATACTCATATAGTGAAAGATTAATAACAACTTCACTCCAGGATAGCAGATTAATTTTCATATAATGTTCTATTTAAAATTTTCTCTAAATTGCCACATATTCTTATATCTATTGAAATAAAAAATAATTAGAATCATTTTTGGGGGTATTCCATTACTCAAAGGTTTTATTATTCAAGAGTCAGACAGCAGATTCACTTACAGAAGACTAATTAACTAAAATGTTCCTTTTACAAAACCATTTATGAGTCATGGGCAGCTACCCAGAATGGGAATATTTACTGTAAGATTTCATTTAATAATATACTACAATAAAATCAGATATGGGTGGCATCTTGCCATGGAAGACTATTGTTCCTTTACTTGTTTAGCTAAGAAACTTGAATTATGAGTGTAACTGAATACACACACATAGTTTCACATTGCTGACTGGTGGTGTTCTGAACCCCAAATTCCTGTGTTGTCCTAAGTACTTCTAGGCTTAGCACACTGTTATTCTTGTTGCATCTTGCATTAAGCCCACCTTTAGCAGAATTCCAAGAGTCTGATTTTACATCCAAGTATTCATAGCAAAATCTAATTATTAACCAGCCCTTTTTCCATAGCAAGAACACATATACTTCTGTATTTTTTGCTAATACCTATTCTGATTTCCAGCTGTTTTCTGTTCTGGCTGCTATCAGGAGATAGACAGAATGTGCTAAGAGGATTAGTCATGAGATAGGAAGATTTTTAACAGGAGGCCACTGGGTTCTGCCTGTCCAATGACCTATAGAAAATAAGTTTTTCTCAGTCCAGACTCCAGGGGACAAACATTCTCACTTTAAAAAAAAATACTTTCTTTTTAGTTTGCCCTTTACTTGTAGGTTTCAGAGAGCATATTTTAGAAGGACAAAGGCAACAAGCTAACCTCCTCAAGTACTAATTTGTTGTTCATTTTTTAAGAATACAAAATGTAGTTTTCAAAAAGATATAAATATCGGCATGAATGGTGTACAAGAACTGACTACAGATGTGGTTGATAGTCCATACAATCAACTGATTATTTTGATTTTACAGATCAAAATGTAGATTTGCACATGTAATAGTGACTGTAAATAGTGATGACCAGACAGCCTTCTCCCAGACTCTCATTCCAAACAAATCTTTCTTGGTTTTAGTTGGCTTTTACTTCCTTTCTTTTCTTTCCAAGTTACTTATTCAAGTGAAGTTATTAATGAGAAAGTGGCACAATTATTTTGGTATATAAACAAAAAACTTTGTCATATACATCTTTAAATCCTGGAACAGAGAAGCAAAGAAGTTCTTTGCTGGGCACAGGGTTTATACTGAAGGAGTAAATAGGGTCTCTGACAAACTAGAAAGGGGAAAACAGTTTTTAGGGCAATCATATTATTCTGAGAAAATATTTTGAGCCAGTCACTGTTTATTAATAGTTGCAAGTGTGCAATCCATTTCTGCTTGCACTAAAACTTGCCTAAGCTGCTAGGGCTTAATATGTTGGTTTTGGAGACAAGATATTTCTCCGCTATTTGAATGAGGGTTTTTTATCAGATATTTAGTAGCAGGAAGATACAAGAAATAACTTTAAGGAATGTTTCTAAAATATGAGGCAGATTATTCCTAGATTATTTAAGGTAATAATTCTCATATTTCTGAATATCTTTTCTTCCTATAGAGTAACTCACACCAAATGGTACCAAGTGAGGTGGGAAATCACCAAGAATGAGCCACGTAGTTACAGGCTCTGGTCCTGAATCACTGCTAAAAAACATGAGATGGTGTTTGGAGAAAGTAAGCTCTTGTTTCCCACTACAGTTTTAAGTACTTTTTCATTTTATACAGGCAACAGTGGAAAAACACCCAGGTTTTTGAAATAAGGTAGCTGCCTTTTGTTAATTTTTGAATGCCAGCTGAAGCCAAGCATACAGCTCTAAGAGACAGAAGAGAGGTCACATTTGTGACCTGCAACCAGATGGATAAAACAAGTGGTGAAGCAAGGCTGGTCCATATGACTGCACAGAATGCTAGCTGCAGCATCTCACCTTACTTCCAAAACAGATCAAATAATGTGCTTGCAATCCTTTAAAAGGTGTCTGCAAAGTGATACAGTTTTAGGTGAAGGCAGTAAATGGTGAAAAGGTGAATGCTAAAGAAACAGGCAATGCCAAATCCAGTCTTCAAGAGAACAGCTGGGGAGGAAATGGAACCAGGGAGTCGTTGAACCTCACAGAAGACAAGAATGATGCCCTGACATGTCAAAATTGCTACTCAGTAAGCTAATGGTTGCACTGTGTATGCCTGATGCTCTTTTCAATTTTCTTGCTGTTGTTAAATCTACTAGTTATGTTTTCAGTTGTTAGTTGGGGTGGGGGCTAGGGTGAGGAGAGAGGGAATGTTCATATAGTTTGGATATCCATTTTCCTTTATGGTGAGTGTATCACTAAGTTGTAAGTTCACATAGTGGGAGCCTACCCACATGCAGGATAACAGAACAGAACAGCAGCATTTCCCCTACACCCTCGCTGGAAACTTCTCTCACTGCTACAATATTCCTTAATAAGTGCATTTGGTGTTGCTTAATAAGAGCATTCTTTCTATTCTGAGTTACATATTAATACACAACAGATTTCACATTTTAATTACCTTCCCCTCACCACTTTGTCTCACTGTGTATTATCTTAACTGATAATCATTTTTCAGCTGCTTTAAGTAAGTCCCAGACTCTTGATTATGTTTTGCAGGCACCCTCCACATGGGTTTTCCATGTAGAAATCTGCTGCTGAACAGGGGACATTTCACAAGGTCTGAGAGAAGGGCAGCACTGAAACAGCAATTCCCAGTGGGAAAAAATGACGGTATATAACTGTTACTCTAAAAAATAGATTAGGATAACAAAACATGCAAGGAATACTCAGTGCAGAACTAGTCCTACATTCCTCATACATCTAAAAGACAGCAGACAAATGTGTATCTTCAATCAAGAACAAGCACTCTGGATCTGTTTTCGATATGAAATCCCCAGAGAGGATTGCTGTTTCTGTTCACTGACTGGAGACATTGTGCTGGAAGCAAACAAACAGCCTGCAATTCATAGCCAGCTGCAAAACCAGCTGGTAAAATTCCACATAGTCACATTCTTCTGAAGGTGCTCTGTTGTTTCAGGATTTTGATTATTTTTTCCCCAGCTCTGCATCCTGTACTCACTTGAGGCAATTGAATAGAGCTGATCTCTGATTTAAAAATGAGTAAACCACCCCTCCCACCTCCAAAAACAAGATTACCTAAAGTAATCATAACTATCTATTCAACATTGAAAAATGAAATAGGCAGAGATAGTTTAAATTCTTTACAGTTTTCTAACTATTCTGTATGCCACTCTTTTGGAATTCTCAAACACCAGCATACTTGACAATTGACTGCTGATGTGGTCTGTAAATCTTGTGCAGTGAGCAAGGAATATTTGCACAATGAAAACTGACAGTAAGAACAACAGCCTGGCGAGGTCCTGTGCAAAGAGCCTCCTAAGCAACAGGAAGAAAACTGCTATTCCATGGCCCTGAAGGGCAACTGTGAGGATGTACAGCACTCTACAGGGCTCTCTCATAGCAAGGAGCACGTCTGCAGTGTAAACTGCCAGATTTTACCTGGGTTTCTGGGTCTGAAATCTGCAGTGCTGTTGATCCTCCCTTTGAAGCTAGAAGGGTGTAAATTTAAATATGTTTACATGGGAACTCCAGGCTGCCAAGATGTAATCTGTGGCCTGAAACTGTTTTCTTGCTGATTAGATGCATATAAAAAAATTACAACTGAAGTATGTTGCTACATCATAAGTACTAGGAGAAATAGTGGCTGTGCCTACCACCAGAATAAAAAGCTTTTTCAATTACTGAAATTTTAAAAACTGCAAAGTTTTCCACAGGGGGGTAACTTCCATGTTCATAGAACAAGTTACTTAACTTAAAGAGACAGATATCCACATGAGCCCTGTGTTCAACTACTAAAAGGAGTTTTTAAAACGTCCTCTCAAATATACACGCTAAGTAAGGTAACAGCATCAACGTGTGTAGCTGTAGATACAGTGCTCACTGTGTCATCAATACAATGAAGCCAAAACAGGAACAGCTGAGGTCACTTGGTCTGTTCAGTCTGGTGGAGACTGAGGGGAGACCTCACTGCAGTTACAACTTCCCTGTGAGGGGAAGAGGAGGGGCAGGCACTGATCTCTTCTCTGTGGTGACCAGTGACAGCACCCGAGGGAATGGCCTGAAGGTGTGTCAGGGAAGGTTTAGGTTGGATATTAGAAAAAGGTTTTTCACCCAGAGGGTGGTTGGGCACTGGAACAGGCTCCCCAGGGCAGTGGTCACAGTACCAGTCCTGGTAAAATGCAAGAACCACTTGGAAAGCACCCTCAGTGTACAGTGTGATTCTTAGGGCTGTGCTATGCAGGGCCTGGATGATCCTTGTGGGTCCCTTCCAACTCAACAGTATTGTTTAATTCTGTGATTGTTCTCTAATTTTCAGAGGTTGGAAAACCTCTGAAACATTAACTATAAAAGCATGTTTTCTAATTTCAGCTCAAAAGCAGAAATATATTTTAATTTCTCAATTTGAGACTGCATGCATGTAACATCTTCCATATCTTGGAAGGATAAAAATTTCTGCTGCAGGTTTCAGGTGTTCAAAACAGTGTTCTAGATCTCAAAATTACAGATTAATGCATGACCATAGTCTACTCACAGAGCTGATGTTCTCCGAACTCAAATTTTTCAATCTAGGCAGATTATTATTATTATTATTATTGTTGTTCTTGTTGTTGTAAGTTCTTCTGCTTTATTTATGACTATGTTGCAAGTTTTGAGTTTTGCAGTTCTGTGGTTTGAGCTTGGAGGCTGGGGGACATTTTTTGTATTGTTTGGATTTGGTTTTGCCAGACAGCCTCTTTTCAGTTGTGGGATGGAGATTTTAGTTCCTATACATTTTATGTGGCTGTAGATTCAGGATAGACAATACAATAGTATAACATTGCGATTAAATATTAGCAATTGCAAAGTATTACAACTAGTATATCTAAAATGAAATAAAGCTGAGAAAACCCCCAGTTGATATAATACTACCATTAAAAGAACATTTGTTTTGTTTATAGAACTACAAAAGAATGTGTGTCCTTAAAGCCTATTACATTTTATGCTTGTTGAATGTGAGCTCTGTCAGTTGTGTAGAAAAACTGCTGTACAATCCTAGAAACATATAGGAGATGTGCAACAGTATGAGTAACTAAAGCTTCGAAGCATCCATATGAGAACAGAGAAACTTTCTCTTTGATAGGAACAGAAATAAATGTAATTCTTTGTCAGCAGCTTTGGATGGTTTTAAAATCTGTAGCCTTCAATAACTGTAAGGAAAGACTCCTTCCAAAACCTAAATAAGCTGAATCAAACTAGCACATTTTAGGAAGTGAAAGAAATTCTATTCGAAAAGCAGTGTGAAAAACAGGTCAACTAGGCATCCTATACTACCAGCCTGAAGCAGGATCCTCAGACTGAATATGGCTGCCCTTAGGTTTCACTGATCCTGTTATAAGTTGTACTTTCTTTCTTGACAGTATGTCCATCATATTTCTCCACTAGCAATCCTCACCTTTGTTCCACATCAACCTCAGTCATCCTATCTGTCCATCCACAAATCTGTGAAAACAATTTTTACTCGTTTTACCCATTCTGCTTATGCTCCCCTGCACCTTTTAGTCTAAGCAGATGGTATCTCCTTCGAGGCAGGAATCACCACCTATTCTCTGCTTTACAAAACACTCAGGTACTGCAGGGATCTGAGTCAAGGAGAAAGGAGCCTTATCATAGCTTTGGCTTCTTAAAAGAAGACGTGGTGAGTACTCCTGCCTCACATTCTGCAAAATTGCTGCAGTCCTTCCATTTATATTAGGGCTGCATCTCCATTAAATGCCTAATACTGGACAGCTACATCCCTAATCAGCCCTCAAGTACTACAACAAAAACCCCAGTTCTAAATATGATTCCATATTAAATGACACTTCAACTCTATGTTGCAAAATTGCAGCACAAATGAAAGGAAGGAAAATTACTGAAGCATGTCTAGAACGTGTTTCTTTCCTTACTGATGGATTTCCTTCAGCTACCATAAATACTGACTTGACTAAAGTTCATGTAAAGTACTGACCTTTTAAAACTGAAGGAACATCATCGCTAATACCATGCAAGTAAACTGACACTAGTTTTCGTTCAGAAATCCCAGAATGTTCAGCACTTGCTTGAGACAGGCAAAATATTTTGCCAGCAGGCCAAATATAAGAACTCAAATGAAAGCTTACTGGAACAGGACAGGTTGTTTTATAATGTCTCATGGAAGAATACTTACTGTGTGGCATGCTCCAGTTCATGGATTCCAACACACTGTCATTAAACTTCAACCAATTAATCTGCTGTAATCTGGGAAAACCGTCCTGCCCACAACAGCTTTCATGATTTCTACCTTCTGCCAATGCTCAGCTTTCCTTTCCTTGCCTGTCACAAGGGAGGGCAAAGTCTTTCCAATTACATCCAAGTTTTTCTGGCAGTAAGTTCCAGTCTACCCCTTACACTTTCCTCACAGGCCTTTTGCATACTATTATGACTTGGTACACATACAGACATGTGTAGTAGTACAGATGAGGTATACATACTACCCAGTGAGTCCTTAATGGTGTTCTTACAGGCTAGATAAATAGTACTATCAGCCTTGTCAGTGGCTGGCAAAAAAATGGGGACAAAGAAGTCTTGAGTTCACAATGATTCAGAGCCAAAAGAGAAACTACCTTTTCTCTCTGGGTCCTCTTTCCTGCAGATTAAGCTAGTTACAATTAATAGCAAAGGATGTTCTAATATAGGAGGTTTAAAACCTACCCTACACTTAAGAATAACATAAAAAAATGTCACCACATTTAAGAAGAATCATGACATTCTGAATTTGGCTTTATTCTGCATATCTTCAGTTTTCATTTTTTTTAAGTGAAAATAGCTACTTATAGATACTTTAAGGCATTTGTAGTAAAGTGATCTGATAAAATTAAAAATCATTGTTCTTAATGTAAAAATCTCTTACAATTTTGGCAGCACCTTCCAGCATAGTAAATATTTTATGTGATTTTAGCAATACTTTGAATTACTTCATCATCTGGAAGATACTGTAATATTGAAAACCAAATACAATAGTATGCAATACCACTAGGAAAAACGACACTAGAATGGGGTAGAATAGCAAAACAGGCTTTTAGTTCCAAATACAGGCAATGTCTGTTCACAGACTCAAAACTTGCAGGTGCTTCTTCTGTGCCTCTTTGGAAGGTAACTCCTTCAAAGGCCCAAGTGATACTGGCACTGAAAGTCCACAATACAGTTTTGTAAAAACATTCAGTGTGTGGCAGCTTGGGAGAAGAAGCTGCTCTAGATCTCAAGCTCTTTAGAGCGCATGCCTGTTCATATACACTCTGTCCAGAACCAGCACCTGACTTCAGACACCACTTAAAGAGATGTCTAGCATATTTTATGAGAAATTTAATCAGTTTGCCACTAGACAGAATTAGCTTTTTCATGCACTGAAGGACTGCAAGTTTATCCAACACTTCCTAGGGCAAACATACTGTAAAATCTAATCCTTTTGCTAAAACCTCATAAAGGTCTATGACAACCTGGAAGCTGTGCCCCATCAAGATTGTTCTATCACTTAAGAATGAACTGAGACAAGTTTGCACCCAGGAGAGGCTATCTAGTTAAAATATTTTGCTAAAAGCAACATCAATAAAATCTCAAAAAAAAAAATGCCAATGATGAGATCAGTTTGAAGGTGACATCCTTGTACAAAGATCCTTTTGAATTTTAGTTCATCCACAAATCATGGAAACAACACAGGTGCATGGATTTCAAAACTGACCTGAATAGTCTGAAAAATGCCACAAACCCTCAGATGCCTAAAGCAGGAAAAAAGAGGGACAGTGATGAAAATTAAAAATACACATTTCAATATTCTTACTTTGTTTTTCAGAAGACAACAGCGGGAAAAAAAGCCCAAAAACCAAAAACTGAATCATGGGTTTGGCTAATAAAAAGTGATTGGTTTGCAGCTGCTTTGGTCATACTGAGTTTTCTTACTCAAATTTTATTTGTACAGGTAGTAGAAGTTGTGTGTAGTACTGCCAACCCAACTTCTTGCACAGAATATGGTTCTGTAATAATATTTCAAAATTAAAAATAGATATTTGTAATTGCTATTTGAGTATATTTAAGTCATTTCAGTCTGAACCAGTGTTAAGTGGCCTCTCTATAGCAAAGAGGACAATTGTACAGTATATTTCCATGCTCCTGTTTCTTCATTATTACTAACACTGTTTTTCTTCAAAACTGAACATAATTGACTTCAGGGAATGTGGTCCCATTCCATTGTTAAAGAACTTCCCTTGAAATTTACTTTCTGAATCAACTTGGCTCATGCAGTAAGGAAGATATGATGTTAACAACAACCTACTTCAGGAAAGCTTCGTCCACTAAATGGTTTTGACTTTGCCTCAAAGACAATATTGGTTTGTGATATCCTTCACTCCAACATCCTCATATGGTATTCATGGAATTACTAATAAACTGCTTAATAAAGAATCATCTGATGTTTTAAAAGAGATGGGTTATGACATATGAATTTAATTTCATAAAAGAACTTGAACTGAATAACTTTCTATTATTTCTCAGGTCTTCTGTGTTCCACTTCTGTATTATGGCAATTGTCTCTTTTCATTGCTTTATTAAGCACTGAAATATATGTGTGAGATACTGACAGAGATGAGAAAAAATAGGCAATATATTAAATAATACATGCCATCACTCCACGATCTAGGAAAATGAAGTGCAGTTGCAGACTTTGCAGACTCAAAGCCAGCCTGAGTGGGAGGGGGTATAAAATGTTTTAAGAAACACCTGGACTCACTGCAGGAAAAGTCTATTTCAAGGACATGTAGAAACAATGCTAGAAAATAAAGCAAGCACCAGGAAAATCATTCACCCAGCATGCCAAAGTCCCACAATAAACTAATATTTAACCTGAATCTTCAGATACTTTTAGGAAAGCTCTGATAAAAACTCATTCTAGAGATACACTCTGAAATACTGAAATATAATTTGACATCTAAAGGTGACAATATACAAACTGCATAAAAAACTTTCAAATACCAGAGTAGACCAGCAGAGGTGGACAAAAGGATAAGGAGCTGTACACATTCTTACCTCTTCGTCACCTAAGATATACTCAAGAGAACTGAACTTCAGAACCCTGAGTATTTTACCAAAAATTTAGGCAACAATGGAAGGGGTTAAGTACCTTGAAAGAGTGACTCAGTTACTCAGGTGGAATGATCGAATGCCTCACAGAACACTAATACTGGTGAGAAAAGAGTCTCCTTATATATGGAGTCTGTATGGAGAAAACAGATCAATCACTTAATGGAGTTGCCATTTTATGTTCTCCTTGCATTTGAACAGAACTCCATTCTGATGTTGACATACTTTGTCTGCAGAAATGCCGAGATAGCACAGCTGAGAGAAAGGCAGCAGGGTGAGAAGAAAAATCAGATTCCATCTGGATTATAGCTGCCTGCTTCAGAATTCGGCTCTGTCAATCAGAGCTGCAAAGGATCTGCCAGGTGGAAACGGAGAGTAAATCCACAAGGGAAAATATCAATAAAAATCTGATTTTGATTAAAATCTCTTCACATAAAGCACTGCCAGAGGCTCAGAGCAGAACTCTGAAGCAGAACTCTGAATTTCCTAGCTCAGTATCTCTTTTGTTCTTTTTCCAAATTCTCTTCTTGTATAAAATGGCTGCATATATGAAATACATATTGCATTGTCATTTTTAGAATAATTTTTCAAGGAAATGCAGTGCTCAGTGTAAGCCCTGCTCAGAAATAACAAAAACATATCTATATTATCGACCCTGTTTTCAGCACAAATTCAAAATATAACCCCATACTAGCCACTGTAAAGAAAAGTAACTGTACCCCAAGCAAAACCAGCACAGAGATCAAAAAATGAAGAAAAGGACAAGTATGTTAAGACCTAGTGTGCAAATAATATAATTCTGAAATGGCTGAGGAAGCAAACAGTATTTCAGCATGTTTAAAATCCACTTATCATATGAAAGTAAATCCTAGAAGAAAGCTAACATAATTGAAGAACTTCAGGTCTTATGCATCCAGAAGCAAACTTGGAGACTTCAGTTTAGTTTAATGTTACAGCCAAATTTACTTAGTTCAAGGAAATGTACAGCCAGAAAAAGAATTAGTTGTTTCAGGGTGACTTTAACTACATGAACTAACTTATCACAATATCAAGCAAAAGCCATTGTAAGTCACAAAGAAATTGCAGGAGCAGACAGATGGGAGTGACAGAGGAGGTGTAGGGCTATCTTAGCAGCAAAGACCATGCAGAGCTCTTGGGGGCACTGATGTAGGTGTGCAGCATTAGAAAGTCCAACTTTATCACATTTGCAAGTTGTTTCCCTCACTCTAACACACACAAAAGTGCTTTTATGATATTAGTATTAATTTGTCCTAATAACAGCAACTTACAAGTATCTCTTTGGGGTGTTCTATCACCATCAAAGGCAAGTAGTTCGCTTTTTGTACAGTCAGGAGCTTCTGACAGTTGGGGAAACCCTGGAATGGGCAGAAGTGGCAGTAAATGCACTTGCACTATTCTCAGTGGGAAATCAGAAAGTTATTAGAAAAGTCAACAGCAGGCTTTACAACTGTTTTGAAGTCACATAACCAATAAATAAATACACCACTTTTCTACTTCTGATTTTTAGAGGATAAGTAGTCCATATAGTAGGAAACATTTAAGTACAATGGTATGAAACTATTTTTAAAGCTGATTATAGGTTTGCAAATAATTCTAGTATGCCTGAATGGAATTTTATAATAGAAATAATGGAAGGTATAGTTTTTCAAATAAAATACAAATCTTTCCTGATCCTTCTGATTCTGCTGAAACCAGGACTTCCAAATAAAAATATGAAGTAGAAGATATGCTATCGGGCATTCATTCCACAGGACCAGAGCAGAGTTAGCTTGAATAAACCCCTGAAAGACACTCTGAATAGCAAGGCCTCAACATCAACCATTCAACTACAGATCTATGCCTTCACAGCAGCACTTGCTTATGAAGAAATAATTGGAAACTTGACTTATATATATGTCTGCTGTAAGACAAAAGACAAAAATTTTCCAAGTTGCTGAATTATTTGACTAGTTCCTGAAAATAAATCAGGAGTTCTCTTACAGAACAGCATCAAGCACCCTAAATTCCCCAGAATATGGATGTATTACCTTTTTCTATTGACAGGAAAAAATAATCTTCTGGAGTAACAGTGTCTCTACATTAAGGCCAAAAGTTTGGAGAGACACCGGATTGTTACAGAATTCAGATAGTAAGGAATTATCTCTCACTCTTGTGTCAATTTGTTTTAAAAATGAAAGTTGTTCACCAGAAATCATATAGCTGCTGTCATACATTCAGTGTGAAAACAGTAATACCTACTTACACAGCATGGTGATAGGTCCAGCAAAAGCAGTTACATGCAGGATGGAGAAACTGTGTGGCTGCCCCTCTGTCATGCCTACCTGCACCATTCTGGTGTGTTAAAGAGAGCAGGAACAGCAGACTTCAGCTCTTTTATTACTCATCTGTCCTATTAGCAATGAATGTGCCTCTAGAGGAGACTTCTGAGGATACAAGCTCATGGTATCATTTTAGGAAATCATAAATCAGATCTCCTGCTTTTGAAACTGTCAAAAGTACTTGTACTATTGCATAGCACCCTAAGGCATCATTGACATACATTATTTACTATTTTAGAAGCATTATTTACAATTCCCATATACCATTTAAAAACCTGTAGATTATGCCTTCAACAGCTTTGCAATACGTAAGTGAAAAAGTAAATCAGTGGTGACCTGCACTGAGAAGAAAAAAAATCTATATTACAACCATGGTGTTCTTTGGTGTTTAGAATAGCATTTATCTGTGATTGCAAGTTCACTTGCATTTCCAAGCAGCTGACCTTTCTTTCTTCTGCAGTCTCACTAAATTGATTTTACATACACTACCTTTTTCATTGAGATAGCAGACCCTTTTACTCAAAGTAGTGAAGCTCCAGCTATCACTTTTCCCTTAAAAACAAACAAACAAACAAAACAAAACAAATAAAAAACCCCAAAACAAAACAAAACAAAACCAAACAAACAACAACAAAACAAACAAAAAAAAACCACCAGAAAAAAACAAATAGAATCAAAAAGAAGACAATATGTCCCATATTGCATCTTTCCATTTCCAGGTATCCCTAAGGCTATGAGAAAACACTTACAGGGCAAACTCTGTATGTAATTATGGCAGTGATTATGCACTGCACAAGAGTTCACACAAAAATTTGGATAAGGCATTGCAGTATCTGTTAGAAGGAAATAAAGTCAGTTAAGATATAGGTTCTGAAACAATTATTCTGAGCTTAACTGGTGATCCTGAGCACCCTTTTTGTTTGTGGAATAAAGGATATATTCAGATATGCCAGCTATGATTGTAAAGCTCGAAAAAACCTAGGGAAGAGGATTAAAGCCTCACAAAGGAAAAAGTTTCCAAAATGATCTTCCTTGCATTAGGTAGCCTGTAACAAAAACCAAGGAACTTTCTCTCTGCTTCTTTTCTAAAACACAGCTCACTGTTCATATCTTCATTTTGTCAAGTAGAAGCTGCTGCAACAACTTGGGCTTCCTGTTTAGAGCATAACAGATCTAACCCCCCAGCTGGTGCCTAGCAGTGCACCAACACAGCAGCAAGGTAGAGGACTACCATGTGAGTTCTGAGACTCAAAACATTCGGGTCAGTTCACTAGGTCTGGTTTAGTCATGGTCAAAGTAGTTATTAGGGAAATGTTAATAAGATCAGATTGTAACTCGCACATTTCTGCAAGAAATTAAGTGCTATTGCAAGTGTAGCACAAAATGGAGAGATGAACACAGAGAAAGAGAAGTAAATGGCATCTACACACCTCTGAACAGCTAAGGCTGAGAAACACAATCATATCGGGGTACAAGAAAAATCAAACCAGGCCCAAAAGCAATTACATACTCCCTTACATCTCAAATTTATCTGTGGCACACTGCAGACTTCTGCGTATTGTTTAGTGTCTGCACCAGCTCAGGCATAAAGCACTGCAGCTGACAATAGTAGAATACTGATCTCTCAGCAGTTGTAGAATGAGGAGATAGCTCCTTTAAGAATAATCTTGTTTCCCTGAAAACATGTCGAATGACACCATGTTACACACAGCCACACTTCCACAGGGTATGCCATATGTCTACTGGAGTAACCTGCACACCATCACTTCCATTTGGCCTTTTAAAAATTCCACCTATTAAGCTGCACTGCTCCTGCACAGCTGTTTGGCTGCTGTCTCATGCTGAGAAATGCTCTCCAAACACACTAGTGCTGCATTGGCACATTACATAAATCAGGCTCCTCCTAGCTATAGATACAACAGTGTTGAGCCTAGCTCATTGCACATAAATTACACCATTTGCCATCTGTAATCTCTATGCTACTTTGCACAGAATATAGTCTAAGCATGAATTTGCCCCAAGGGACAGGTGCTTGCTTCACTGTCATAAGCCCTGCCTGGTACAGCACATGCACTTGCATTATGAGACCTGTTTGAAACACTTCAGCTGCACAATACCTCCTTTTTCCCCTCCTCCTTAGGTTACAGCTGAAATCCCCATGTAGTCATATATTTCATGGGTCAGACAAACTATGGCTCAATTGCTTAAACACAAAATAAACAGCAATGTATTCTTCAGGCTTGTGGTAGCTACAGTACAATTCCCATTGCCTTCGATGTGTCGTGTATGATATGTGTGTGCTCTGATGTTAAAGCTTCTGTAGTGCCACTCCCAAACCTCAGCGATGCACAAAGCATTCTTCTCAGACAGAGCTCTTTGTTTCACATATCCTGCTCTCTCCTGCTGTTTTGCTTGTAATCTACTACTAGATCTTAGATGCAATTTCTTACAGATATTTGTGCCTTAAAGTTATTTGTCTTCTTTTCCTCAGTTTTGTGGATAAAAAGTCACAGTATATTTTACAAAAGGAGCTATAGCACAAAAGATTATTTTTTTCCAAGTGAAAAATAACCAAACACAGATTATAACTTTTTCCTAATACCATTTAAAAAAAAAAAAAAAAAAGAAAGAAAAAAGGAAAAAGAAAAGGACTAAGAAGTCTGAATGCAAAGACAGTGGTCCTGAAGAGAAAAGATTGTGTGCATACATGCTTTTTTTTCTTTTGTACATACATTTTTTCTTTTGTTGTGCATTGCAAATAGTAATAACAAGAACAGAAAAGACCTGCACATGGAGTAAAGCTGTTGCCATACATTTATTGTCATTAGAACAGACATAGATAACTAAGCTCCATGTCTGTTACAGAGAAAATGTAAGCCTATTAAATGGAGGGGTTTTTCCATGTTAGATTGCTCATAAGATAAATTTGTGTGAAAGACACGTAAGTACAGACATTTATAACTACTTATTGGAGTCACAAAAATGCCTATCTATCACCATCTCTCTTCATTCCATATGTATAAATATATTAATAAATGACTTGTCTAATTAAAAGCATGGAAAGATATATTTGTGTGCTTCATTTAAGAAAGGATCTTGCAGAATTAAAACTTCATTTATTCCGAACAGAGAAATAAATTCTCAGAGATACAATTCAGATCTTGTCAGTTTGACTGCTCTGTGACCTGTGTGGCATTAAGCAAAGAATGGCTCTGGTTTTCCAAAAATATTTGGCTTCTTATGGAAATAGTTATATCAGTATCTACTACTATTTATTATAATTACAGCTAAATTATAGCTCAATATCAAGATTTCACAGCTATAAATTGTTAAAATTGTTTAGATCTAGCATGCCCCAGAAATGTTAATACCAGTGGGTTTTAGAGCTAAGTCTTACTAATACAGAGAGAGGAATTCACTGCTTTTTTAAAGAATATACAGATGAACTTCACTGAACTCCAGGTCAGCATTCAAGCTTATACCATAAAACTAAAATAGCTCTATGAAGCACCCCAGGGGGCTTCATAACCTGTTAGGAGTTTTCCATTTCAATGATCTTCCTGTTACGGATAAGAAAACTAAGATTCCATTAGAAATGGTATATTCATGTCAGTTTTCATTGCCAACAAATAAACAAAAGTACCTTAAAATACATCAACTGGGCAAAAATGATAAATAAACCATTTCAAACAAAAGTTTTGCTCAAGACCTGATGAGAGTTTGCAGAAATTTCCAATACTAACATGACTATTGATGTGCCTATCGGAAAGTATAATGATAGATCTGTCTTCTAGTAAACTAATCCAATAGACCTCAATTTCTTACTTAATATCTGATTAGAATCCTCTCTCTTCATACCAAAGAAAAGTTATTGAGGTTTATTATAGCTGATAAGACTACCTTCAGTTCAACACTTCTACAACAAGAGTCTCACTATGGAACTAAAATCATCATCAATGACAAAGGCAGGAGGAGAACTCAGATGTCATCCCAATATTCCTATACCGAACACTCAGCCACTACATTTAAAATATGTTCTCAACAGGGAAAAAATATTTAGAATACAAATGAATGAAGTACTGAAAACACATGCTTAATCTGGAACACATCTTGGAATCACCGACTCACATGCTTAAAAACCAGTATTTGTTATAGCACATGCTGAAGAGCTTTGCCTATCAACAGCAGTTTATTATTTCTCTGCAGAGAACAGAGAAAAGAAATAAAATCCTTCGCTCACTGAGCCAAGGAAGGAGGACTCAAACTGCATGCAAAACTCCTGAGAAGCAAGCAGAATCAAATGATTCTTTAAATGGTGATCTCATTCAATATTCCTACTTTCCAGAGTTTTTAATGGTGAAAAATCAATGCCCTGATTGATTTTTCAATCATCTTTCGTTTTCATCACTGAGCAAATGGCATTAATAATAAACTGCTATTGAGAAAGGCTTTGATCTATTAGTGTGCTACATTGTTGTACAATTAGAGACTTCCTCACTCTTTCCTGAATTTCCTAACGTATAATATTGTGGACAGTTCAAGATGTCCAGTTTTCCAGAGATGCAATTAACTTTTTTTTTTTTCAATTATGGTAATGCACATTTCATATTTGTATCATACTGATCATGTAATTTTTATATTGTTATCTAATTGCTTTTAAGAAGACAGATTCAGTTCAGAGCTGAGTCTAAAGGAAACCAGATAATCAGTGACCTCTTTTTCTGACCTTTCTATTTTTTTCTTCCATGTACTCCCTGGCTAGTTTAGCCTTTGCTGAAGAAACATGGAAATAAAACAGGATTGTAGCCCAAGGAAGTTGACGGAATGTTAAATTCCTTCGCACTATGAGTAAGAGGCTCAAGCAAAGGTATAGCAAAAGGGAAGTATACATAACTACTCTCTCTCAAATAGGTTCATGCTGGTTTTGTCCCCAGTGTAACTTATGCAAACTCACAGCAGCCTAAATTATGCTGCTGATCCTGAAAGTGGTCTCTGCAGCGAGATACCTTTTTTACTGTGCCGTAAAAGCAGGGTGGAGAGAAATATGTTCAAAAGCATGGAACAGCCTGGGGATTCTCTATGCTGAAGAAGTGCTTTACTGAACTGCTATTTTTAAATATTCCATTAGAAAAATTGGCACAAATTTTGAGTCTTAATGACTCATTTGAAACTACTTATTGATAAGCAATGTGCATATCTCTTAGTTCTCTAAGCATCATATTGTAGTTATCACAGACTACCCTTTAAAGTGCACTTTATTAGCACCTCATTAGTATCTTATTAAGCTCTTAAAAAAAAAATATGTAAGAAACAAAAGAGCTCTTTTTTTTTTTCATTTCATTTTAAACTGTACTTGCATGACTGTAAGTGAAACCAGAGAAAAGCAAAACAGCAAAAGCACTAACTAAGCCTTATGCCCAGCATCCCTTCTCAGGCAGTGCAAGTCAGAACAAGGCTGGCTCTATGACTGATTTCTTTAAACACTCTGACGTACCAGACTCATGCAGACACTGCTGATACTGTCCAAAACTAATACGATAGGGTATTATTTCCGTGGAGGCTGGAATGAAAACAGTAACACACCCCCAAATACTGTATGTCCTCTTCTCAATAAAAAAAGGAATAAAAGACATTTTAAAAGAATTCATGAAAGATCAGCATAAAAAAAATAAATAAAGACGGCTTTGCTATGTTTTGTATTGAGGTCATCAATGGATTTTTCTCTTTGTGTATGTTTGTATTTTTAGGAAGCAAATTATCACTGCAAAATCAGAGCTTTGACAATACATTTACAGTTTTTAATTTACTAAGTCTTCTCAGCAGCAGAACATAGTGTCACTTCCTACCCTTTCTTTTTAATACAAATAAAGGTCACCTGGGAAGCACAAGGATGTTTTGAAATGCTTTATTTTTGATGGATCTTTATGTACACATGGGTATTATACAATACTGCTTCAACTAAAGACTAAGTTACTGATATCAATATTTGTAAAATCCTTTATTTTGTTCTTTTTTCTCCCTGAAATCTGATGCTGAACCTAGTTTTAGTCTAGTCCTTTATTAAGCGAGATTTATAGAGCACCGTGATGGCTTTCCCTACTGGTAGTTTTTTAAACCATGGGATATATTTTCAACACAAGGACAAGGTTTTCAGAATGAAAGTTTTGAGAAGTTCTAGAAAAGTTGGTATATGATTGAAATAAAAAAAACCTGATTATAAAGCACTTTTCTGAATTAAAGATATGGATAAATTAGCTTTTTTCAACTTCTTGGTAGCAGAAAGCTACTTTCAGTGCCTGTGTTATACTTGCCTTTTAGGCACACATCAAATTTTGACAGCGTCTCTATACATATTCTTTTTTACATAGCAAATAAATACACAGACAAAGGGTGGTAGGAGTATTAGTGCAACCTGGCATTATTGTTGGTGTTAGGGGGAAAAGGTTATAGAGGATACAAATGAGAGAGAAATCATGATTTCATAATGTCTTAGCTAGTTACAGGGGCCAGGACCCATTTATGACTATGTGGGTATAAGCAAAACAGTGTATTCTATACCCTCTGTGTCATTTCTGATGAACTGTTAATAATGGATTGTTTGCAGCAGCTGCTCAGGGCACACCTGACCCCTCAGGCTACAAGCTGGGTGTTAAAGAACCCTGAGAGACAGGGGAGTGTTTCTGTCCTCACACTAGTTACTCAGCTGTGATAACTCCCCTCTGGGGAGGCATTAGCACCTTCACACCCAGCATAAGAGGTCACATCTGCTAATGGGGATTGGAATAATAGGCAGCTACAACAACCTAGACCATCCAAGATTCCAAAAATACCTCTTGACTTACAGAGTTAAATCACCCACTGTGAGACAACCTGCCCTGGGGAAGGTACAGGGTGTTGCCACCTGAACCTGAGCGTATATAATCTTGGGGTTTGGAGACTTCTGGTAGCATTTGTCAAATTCACTGAAGGACCAGAACTACAGCAGTGTTGTGACTGCTGCTCTTGACAGGATTGCGATCATTGCTTTGACAGAACTGCGATCATCATCCTAACCAATAGGTTTTTCTTTTCTTTTACTTTACACTCAGGGGGACCACGTGGTGCTCAGCACAGGCACTAATGAACACCATTCTATTTGTGCCTCAGGGTGCTGGATTATACATCTGGTTTTGTGGGTTAGAACCAGTTTTCTCTGTGTCATTGTATTTATTGCAATCTTTTTAGTAAATTGTAACTCTTGCTTGTAACCTCTCTAGAGTTGAATTCATTTTTTGGTTTACATTTAAACCAGCACATCTAATGCCATCACTTATCTATTTATTTTAAGTCTAAAGTAGCAATGATTATTTACTCTAGCACAAAGAATGTGCATGAGCTCAATTCATTGGAATGCCTAACTGCATCTGTATGGTTTGATTGGAAGCAATGGCAAAAAAACAAACCTTGCCTTGATTTAAATCTGTGACTATTTTTTAATGGACCAGTTATATTATGGATTAAGTTGGAGCAAAATTAAATACATGGCCAGTATTGTTCATCCCCATGGACTACTAGTACTGTTTTTCATAGTTTAAAAACACAGGTTCTAGCGTTTTCAAACGACTAATTTTATTTGTCTGAGTTCCTTGACCACTCAAATTCAAACACTTGAAATGGATTATACACTGAGAGACTGTCTAACTGTCTGAGCATCAAACTTATTTACAGAGGATCAGGTTAGTCACTAAATATTGAATGTACAAAACAGAGGGAATTAGTCCTCCTCTCATCTCGTTCTTAGGCAAATGATCTTAATAATTTCCTAGTTAATATTGATTTCTGCCCTCTTCCCTTCAGGCTGCTGCTTCTGTATTTTCACCCATTCTTGGTTATGTTACTTCTAAAACCACCATGTAAAACTTGGAATAATCTCCCAAGAAACATGTAACATCTGACTCATATTTCTCCTACAGTATCTCTTAACAAAAGGTATATTTCAAATTATTTCATTTCTAAAGTCCACGTATAATACAGAAGGTTTCAGTTGTGTTGCAGGTATGTGTGGCTGTCATATCAGAAGTGGCAGAAGCAATTATGAAGACTAAGGAACTAGGGAATGGAATTTATTTTATGGCATTAGGGGGAGAACAATTGCTCCAATAGTTAATGAAACCCCCCAGTTAATGTAGGGGGATCTAGATGAAACATGAGCAATAACAATGATTATTCAAGATAAAGTAAGGAAGAGTGTTAATGCTGGACAGAAGTCATAGAATCATAGAATCATAGAATTGATCGGGTTGGAAAAGACCTTGGAGATCATCAAGTCCAACCCTTGGTCCAAATTCAGTCCTTTACTAGATCATGGCACTAAGTGCCACGTCCAATCTCTGTTTAAAAACCTCGAGGGATGGTGAATCCACCACCTCTCTGGGCAGGCCATTCCAATGCCTGATCACTCGCTATGTAAAGAATTTTTTTCTAATATCTAACTTAAATTTCCCTTGGCAGAGCTTAAGCCCGTGCCCTCTTGTCCTATTGCTGACTGCCTGGGAGAAGAGACCAACCCCTACCTGGTTATAACTTCCCTTCAGGTAGTTATAGAGTGTGATTAGGTCACCTCTAAGCCTCCTCTTCTCCAGGCTAAACAACCCCAGCTCCCTCAGCCTCTCTTCATAGGACTTGTGCTCGAGTCCCTTCACCAACCTTGTTGCTCTTCTCTGGACCCGCTCCAGCACCTCAATATCTTTCCTGAACTGAGGGGCCCAGAACTGAACACAGTACTCAAGGTGTGGCCTTACCAATGCAGAGTACAGGGGCAGGATCACCTCCCTGGACCTGCTGGCCACGCTATTTTTGATACAGGCCAGGATACCATTGGCCTTTTTGGCCACCTGGGCACACTGTTGGCTCATGTTGAGCTTTCTGTCAACCAGTACCCCCAGGTCCCTTTCTGCCTGGCTGCTCTCCAGCCACTCTGTCCCCAGTCTGTAGCGCTGCATGGGGTTGTTGTGGCCAAAGTGCAGGACTCGGCACTTGGCCTTGTTGAACTTCATCCCATTGGAATCAGCCCAGCTCTCCAGTCTATCCAGATCCCTCTGCAGAGCCCTCCTGCCTTCCAGCAGGTCAACACTCCCTCCCAACTTGGTGTCATCAGCAAATTTGCTGATGATGGTCTCAATCCCTTCATCTAAATCATCAATAAAGATGTTAAACAGGACTGGACCCAACACTGACCCCTGGGGGACACCACTGGTGACCGGCCGCCAGCTGGATGCAGCTCCATTAACCAGCACTCTCTGGGCCCGGCCCTCCAGCCAGCTCTTAACCCAGCAGAGAGTGCACCTGTCCAGGCCATGGGCTACCAGCTTTTCCAGGAGTATATTATGGGATACAGTGTCAAAGGCTTTGCTGAAGTCTAGATAGACCACATCCACAGCCTTACCCTCATCCACCAGGTGGGTCACCTGATCATAAAAGGAGATCAGGTTGGTCAGACAGGACCTGCCCCTCCTAAACCCATGCTGGCTGGGTCTGATCCCTTGTCCATCCTGAAGGTGTTCTGTGATTGCACTCAGGATGATCTGCTCCATAACCCTGCCAGGCACTGAGGTCAGGCTGACAGGCCTGTAGTTTCCAGGGTCAGCCTTGCAGCCCTTTTTGTAGACTGGGGTGCCTTCCTCACAGTCCTTTGCCTTCCTCACATGCTGAGCACAAGGTGATGTGGGAAAACAGGCATACAGAGGAAAAAAGACAGAAAATACAAGTCAGAAATAAGTGAAGAGGCAAAAGAAGAGAAATGAGAGAAGAAAGAGAATAGAAAAGCAGATAAAAGATGACAGATTATTTCCCACACCAAAATAACGTATCATGACAGGTAAATTTATTTGCATTTGGTGAAGCATGTGGTCCTCAGATATCTGATACTCAGATGGTATCCTTCCAGTAATCTGGCACTGTGCCCCATCTGCAACACCAGAACACTTCTGTATCCTTAAACTGCTGAAAGCCACACCTGTCCACCACAAATACAGATTCCTTATCAGATTAAACTCAAAGAATACACCACTCAGTTATCTCCTTTTTCCCTTACACATTTCTATTGCCATTAAAAATAAAAGTCTAGATGTGCAGCCAGGAAGGGAGTCACACTCTTCTTCAACAGATGTTCCAATCATCCAGGCATCTCACAAATAATGCAAACAGCCCCCTGCATATTAGCATAAAAATACAGCATGGATTATGGCATGAAAAGCTCTTCTACGATGTCCTGAACTCAACAGAGCTGATAAGCCTGAAGGCTCAATGAGTAAATAAAAATCTATTCTCATTCAGTTCTTGACTTGTTTCTACCAAACACCAGCTAGTTTATTACCTAGCTGACCCAGGAGAAAAAGTTTTAAGAGAACAGTAACATAAAAGCAGTCCCAGAGCTTAAATTATTAATTATTAACAATTTTAAAGGAGATGTTGGGGAAAACTATTGTAGTGATTTTTCTTTAACATTCAGTTCCTCTTTCTATAACAAGTATGAACATATATTTATGTCAGAAAGAAATCTTTGATGGGTAAATTCTTGCAGAATAAGTGTCCTTTAAATTTTAGCCAGCTTAATTTACTGTTTTATTTAAGTAGATTATATAGACCTGCAGTTACTTGTAGTGACTTTATCTCTCTCTGCTGACATTATTCTTTTCCATTCTTCTTTTTGCTTTTCAGGTAAATGAAAAGGGGCTCTTCAATGAATACCCCTCTGTTTTTTACATCAGTCCTGATCTATACTTTGCTTGTACCAGAAAAAAAATTTAAAAATTAATGAGTGAATTAAAAAATGGCTTTTGTGCACTCAGTGAACCATAACTCTATATATGATAATTGAAGTCTGGTATAAACACACATTATTTTCCTTTCTCACTCTGCCAAGAGCAAATGTTTAAAATGATCTAGTGGAAGTCTGCATTTTCATATCAGTCATGTCTAAACTTACTAAAACATTTTGCTTCTAAACTTTTATTTAATTATTATATTTTGTACTTTGTAGATAATCTGGATATACAGACCCAAACCATTTTAATACTCACTGGTACATACAGACATTTTGCCATTTTTATATTCCCTTTAGGTCCTGGGGGCACTGTATGTATGGACACTTCAAAGTATGAGACAATAATTCAATTTAAATTAGCTCCAGGTTTGCTTTTGCTTTTTAAGAAACTGTCCTATTACAAAAATGTTATTGACAGGCACACCTTTTTACATTTGAGCATCAAATAACAGGTGAGGTCTTATATGGGCGTCTACTTACCTATTCCCATACTCTCGATAGTGTTTCTATCCATCCAAAGCCTGTATGATTACTGTTCCTCTTCATGTGCTAAGGTCAGTCTTACGCTGTTTTAGAGAAGGATTTAATATAAACAAAGTTGGTAGTGATCTATTTAAAATATACCAACATTCTGCTTTTTCAAAGCAATTGGTGTCAAACCTATTCATCTTTACATTTTTTAACCAAGACTCCTAAGCATTTCTGATGTGTGCTTTCCTTTCCCTACACAGTTCACTGGAAGCCAAACCAAAACTCTGAACTGAGTTTTCACCTTGTGTATCCTGTCACAAAACTTCTCCTCTGGACTAAGCAGGCATTAACACACCATTTACATTTTCAGCTTATCACATATAAGGCTGCTAAGGAGGCAGATACTTGGTGGGCAGTACAAAGGCAACTGTGTCTTGCCCTGCTCCTTGCAGTGGTGTCCATTGTGTATTAGCAGTGAAAGAGGGTTCAACCCTTCTGCCTGCGAGGCTGCCTATTTACCTCATGCAACACTTCTGTACAGTCATTTGTCACCCTTGCCCTCACTCGTTGGTCCTTCAATGCCAAACAAACAAACAAATAAACAGTACCAGTGAATGATTGAGTGGCTGGAAACACAAGGACGAGCCCAAACAAGCAGGTGAGTGGCGGGGGATGAGGGGGTGTGAGGGTGGTCATGGTCCTTTCTCTGAACTGCGGTGGGCAGGCGGTGGTCACCTGGAACCATGGAGTCTGTGTAAGGGAATTTAAAATTATCGTCTTCCCATGAGAAAGTGTCCCCAGAGTAAGACTGAATAGCAGTCAGTAACAGGATAGTGATGAAAAATGTAAGTAATAAAATAGAATAATAATAAAAATATATCTTTGACTATATCCCTCTGCCTTGCAACTTTCTGCGCTAGATCATTAGTCTACAGGAGCAGCTCAGGTCACCTCAAAGCTAGGATCAATTTTTTTGCAGTTTCAGGTATGTGCAGCTGAGGGGAGGCAAACTCACCTGCAAGGTCTGCAAAAAACCCCACATTATGACCTATGCTCTTTGGGAACATGAAGCTTAATCCATTTTATCTTATTTATATATTTGTTTATACAGTTGTGAGTCTCTGCCTGTAGCTGGAGATGATGGAGGGTAAGGCTGTACCTCAGAGATCTGCAGATATCACATGATGGTACTCACTCACTTCAGGAGGTTGTTGACAGGTTATGTTCATTAGTTTTGGTATGAGTCACCCTGTTACTAAATTGATAGAGCTACAGAAAAGCCTACCAGTGAACAAAAATAAATAAGAACATTTCTTCTCCCTAACTCACCATCTGCCACAAGCTTATGATACCTTCAAATTACTTCAGGTGGTTAAGGCATATTTCTATGGACTAACTTCACTGATCATGGGATTTTTCCTCAGAAAGTGCAAGCAATTGACATTCCACTAATACATCCTGGGAAACCATCCTGTATTTGGTCCAATTAACCACTTCTGTGATGTTTTCTAAATACATTTAATAAAATCATTAATTCCCAAGGCTCCATGGGCTTGCTAAAAAAATATACTTAGATATGAGTACTACTGGTAAGTATTTCCTGAGTTGGTACTGAGGGTAAATAGCATAACTACAAAAAGTCAGATTAAACCCAGGACTAAGTCCAGCAGGGAACCAAGGTCAGGTGTGTCAGGAGCAGCAGAAGAACAAGGCAAGCCAAAACTCAATAGACACTTTCAACACTGGGAGTATATTTATCTTTGTAGTAACCATTAATAGATCTCTTATCCATGAACTTGGCCAATCCTCCTATAAATCCACATAGACTGTTAGCCACAAAATAACTTCTAGCTCAGCAGCTCAGATACCCACCACACAAAATGTCGCCTCTTGTGTTTGGGAACAGATTATTTCTATATGTTTCTTTCCATGTCCTTACTTTTTGTACACAAGTCATATGTAATTACATAATGTTGACATACTGGTCATGATTTTACTGTTGTATTATTTATTAACTTCCAATATGTATCCCTTTTGTATGTTCTTTCCTGATGCTGTTCTTCAAATCTCTGCTATTGCATCCTTTCTGAGATGGGGGAAAGCGGACAGTGCCTTGCAGGATTAGAGATGCAAGCATACCATGGATGTACATGATGTCAGGTATAACTGCACAAACCCATTATTGGCAGACTATTAAAATAAAAGCAAAATGTCTACAGATGTTTATTTTATTTAAATGCAGATAAAACATGTCTGGCCCAGATTCCCAAAGTTTGTCAAGTTGGAGCATGTGTGAAAAACATTACATGTCTCAAAAACAAGTCTTGTAGTTGGGAAATGAACTGTTGATGAACTGACCAATAAAAAACTAAATAAAAAAAACTGCAAGAAAAACGTGGATTTTCAGCTTCCTGCAAGCTGCATTTGGTTGATTAGATTTTTTTTCTGACATAAATAAACAAGTTGAATCACTTTTCTGTAATTATAACCAAGATTTTAAATTGGTCTTATTTAAATATTTAATCAATTGGATATAAGATTATCTTAGAATTATGTGATTTTCCATGATTCAGGTATTTAGTATTTTCACATTTTAGCTTTTATTCCTTCTTCATTTGCAATAAATTTATAATACATTTGGCCTAGACCTTTCTACTTTATTGCACCTTTTTCATTATAGTATTTTCAGCTGTCATGTCCCTTATTGCCTTGAGTTTCAAAATGGGCAATCCATTTCACAGCAGCTTCCCTTTTTAGCAGTCAGTTATAGAAAATAAGACAGTTAAACTTCTAGAATTATAGTCATTTTAAGGCAAATATTTTCTTCCAATTCTATTATATAAGCAGTGAATTTGGACCAAAAAAAAATACCAAGATTGCCAGTGCTTTATGGATTCTCATATTAGATAGATGATGAAAGATGTCTTTCGGTGTTTTCTGACTCCTCTGTCTGGGTTTATCTCAGCAGAACTCAACACAATCTGTCCTATCTTTACAGTACTATCACCCACACTGGCAAATTGAATTGCTGGATTATGAGACATCCATAGCCTAGGATATTAGCTGGCAATGGCTTTGGCATGCAGTTTATAAGTAGCCATTGCAATGGTGCCAATTGCAGAATTAAGCCTCAGGTGGTGGCAAAGTTTCAAAACTAAGCAGAATTGGGAGTTTGTTTTTTTATTGGCCTTCAGAAGTAGGTGGAATAATTATGTGACATGAACAAATAGCTTCTGATTACCTGCAGGCTGCTACAGTTCACTGCATGTTTGCCAAATACACACTTAGGCATAGGACTGCATCTAATAAGATAAACAGGACTCAAAACATAGTAGATCAAGGAGCTTGCTTTAGCTCTGGTTACTGAAAGGCCTGAAATAGCAGGATAGTGTCTGTTATCAAAAAAATTAAGGCTAGTCCCCAAATAGTTAGAAAGTTCCTAGTGGGCAATTTTAGGACTTAGATCCTGCAACAGAGGGCTAACATGAGGAATGGTACTAGCATTGGCATGTGCTAGCAGCAGTAATTCACAGCTAGTCTTCATTTCATAGGCTGCCCTGAAAAAGCAAGAGGTCTAGCCCTTTCTGCCATGCCTAATGTCACCATCCTAAGTACAGCTGAAATGAACGTGAAACCTGTACAACCAACTTGTAGCTATTTCTGAAGTACTGCTGAGTTGCCATTCAAGTTTAGATTAACTTGGGAGTAGTAGAAAGATGGTAAAAATTCAGTTTATGTTTAGGTGAACAAAGACGAGGGCTGATACCAGCTGGGCAACTTTTCATGGATATTTCTGGAGTAGATAGGGAATGCTAGGCTAAGCTGGATGGCAGGTTAGCAGCTGTAATTTGAGTAACAGGCAGTGAAGGGCAAAACTGTTGCTGCACCTTGAAATACTTCTGAAATAAGTTGTAGACTGCAGAAGCACAGTGATGTGGCTCAGAATTTGTTAAAGTTATGACTGGATTCAATTAGGCCACGGCTTTCATAGATGTATATATTCATGGATCCACTGAGAGGATCATTATTTACTTAGTCTACAACCTACCTGCCCTCATTGCAGCACTTGGGTATTTTTCAGATTCCATCAGAAGAACAAGCCTTTTAGTCCCTACTGTAGTGAATACCACCTTAAACCCTATGCCACAACTAAGCCTATAGGCTGACTCAGTCTGCAACTAAACAGAAAAACTCCTGGCAATTTTTGATTAATCCTTATCTGACTGATGGGGATTTTGCTTGACTTGTCAATCAGCTTAGAACTTCATTCACTCCTACTTCCATCCGTAACTGGACTCTTAATATGAGACCCAACTGTAAACATGGTTCTCAGATGTGGTTTGTGCCTTTACCATGCTATCGATAGGGAATTTACCCATTCTGTCACTGGGCATAAACTTATCCATCTAGGTCTTACTGGAACCTGGACTAAAATGCAAGTCTTAGAACCAAGTTCAGCCAAAACCTTTCCCTTAACTAAAATTTAGGAACAGGAGGCTGTTACAGGAAACTGGTGCATTGCTGGCCACAGCTGGCAATGTAACTCAATGTGCCTTGAAGAAACCTGCAATAATTCTTACCGGTGTGTTAAGCTGTAGAAGGAGCATGGACTTCCACATTTGTCTGCTCAATAATTATCCACTGATTTTTCAGCACCATACTCTTGCCCTGGAGGACCTGGTAGGTTCTCCAGTCTAAACCTTACTCGACCTTATTCCATTTTGTTCTGTCTTAGACATAGTGATAGCTCAGACCACAGAGTTTTTTCCCATGAAATTACAGCACCATTTCTCATTGTTTTCCTACCTATCTTGCAGGATTTAATGTCCAGTCTCAACCTCATCCTCAGAACTAGTCAGGAAGCAATTGTCTTCCTGGCTTCAGCATCTTTATGTCTTGCAGTATTCAGCACATCGTAAATTCTTCACAGCCCCAACCCTTAGCCTTGGACATAACCTATAATACACTTTTCCTGTGCAGACACAGAATTACCACTGCTGGAGAGGCACCATCCTTTCAAAGAACATTTACCCTTCAATCACTTATTCAGCTCATGCTGTAAGAACTATGTGTTCTTTATATTATCTTACAGCTGGAATTTGGTTTAAAACAAAGTGTTGTCATCAGACTGAAGTGTTTTCATCCTGAATACTACAGCATCTAACTAGGATATACTTGTACTGTGTACAGAGGAGTTCAAGGAAGTATCATGCAGAAATACCAGATCTGAGTGAACTTTTATGGGTGTTCTTAGTGCCAGTGACTTCAGGTCATGAAAAAGTTAATTCTACATTATTTGGGTACCTGAATCTAAGGTACATGACTGTGCCTCTGAGCACATGACTGTGAAGTCATTATCTCACATCCAGACTTAAGTACTGCCAGATAGTTTGTGCAGAAATAGGTGTACTGAACACAGCAGCAAAGTAAGTCAGCGATAACACTCAGATCTTATAGTAGCTTAGCAGCAGGAGCTAAACTTTTTCCTGGATGTCTTGCAAATCATCTCCAAAGCACAGCAACTCTCAGGGTATGTGGATTTCTGTAGTGGAGACCACCAAGATCCACTAGTGAAACTGCTCTAGTTTTTAAAACTACTTGAAGAGCAACTTGGAAAACACAGTGCATATATCTTTACTAATGAGACCTTAGAATTAGAAGAATTGACAAAAGGAGGGAGACCTCAGCTCCATTCCCTTCTTTAAAGACTCTTGATGCCGTTCATCCTGCAGCTTTTTCGTATGTAAGCTGTTGGGACAAACGCCAGGATTCATATCTTCCCCTCATCAAGAACAATGTGAGCTTAGAGGGACATGCACAAAGTACTTCCTTCTACTCTTGTAAGAGGCTGGTCATAACAGCCTCTTCACTAACAGCATTGATAGTGCTATTTCTCCAAATTATTCACGGATTTTCAATGAAATGCATTATGCAGAATTGCTCAAACAGGCTGATGTCTGTAAATGATATCCAGCAAAAGGATGGAGAGGACAGATATGCTTTAGGATCCAGTGTGTTACAAGCCTCACTGAGGCCAAGTGGATGCCATGAGCACTTTCTGGCTCAGCTGCGACAATCCAGTCCCAGTCTTTAGTAAGAACAATGAATGGTAACTACAACCCAAACACCGGATTGCACAAACAGTATGGGGAAGAACCTCCTATACATCAGTGTTGGGTGTAGCAATTGCCCTTGCAAGGGCTCTGGCTCACAGATTGCAGCCTGTGGAGCTGCAGGAGAACACCAGCAGCAGCAGTTGCAAGCATGACTAATTGAGAGCATAGACACAAGCTGTAGAGGGCAGGGTACAAGAGATGTATCCATTTTGAAATAAAGCAGTTGCACACTGTGTTTAAAGAAACATGACTTTCTGCAAGTAAACAAGATTAGAGCAGAGACTGCACCAGACTTTAGAGTCTGCTTTTCAATTTTAGTGGAACAACTGAAGTCAATAGGTTTGAATCATATGCTAAAAGCAGGTAGCATATGCAAGTATTTTCCAGATTTATGATCTCTGCTTTTTAAGTGAGAAGTGAAATTAGTCAAAGCACTGAAAGAACTGAAGGAAAAAAAGAAAATTAGTGAGCCCCTGCATGCTTCCATTTCTTGTCCATCAATAGCAGTTCTGAAACTTGTGGCCTAGATACTATAAACACTCAGGCTTAGGTTTATGCACATTAGTCATATTGAAGACAATGTCTGAGTAGTTCCTGTACTGTTTAAGAAACCAGTGTGGAAAAATGACTGCAATACAAAATCAGGGAAAGCCATTTATTTTCATTCTTCTGTTTCTTCCCCCTCAAAGAAAAAGGAAAACACATTAGGCAGATTAGAATTTTACTGAGGAAAACAGGCTTTTCAGTCTTATCAATGAAATGGCTGAAATTGTTATGGCAAATTCTATATTGCTAATCCAGACATTCAAAAGCAAAAGATATTATAGTGCTCCTGATGTCAGGTTAAAAATATCTAGTCTAAACTTCAAGTGCACACAAATGCATTTCTCTCAATAAGGGTTTTCCAGAAAATCAATATAGAGGCACTGATTCTACAGAAACTTTAATTCTGCAAGGATCTGGTTGTTTTGTTTTTTTTTTCATTTATGAGAATAAGCAGTTGAAGTTAATCTACTGAAATGACAAGCAACACTTGCTTGGAAGTTTGTCTTGTTTGATAAGAGACTTGATACAATGATCATAAAGAGTTTTTAATCAAAGGAATGTGAAGATATATTTTAACTGTGTACATGGCAAAAGAAACAGCATAATGAAACAAAGAGATCATGAAATAAAAAGATCATGAATTTCTTATCAGTGACTGATGTCATGTGAGTAATGAAAATAAAAATAGTTTATCAGCACCAGACAGTAAAAATCTGCCGATTATATCTTAACATCTTGCAAAGAAACAAGCAGCTTATTAGATTGATTTATACTACTCTTCCATTAGCAAAATAAGTGACTAAAATCTGGTTTCTTTTATCCCAGAATTGAAAGGATGAAGAATCAGTCTGTCTAGCTTTTAGAATATTGCATTTGACAAAAAATATATTCAGATGTGCACGCCAGGAGGGGCTAATACAAGCTGCACTGCTTATGAATCTAGAAGATCATCTTCAAAAACTGCTCAGTCAAAACATGTTCGATCAAAGTGGTAATGAATGTGTCACAACTAAACGTGTAAGGAATAAAACCACTTTCCAGGGCACCACTAAACAGTAATATTCTAAGCAACCAAGATTCTTCTGGTTAATTTAGATTTGAGCCTTTAGAAAGATCCTGATCCTACTGAAGATTTCTAGTACATTTCCACTACTAAATTGAAAGAAAAATAATTTTGGATACTTTGTCTCTGTTAGGCAGAAGAAATTCTGTAAAATTTATGTGTTTGATACAAAGCAACATCCACTGACGTCATGGTGAAAAAAATCCCCAATCTCTTCCCAGTTTTTGGCCTTTGTTGAGAGTTATATGGATCCAGAAGATAGGAAACAAAACAGGAACACTGAAAACCTGAATTCTGTCCTAAGCTGTCACATAAACCTCCTGTATGACTTTGGACAACTCCCACCATGTAACTTTCATTCCCTTAGAAATATTGTGCCTGTTGTAAGTAGTTAGATAGTGGTCCCTGTGAGACAAGGGCTTTTATTCTGCGTTTGTAGAGCACACAGTGCACTGATGTCAGACTTAAATTAAAGCAGATATGGTGCATAAATATGAGCACATTCAGCAAAAATAAGATAAACAACAAAAGCGATTGTACATGACAGTGTAATAAAACAAAGAAAATTGACTGCTTGGATTTGACACCAACTTGGTGTTAAAAGTAACCCTGAGCAGACATCCATGGCATAGTTTTGGTTCTTGCTATTGACACAAAACTGAAGCTAGAGGGCAAGTTTAGGATTTTTGTGAGACAAGTTCTGCCTTGCAAAACATAATCGGATCTGTTGTAGCAATTACTCTTAAGCTGAGACTCACAATTTTCCCTTTGATAATTATGTTGCAAGGTTTGAAATAGATTTGAATATCAATGCACCTAATTGTCCTTTCACACAAGTGAAAGTTCCCAGTAAGGCTGATAGAGGTATGACTGAAAGCTGAAAACTCAGCCCAGGTGAGATATGGCAGTTCCAGCAGTTAGTTATGAGCTGCTACTCCTCCCCCTGGACTTGCCTGGGTTATTACAATGTCCTTTTAAAAACCGTGGGGAAATCACTCCTCACACAGCACAAGAAGAATATGCTTTATTTCTTTTAAGACAGCTTCATTGCAACAGAGGAGTAAACTTAGTCTTGTTTTCCTCATTGTTACTTAATCTCTTAGATTTCCTAGGCTCTAGTTAACAAGCACTTTGAGATAAGAATCTGACCTTGGTTTTTCCCCTTGGAGAGAAGTCTATGCAATAAACAGCAGATCAGAAGAGTTTGTGGTAAGCTGTGCTGCTGAAGAGAAATACTGCATCCTGCTGCAATAGATAAATTTTCCCGACTACTTCAGGTTTCTTGCTCCTTTATAATCTCATTATACCTCAGAAGATGTACCAAAAACACGAATAACTGAAGACAGGTTATCACTTCAGGGTGAGGTATGTCTTCTAGCCCACAGGAATTCCCAGGAAGTGTTACTCACTCAGTACTCAGGGTTCTGGGTGCTTGCTGGGACTCTCATAAGTAAAAAATTAAACTGTTTAAGCATGGGTGTAAATCTTTAACCAAAGCAGACTATATTCCAGCTTCTTCCAAACGGATTCCTACAAGCTTCGTTATCACCTCTCTTTTGCTTAGATTTGCAATAAGGTATTTGCAATATTTATCCTGTAAAGACAGACCTTTTTCAGGCAAAGAGCCATCCCAGTAATGGCAGTCTGTATATATGTGATTTAACCATGAAGCATAGCAGGGAAACATCTGCTTATTGATGATATTCAAGATCATGTCACTTATTTCATTTACTGGAAGTATGCAGATGTTATCTAGAACCAGTAGACAAGTGATTCTTGTGAGATATCATAACAAAAATGTCTGTTAGTATAATAGCACTTTCTCATTAATATTCTTCAGATTTGTCCATTGAGCAAAGAGTCAAATCATTTAAGGACACCATATCTTTTATCCATTGCTATAACTAAGTGTATCATAGAATAACAGGATAGGTGAATTGTCCAGAGCACAAGTCTAGAGAGGTGTGGCTGAGGGAGCAGGGATTGTTTACCTTGGAGAAAAGGAGGCTCGGGGGGGATCTTATTGCTCTCTACAACTACCTGAAATGAGACTATAGCAAGGTGGGTATTGATCTCTTCTCCTGGGTAAAACGTGACAGGATGAGAGGCAACTGCCACAGCTTGTGCCAGGGGAGTTTTAGATAGGATATTAAGAAAGATTTCTTTACTGAAATGGTTATCAAGCATTGGAACAGGCTGCCCGGGGAAGCGGTTTAGTCACCATCTCTGAAAGTATTTAGAAGATGTGTAGATGTAGTGCTTAGGGACATGGTTCAGTGAGACTAAGACTATCTTTTAAATGATAATGAAATACTTTTAATTTCATCAGTAACTAACCCAGAAAAACAGTCAATTGCATGTATTAAGGTTAGGGGTTTTTTTCCCTTATCTGGTTAATGACCCAGCTAAGAATTCTCAGAGTTCCAACTGAGTTTGTAGAGGGAAACTGCTTTATAGAACAAGACCTGCAGGCCTGGTGAACATTAAGTGGAACATGAGCCAGCAATATGTCCTTGTGGCAAAGAGGGCCAGCAGTATCCTGCACTACTGTAGAAGGAGCACTGCCAGCAAGTTGATGGAGGTGATCCTTCACTCTGCATCAGTGAGGCCACAGCTGGAGTACTTTGTCCAGCTCTATGCTCCCCAATACAACAGAAATATGAAGCTACTGGAAAAAAATCAAGCAGAGGGCCAGGAAAATGGTTAAGGGACAGGAGCATCTCTCCTATGAGCAAAGTCTGAGAGAGCTGGGACTGTTCAGTGTGGGAAGAGAAAGTTCAGGAGTGAGCTCATCAATGTGTGCAAATATCTGAAGGGAAGGTGTAGAGAATATGGAGCCAGGCTAGTCTCAGTGGTGTCCAGTGACAAGCCAAGAGGAAATGGGCACAAACAGAAACACAGGAGGTGGTCTCTGAACACCAGGAAATACTTTTTTACTGTGCAATTGACTGACCACTGGCACAGGTGGTCCAGAGAACTGATGGAGTCTCCATCCATGTAGCTATTCAAAAGTCATCTAAATGTTTTCCTGGACAGCCTTCTCTAGGCGTCTGATTGAGTAGTGGGGTCAGACAAGATGACCTCCAGAGGTCCCTTTTAATCTCAGCCATACTGTGATTTTGTGATCTTACTATGAGTGCTCTGAATCATTAATGTTGGTGTTTGGCAATTCTTGGAACTTTAGCAAAATTCTAGATAATAGAAGAATATTCATGCCATGACAATATTAAAAACACCTATTAGAATATATCAGTCTTGGCCAAGAGACTAGAATGGCTGGAAATGAGCTTATCACTGAGGAAGTAAATATGATAGTAATTACAGCTGAGCAGTATGGGTACAAACAATGGACATTTTCATTAACTTTATTGTTTAATGGCATTACATTTTGGGATGCAAATGCACATCCCACCCCTGGGAAAAA
>VXBX01005186.1:144403-258135 GCA_013400415.1 Scytalopus superciliaris
AAAAAAAAAAAAAAAAAGAGAAAATGTTGATTTAACAAATTGCTTTGTGACATTCTAATAATAATAGTTAAAATACTCCAATATTGATAGAATTTAAATTAGAGTTATAAAATCTTTATGTTTAAGCCAGGATCCAGCAGTTACATTTATTCAGGTTTTCATCCCTCACTCTGAACCTAAAATAATATATAAAATTAATAATACAATTTAAAGTTGAGATTGGAAAGCTGGAAAGTAATTTAAAAGACACATTACTGGCAAAAGTCAAGCCAGGTTGCTGGGGAAACAGTCCAAGTGTGGGAGGGAAAAAAAGTAAGCAACCAAATAAACATCCCATACTTGCCAAGACAGTATGGGATGTTTTACTTATGAGGCAGGAGAGCCTTTGTTGTGTCTTAAGAAGACTATGTCCTGTACTGTATGGTAAGATCAGAGCTTGCAGTTTGAGAACTGTGTCCAAGAGCAACAAGGAAATGATTCCTGTACAGCTTGGAGCTCAAGACTGCATGGGTTAAAACAAGACTACTTTTTGTACCTATGCTAGTGCCACCAGAATCATGTGTCTAGTTCTAATAGAATACTCCTGAACAGTAGGAAAGATATTGCAGAATACTATGGGAAAATAAATCACAAGGATAACTAAGATGTGCAAAATGTTCCTTACAATGGAGGACTTTAAATTACGAGTAAAAAACAGACAAACTTATTTAAAGTAGGCATAAATCTCTCTGCTTTACAAGGGGGTGAAAATGTCCTTATATCTCTGAGATAACAGTATTTGCAATCCAGTAAAGTCTGGTTGAAAGATGGAACATGCTTAAGTACAGCATTAACTACATTTAATTAGGTTTTATGTTTCTCTAATTATCTTGACCATCCTTTCAAGAATAAAACTGCTTCTTAAGACCTCCCAGTGGCTGATGACTCACACAGTAAAAGAATTTTGTGCAGCGGAAGCATAATATATGCAGACAGCTTTTTCAGTTACCTCAGAGAGCCTCTTTGGCTCATCTTACTGATTCAGTGCACATATTTGAAAATGTATGCTTTGAATTACAACCTTTTTTTCCCCCTTCTGAAGGGAAATATTCCTAATTATACAGTAAAGTCCTGACATTTAATCTCTTTAAATTGTTCATAACTTTAAACTTCAGCAACCTCTCATGAATTTGTCTCAAACTGCTACTTACCTATATTTTTCTGTGTTTCTGTTTCAATTGTTGTAGCAATGCTCAGGTCATGACTTCAGGCAGAAAATATTCATGAGAATTTGCTGAATGCTAATAAGATGATCACAGAGACAGTAAATTTCTTTAGTATAACAAATGTGGAAGGAGACACAGATAATACAGAATGGTATTGCAGCAGAACCATGCTTGTTTATGTCTTTTGCAATGTTCCTTGAAGCATCAGGTATTCAAACTGTAAATGAGAGAACCGCACAGTAACAAGTTTCTTTGTGTAGAAAGCAGTGAATAACCCCATGAGCAATGCTCTTGTAATCCAGCTTTATACCTTTGAAATTAACAAAAGAAAGAACCACTGAGATTAAACAATTAGCCAAAATCTGTGTAAGATAAAATGAATGAAGCAACTATCACTTTGATTTAAAATTGTGAAGCTTAATCCATCTGATATCAAGAGTGTCAGTAAGAATCAGACTCCTGATACAGCCTTTGGCTACATGTCTCAGCAAAGCCAGAGAGAAAGGTAAAAGTCAACACCATATCTCAAAAACTCATTGTAAACATAGTCATGGTTTAATGAAGTCAAGTAAGATCTTTTAAAGCAAATTATTTACTCAAGGTATCCTGAAACTATAAACAAGCAAAAGTGTTTGAATGCATGGTTAGTAAACAAAAAGCTCTAATTGTTTTTGAACAGAACCAGACACTACTGTGACAGTTCCTCCAAATTCTTGCCACTTTGTAATCTCATTTGCTTCCTTCAGCATCTGCCATGCATGGCTGGTTCTGACAAACAGGCTTGTGATAAACCCACAGACTTAATGCATCACCAGGAAAGTGGTAGAGTCACCAGTTTCTAGAGGCATTCAAAAGACATATTTTAGTTACGGACTTGGCCATGTTAGGTTTACAGTTGGATTCAATGATCTTAAAGGTCTTTTGCAACCTAAATGATTCTATGATCTTAAATAAGCTGTACTTATCTACCTCAATGCAAAATAGATCACAATGTTTTGATTTAATAGCACTTCTAAAAGTCACCTACCATAGATAAGAGAATGTAGGCTTACATAATTTTTTCTACTTTTATTGGTAAAATCGAATTACTGTAGTGAATGAATTAGTAAGTATTCTTTTTTAAAATACCTGTGTTTGCTATCAGCCCAGTGAAATATGTCATTGGCATGTGCCTCAAACTGTGAATGCATCTGATTTCTTCTTACCATTGCAGTACATCACAGATAATTTCTAAGCTTGGAAAGACCAACAAATTAATATCAGTCCTACATGTCAATTGCATTTTTAGCTTTTCCGTACAGATATTAAAATATTATTTAGAAGCACTCTCTTGGAAGGGAAATGTACTTTACAGTTTCCATAGGATGATAACGAATGATCTCAGACTTATTTTCTGTTGTTCTTCCTCACCTAAAGCTTTAATAGGTCCTTTCATAATATGTCTAAGACAAGGCCTGTTCCCTTCTGTACCGTTCACCCAGGCCTCCTCCTCCTTCTGTCTTACCCACTATAGTCTCTTTTGTGCCTTTCACAAATGCCTTTTACTCCACTCTTGCACATTCAGAATGCTGTGGGAAGTTCAGTTCTATGTCTCCCTGTTGGCTCTTCCTCCTTCATCAGACTGAAGGAATCAATTCCCGTTTAAGTCTGAGGAGGATTTATGCCCATGCAGTTCATTTGTACCACTGAAACACAGACCTGTGCCAGGGACCTCAAGCCATCTATTAAATTTTCATACAAGCAGCTGAAAACTGTCTACTGTGCCCCCATATTATGTGTATAAAGACATCCTCAAACATAGGTGTCAGAGACCTGATAACATCTCCCATCTGGGAGGTTTGGCTCCCTGTGGCAATTGCCAACATAGACCTCTTGCAGCTGATGCAGCCCCTTCCCCTGGTGCCCTTGGAGGGAAACTCCTGGGCAGCATTCTGGGGAACACTTGGACAAGTCCAAGATTCCTTCACTTGACCTGGAGCTGAGGTTCTACCCATATATTACCTGAGACTCTTATTGCTCCTGCTGCATCACAGCCACCTGTGTGGCTGGCCATGAAGCCCATTCATCCAGACTCTGTCCCATGGACTGATTTCCTGGCCTGGCATCATCCTGACTCAGTCACCATCCTGTTTGATCCTGCTTGCCTTTGTGAGACCCAAGCCTGGCCCTCACCCATGGGCTGATGGCCCATCCTGGCCTCAGGGTGGTGCCCACTACCTGGGGCTGGGGCTGGGGCTGGGGCTGTCCTGCCTGCCCCCACATCCTGCTCTTCTCTCCCACTGGCCATGCCCTGTCCCACCCTGCCAGCCCAGGAAGCCCCTGCAGCTTCCAGTTCCCTGGGATGCCGGGGAGCAGCCAGCACACACCATGCCTAGACAATAGGTAAAACTACCTGGTTACCTTCCCTCACAGCCCTCCCTATGAATCTGATCTGTGGTGAAAATAAAAGCTAAATCAAAGTCTGGTTTGGTTTGGTTTAGTACATTCATAGTGCTTTTTGAGGACCACTGCACAATTATGTGCTCTCATCCTTACTTTTTCTTCATGTTCTTAGTTGTTTGTATAGATTCATGTAAAGGAAGATACTCATTCACAGCACTCTTTGTCACTGGGAAATCTTACTGACATTAGAAAAAGTCTGTCTTGGAAACTTGGTATTAAAAACTCTTATCTGGAAACCTGGGGAAGAACTGCTGTATTATTTTATTCTAAGTTAAAGCATTGCTCTAAAATTACTTATTTTATTCATTCTACAAGCTATAGGATTTTGAAAAACCAAAGAAGAAATAGAAGTAAGTTGAATATTTTGCATTTTGAAATCTTGCTACAATTTGGTGATATTTAATGCTTTCTTCCCATATGGAGCTAGAGACTATTTTCTAAATATTGGTTGCCTGTAGAGTGAACAAGAGTCCTTCAGTCTGGGGAGATAATTTAACTCTACAGTCTGAAGTATTTGGTATCTCTGGAAATGAAATATTTTTTCTGCATATACTTCCTTCTAGAAGTACGTCAAATTCCAACATAATTTTTCAAGTATAAGTCAGAGTAGCTTCATTGACTTCTGTCTGGAGACCTGGAAAGTTCTAGTACTTATATAATTTCATGTTTTCTACTGTCCTCAACATGGCAGCCTTCCCTAAATTTGTATGGATGGCAAAATTATATTCCCAGTTACTCCCCAAAAAATTATATTGATCAGCCTAATAGATTTTGACACTATGCCCAGAATTTTATTTAATAAATAATTTTTCTACTCTCTAAAGATTTTTTTTTGTCTTGAATTTACATAGTTCTTATAACAAGCCTCTTTGATTAAAAGCACTATTAAGTATAGTTAAGAATGAATGCAACCAAATTTGAGCAATTCATCATTTTCAATTCCACAAGCCAATATTGGTAAGTATAGAATTGCTCTGACTGTCCTTTACTGAGATACGGGTAATTTTTCAATGTGTAATGCCTGTCCAAGCTGGAAAACAGCCACAGGATATGCTACAGAAATTCCACTCACTGGCATTGTTACTTAATAAGAGTCTGCAGAGGTTGTTGACTGTTCTCTGTAGAGTTTAGCTCTTCCAAACTGTAAATTTACTATGTTTCTCTCTAAAATGGCCTAGATACACTTGCATTTTTTTCACTGATAGTGACTAGATATTCTTTTTCCAGGCAGATATTCCTGAACTCAGACACCAAATGGAACTGCAGCCTTTAGGGATGAGTGTCTGCGTACTCAGGGGTGTGATCTGCAAACTCAGGGAAGGCAAATGGCTGTTCTTTCATCCTCAGTGTTTTGCCTAGTTTACCCAAGCCACGTTCACCTGTTCCACTCTGTACTTGTGGGTCTCCTCTGCATGGTGTTGGGATTAAAAACTAAAGGATTTCTAAGTGATAGGCAGACAGACTGTCTATGTGTGTGGTGGGTTGACTCCAGCTGGCAGGTAAGACCCCACCCCACTTCCTCCAAAAGGGTGGGAGATACAATCAGAGAGACAGAAGTGAGATTAAAAAGCTCATAGGTTGAGATAAAGACAGTATAATAAGTGAAGAAAATGGAGGGGAAAAAACAAAAAAACCCAACAAAACAAAAAAATCTACACTAAATCAACAACAACCAAACCAAACAAATAAAAACCCCACCACCACAACCCCCAGAAAAACCAAAAAATAACCCAAGTGATGCAAAAGCAATCATGCACCACCAGCAGTCCAGTGCCCAGACAGTCACAAAGAAACAGCTATTTTGGAAAAACTCCTCTCTATTTTGCTGCTTAGCATGATCTTATATGGTCTAGAACATCCCTTTGGTCAGTTGGAATCTGCTGTCCTGAAGCTATAGTCCCTTCCCAACCTCTTGTTCACCGTTAGGCTGCTCACTGGGATCACAAAGTGAGGAACAGAAAGGCCTTGGCACTGCATAAACAGTGTCCAGCAGTAGCTAAAACACTGCTTTAGCCAAACATCTAAAATACAGCAGCAAATAAGCTGCTGTGAAGAAAATTGTCTCCCTCGCAGGCAAACCCAGTAAAGCACTTTTCAAGAACTGAGCATAGTCTTTCCTGAACAACCCTTAGGGCAGAAGTCATTTCAGTCCACTGTCTACTATGGGAAGCTTGTTTGGCTTTAGACACTGACAGTATTTCTTTGGCCAAAACTAAGTGTGTTTTGGTGATATTCTGCTTAAACACAATCTTAAAATTTCGTTTATGGCAGTAATCAGTCAGACAGATAAAAGTGGATTCTATAATATTACAAAAGAGAAACAAAATGGACAGAGATGTTGTTAAAACACTTTGCAAAACAGCTAAAAAATATAATAAGTACTAGTCCCTGTCCTGTCAATATGTCTTTTCACTGAAGGACTGCAGCATAGTAGAATCAAGCTCATTTTGCAGATACAATTTGTTTAAGAGTAAGGTCCTTCTTCCAAGAAAGTAGATGTGCAGGCTATCTTCTATTCTTGTAGATAAAAAAAGCCAGTGAATGGTTCACCAGCCCTGAATCCTAGCAGCATGGGCAACATTCCCACTGACTGGTATCTGATTCATGTTTTCCTCTGGCTTCTGTGTGGAGTTCGATTTTCATTTCTCAGAGGCTGTGCCGCCACAACTCAGAGAGCTGTTTGTGTAGCATGAGACAAAATGTGTCTCTTCTGGCTTCTCTGAGGGAGGAGCATCTGAGTGTACAAAGCTTGGTGGACAGTGCTGAAGGATAGCAGAGGGCTGAAGGAAGTAAACCTAAAGCAGCATTGTTCACACACCATACTGGAAATAAACTCTGGCACATGAATTTCCCTGGACTGTTCTTGGCCATGGTCTCAGAGAGTGCTGGTTGGCACAAACCAAAATGATGTCAGGAGCTAAGGAGCATCAAGTATTAATGATACCTTACTCAATCTCATATCTTAACCTGGATCTGTTTTGCACCACAGACAAAGCTGCAGGGTCTGAAGAAGACTTTTTGCACCACAGCACACAAACGTGTGCTTCTAGTGCTATCTGAGATACAGACTTTCCCAGACTGCTACAGCTGCATGGCTAATGAACTATTGGCAAGAAGCTGTTTTGTTGCTAGTGATGAAGAGTTATATTGAAATTGCCAACTGACAACTCATTTTAAGAAAGTACCTGAAATTAAGTATGGTTTCCAGATAAAGTAGATTTCCAGCTGTAGCATAACTCAGATGCATATAATTTGTTCTCAGACAAAAGCCAAAAGCCAAGAGGCGTGTTAACTAAGAGGAGTACTGTGTCATGTCTTCAGGAAAACACATGAATATCACATCAAAGCAATGTCAAGTTGCAGCACAGGATTCTCAGAAGTCCAGCATCCATATTCTTTCATTTTACCAATGATGACACAAATGTGAGGATGTTTATTACCACTGTTGATTTGTGACTTTCTCTTTTTTCTTTCCCAGCTGATGGCAAAACCCTCTATACAAACCACATGACTGCAAAGAAATTCAAATATGCTTTCAGCATTTGGTGCTGGAACACGATTTTGAGAAGCTGAAGGAAAAATGGCACGCAATTCAGAAGACAAAACACAAATATTCCAAACACTGCACAGAACTACAAGTTCACACCAGTATACCACATGTACAAAACAAAAGTATTTTGCTGAAGTGCGCTGTTGTGGAAGGAGTTTTTCACTAGTTCACATAAGGAGTTGTTCCCCAGCAACATGGAGCTAGGGTCAAAGAAAATTAAGATATGTACAAGATAACATCTAGGCCATATATGATGGTTATAATGAGTCATCGATTGCTAATGCTCATACTGTTTATGGATTGTGAAATGCCTTGGGACATGTTTTAATGATATGTTAGAGGGTACTGAAATGCCTGTTGTGATTATATTTTAGACTCCTGGGGTGAAAGGACTGCCAATCTGCAGTGGCTACAGTATGCTAAATTAATTTTATAGATTGTGTTGGTAAAGGTCAATGCATTTAGCAAATAAAATATCAGTTAATTGTATCTCTGAGCTTGCTCATTAGAGGCATGGTGTGCTATTTAATTGGTTCATGTAAATTGCGTGAGTTTTTGTGTGTCTGTGCACATTTTAATAAAAATCTTTTGCAGATTTGTGGCTTGCTCCTTCTTGCATTTAAAGCACTGAGAACATGTGCTTGAACATGGTAACTTAGGAAAATACTGATGACAAGTAAATGTACTTCAGTCACTAAACAAGGCTCAACTTTTAATTCAAAAATGGATGTGCAGGCATCTTTCATAGAAAGGAGGATTTCCTGGTAGATCTGTGCTGAATTCAGTAGAGAGGGAAATTTTCTATTTTGCCAGATGTGTTTGGCTCCATTATTCGGCACCTCTTTCCCCACACTGGATTTCCAGCAACACCCAACCCGAGGTGGTCACTCTCCACAATAAAAGAAAATGGAAAAAGCACAGTCCAAGCACTAAATGTACTGCCACTCCTTAAATGTAACATCCTTAATGCATTATAGGCCAGCTGGGAGTTGTTGCCCAAGGTCAGATCCTGGGAGCACTGTGAATTGCATCTTCAAATTGCACAAATATGAGGCTTTGTTGGACTGCTGGTTTAGGGTCTTTTGTCTTTCATGATTGCTCATTTGGCACCGTTACCCAAACCTATGAATGCCCAGCTTAGTGAGATTGCATTATGAATTGTTCTGTTACTGAAGCCAAAATTATGGTGCTTGGCCTGTTTTCTTCATCTGCTCATCAAAGCACAAGTATCCCTCTCTGTGCAATTGTCTGCACAGGAACACATCTTGGCTTCCTGTAACAGGTGTTAGCTGGCCATCAGGAATCAGCAGGTACTGTGTAAGAAAAAAATGGGGCTTTAACGCTGAATAAGGCTTTCTAAAATGCCTTCCATCTTCCAGTAATTAGATAGAGGTCAGGAGATGCAGAATCAAGGAGCTGTAGGGAACATAATGGCTGGGGTTGTCTGTAGTTGAGGCTGTCACTTTCATTCTTCATGCCAATCTTGTTGCAAGCTGCACATGTACAGAGGTGAAAGTAAGAGACTGGCATGTACTTGAGGCTTGAGGACAAAAGCCCGAGAACAGAGCCTGAAACATCATTGCTACGTTACTGGCACATTTTCAATGGAATACAGGCTGTTCATGTGAGAGGTGACTTTGTGCAAGAAAATAACCTCATGAAACCTTACAGATAAATTCTTTAGAGAGGTAACTCTAGCAAGTCCCAGGTCTTTGGCCTCTCCTGAACTTGAAGGGGTGAAAAGATGCAGGCAGTGAAAAAATATTTTTTAAAATAGAACACTAACCTTTTTGATATGTAAATATTTATTACTCTCTTTCTGTTAGATAATTTGAATTGCCTTCTGATTTGCTGAACATTATTTTATCCACAGTTTTGTGAAGTACAGTTGGAATCAACTAACTTTACTAAAGAGAAAGGCACCTCTCCATCTGGCAGCCCAGACTGCTGTCAGGAGGTCAACTATGTACAGAAAGAGCCTCAGATCCCTAATTTGTATTTGCAAGAGTGACTTGATGGTTTGGAAACAAAGACAGGTAAAACTTCAATAGGATTGCACCACTACAAAACTACTGTAAGCAGGAGCAGAAGCAGCACAGGTATTGCTGTCTGTCTCACACTGTTGAGAGGGCTTCTGATCAGAGCTGGTCCTCAGTCGCACTGCCTCCGTATTTAGCATGGTATTGCAACTGTTTTAATATCTCACAGACAGAAAGGGGATGACTAATTCAAGAACCGTCTTTTATTAATGACCTAGATATTTAATCAGCAAATGTTTATTTCATCCACCTTTCAGCTATTTAAAGATATTCATCTCGCTTATTTTTGAAGTTCATTGTTTACTCCTCGTTGCATGGGACAAGTTTTGACATAGTATGCTAATTTAAATTTTTTTCAAGTCTCTGGAATGAGAACAGATCTGAAAGCTGGTTTTAATTGTATTTTTATATTCTCGTAACTGAGAGGTAATCAGTCAGATTTTCCAGAAGCTCTGGAAGTTGTAGTACTGTCAGCAGAAAGCAGATGGAGCACTGCTGTGTCCCAGAGCATGCAGAGCCCGCACATGGGCTACACCACGACAGTCTATAAGTAAGTGCTGCATGGGGCAGCGTGACAATCCCTCCGCTGTGCTCTCCTGATGTGAATTGCTTTGTTAGAAGCTTGAAACATAGCCGTGATATCACCAAACAGACATCTTAATAAAGCTTACATTAAACAAGTCACCGGGGGCAAGAAAGCCTTCAGCTGATGTTTTAACTACATTTATTTGGCGAGGAGTAGTGAATTATTGTTGCTATGAAGCATGAATATTTTATGGGTGGTGATATTTGTTAAAAATGAGTGTCTGGAATATTTGGGGTAGCAAGGGGAGAGTTAATGCCAGGCTCTGTAGTGTTGAAACACAAATCAGATATTTCTAGATGTAAATAGATGGAACAACAATAAGTTTCCCCAGTAGAATGAATCTTACTGACAGTATGACTCTTCTGCTGGCATTCATTATGCTCTGAGATGAAAATGTAACTGGTTTGTTTTTTAAAAAACTTGTTATCTGAAAACCAGGTGCTTTGCTCATCGTAACAAATTACTCATTATGGACAGATTTTAATAATGCTGACACCTGAAGTATATTAATTAGACATATATCAGAAGCACCTTTATATCAGACTTGCAACATTTGCTTAATTCTATCTTGTGTGGCAGTGAAATAAACTTGAACACAGAGATATTTTTCTCTTTTAGAAGAATGCATTCAAGCATTAGCATTAAGGGTATCAGCCACTACCTTTGATTAATGACCAACTTGTAATAAACAGCTCAAAGCATAGATAAAATTAATGTTGCAGCCAAACATCAGTGGATAAAATTTGTCTGAGCAGCTGTGTTTCTAAATCAACTGTCACCTAAAATGCCACATAATCCATGCGATATTATGAAGTAGATGTTTGGCTCAAAAGAGGATCAAGGCATAAGTATGCTATGTTGTTAAACTGGAACTGGCCTTCACCTATGAGCATTTCTTTCTTATGCTGACAAGCAGCTGGTCTGCTGGTGAATTTTTCCTGAAGTGTTTTCTTTTTTCTGCGGTTGACAGTTCAGACACTGGGCATTCCTGAAAGACAAGAAACCCAGGATGCAAAGTCCTGATTGATTTTATGCAGTTTAAATGGGATAAGCATATTGATACAGAATACTGCAATGGTTTTGGTTTTTCTCTAGGTAAACAAGGGAGCAGGAAAGTAAATTTCACATGATTTCACAGTTACAGTTTCCCCAAGATTCAGACTGGGGACAAAGCAGCTGATGCAACTGAAGAACATGCAAGATTTCTAAAACCTTGCAATTGTCACTATTTCACTTTCTTCCTTCTCTAAACCTCAGCTAACATATTTGCGTTCCTTTTTGTTGTAAACAAAACACAGAGGGCAATTTTCTTAGGTCCAAAAGGAAATCTGCCAATACTTTGGGTGATGTGACTGATACTAAGACTTTAGAAAACCATCTTCAAAATGTAAGAAATATAAGTTTGTTTCCAGAGCTCCTAATTTATATGAATGCCACCATCAAGGAATAAACATAATAAATCACATGCAGACTCACATGACAGGAAAGCTACTAAGCTGGGCTACTGCCTAGAAATGAGTTCCAGCAGCACCCTGTTACAAGCTATTGCCTAAGCCTCACAGCACTTCTGTGCAGTGCTGATAGTGAAGACTATGAAGAAAGGTGTTACATGGAGCAAATCTGACGTTCAGAAAAAACCCTCTGGTTTGAACCTTCTTGAAGGTATTTGGGTTGCAGTTTCAGAATTATTTCCACAAGCACAGAGGTAGCGAATGTGTTCCTCATAATAAAATAGTCCATACCAGTAACCAGTAACCATAACCAGTAATCATTCCATGGGCTGCAAAGTAGAGTGTGCTGTCAACAAAGCCTACAGTGTGGTGTGGCACGTAGTGTGAATGATATTGCTGTGGCTGTGTTGCCTGGAACAGGAAGGTTTACACCAGCGAGGTGCTTCCTCATGGGTAGTTAAGCTCTGTATGCTACTGTTGCACAAAGTTAATTTGTATGGCTTGAGCTACCGATCAATAATTTTTCCATTAACTTTGCAGTAATGAAAGGTACTGGAGTGAAACTATTGATATATTTGATAGGTAATTCCCAAATAATAGTTTTGGAGAGGATTTTGGCTGACATTATTTATCATCTATGAGAAGGTTTAAGTTTCCAATATTTTAAATTGTCTATAGGAGTTACAGAGCAAAACAAGTGGGTTAACCCTTAGTGCATATTCAGCCATGTTAGTTTCTGGGTCTTTCTTCACTGTGATTCTCATTTGCTTGGGTGTTCTGTTTATCTTTTATGATTTTTCTTTACTGGTAAATGCATAGGTTTTGACTGTATGGACCAAAGTGAAAATATCTATTATCTAAGAGTAATCAGAGCAAAACCATAAGCATGCCATTTCTCAGATTCCTGAAAAGGGATCAGATGAGTGTCTGTTAGAGGAGATCCAAGACCTGATCCTGAATTGTTTACCTGAGTCTTCCACTGAGGGTTTGAGGACTATTAGAAAAAAATGGATTAACAGCCCTAAAAAGACAGATTATCTCCATGTTTTCAGGGTTCCTAGTGGTTTATTCATGAACGATCTTTCTTTCTGGCTGCTAGTTTTGTCCCACCAAACAAAACAAGTCTCACTTATCCAAGATATACAAGTTTTCCATCCCACATAGAAGCAGCCTGTGAAAGACAAACCAACAAATCTTGATTCCTTCCCATGCTCAGATACAGATGACAAGCAAAACTAATCTTTGGTTTCTCTTCCACAGGACAAAAACTAAACTCTCCATTGCTCTAAAAAAGGGTTGTTGACACATGCCTCTGTTTACCCCAACCTGCACAACACTATCACTTCCATATTTTTGCTTTTGTCATAGGTATATCAACTGAGAGAATCACCCTCAGCAAGATACAGCCCACCTTAAAAAAAGTCTCTGGTAAAAAGACACTACCAGTGGTGGCTATGCCTACAGCTTTTCCCTGCTTCAGGAAATGGGACAGTAATTTTATTTCCTATCCAAAGGTCATAGCACAACTGTTAGCTAATTCCTGAAGGTTAAAAATTCAAGACTTTCCCAGATGTGGTAAAAACAAATCTTATTTCAGGACTGAGCAGAAGAGTGAATGCAACTGCAGAGATGTATCTCTAATTTCCAAATTGCAATAATCGTAAAGGTCTTCTACCAAAATCCATTTTTGCAATGGGAAATAAAATAACAGTTGTTGAATTGCCTCTGCCCTTGGAGTTTAACTGAATCCAAATGTCTATTTCATATATGCTATTACAAATGGCCAGTCCCATATCTCAGGACAAAAATACATAATACAAAAAGGACAAAAATAATGGGGGGTGGGGAGAGAAAGTGGAAAGCCACTTAATTCATCTAAGTTCAGGATCAGTTTTACTGCACAGCAGAGTTCAAAATGAACCTGATGTGCTGATTCTCCTGTGAATCTCTTGCTTGATTACATAACAGCCTTACCAAGAATTAAAATTATTACTATACTTCAGTAAGCTTCCAAACATGCCTGGCTTTTTCCAGTGAGTTAAGAAGACTTTGGGACAGAATGCTTATGCTATTAATAAAAGAAATTCAGCACCTTCTTCAAAGATAGATCTTGATCCTGTGTTTTTACCATTTATTAGCCCCCTGCCTTCTTTTGAGAATCCAGAACCTGAAATTACTTCTGATAATGAAAGTTCCTGGCAGTTTCAAATCCCAGGCCCAAGCAGTTTCTCAGTATATGAATACCAAACTCATGGTGTAAACAACAGCAGAAAATAGGTAAAGAGAAAGATAATCATGAGCAAAAGATGGCACACAAGGTAGTCTCTGCATGTATCTTCCTCAAGACATAAAAATATTGGAAAAGAAGATGACTGGATTGGAAAGTGTTGAAAAAGAAGGTGATTTCCACAAAGGAGAAAACAAATCCCTGCCATGTGTTGCTAGTCACAGTGCATTGCAGAAATTCAAGGGCAAGTTACCTATTTCACTAAGCTGCAGTGGGCTTCTCAAAGTTGGCAAATGTTTTCTTCATAAAGAATGCAGAAGAAGGGAGGGGGCAGGGGGGAAAGGCAGTAGTTAAGAACATGAGGCACTTATTAATGGTTTCAAATAAAGACAACACACAATACAGTGTGGTGGGATCTGACTCATTCCCCTTTTTCAAATTTCAGGAACAGACATCTAAAATAACATCTGAAAGCACCTTATTGAGATACCAGAGGGAGCCTAACCCTCTCTATCTACAAACTAATATAAAAATCCTGTTATCTGTCCTCCACAGACTACTTATGTTAGTCATTTATGAGTAGTGTACCTAAGGTCCACTGCATGCTCTTTTAAATATGAGGTCCTAGATAACAAAAACTGCTTCAAAGAGGCACTGAAGTGTGCAGTCTGACCTGGCCTTCACCTGCTTCAAGTGCAAAACAGAAAAGAATGTCCAGATGTTAGCCAGACAGACATTCTGATGTTTTTTCATTCCCTGTCTCTGTCTTGGATACCACTACCTAAGCAAGTGTCTGGATCTACTGTAACTGTATTAAACAGAGAGTAACAGTCTCAAAAAAGCATCTACCAAACTGTATTCCTGTGTATCATACCTGGGACTTGTATACACTGGCATGTGTACATACACACAAGCACACACACAGCAATGACATACAGAATTACTAGCTGTTTCCTGTCTATATGTGACTTGCTGTTAGTCCCTGCAGTTGCTGTAACTATGAGCAACACCACAGTGACGGTTCTGAAACTTTAGACCAATGTGCCATCTAGTGACAATGTAGATGATCCTGAAAACCAAACTCAAATTCTACCATTTTATCTGAAATAGAAATCACTCACTCTTGCCACAAGAGCACACTTCTGCTTTGAAGAGACTTGTGGTTTTAGGTTTTTACTTGGTGTTGCAGAGCAGTTGTGGACTCTTCAGTCATGAATTTCCATACAAACCTGTTTGTATTGAAATAATGTTTACCGTGTGAAGGACAACTCTGTAGCTGCTTTTTCCATCATCTCAAGTGATGTTTAATACTCACATTCTCAGAAAATCCTGCTTTATAGTGGCCCAAGAATCTCACAGGTATTCATGAAGGTATGCCAGATGTTCAGCCCTGAAAGCTGTGCACTTGCAGCCCAGAAAGCCAACTGTATCCTGGGCTGCATCAAAAGCAGAGTGGCCAGCAGATCAAGGGAGGTGATCCTCCCCTTCTACTCTGCTCTGGTGAGACCCCCCCTGGAATGCTGCATCCAGCTCTGGGGCCCTCAGACATGGACCTGTTGGAGCAAGCCCAGAGGAGGACCACCAAAATGATCAGAGGGATGGAGCACTTCTCCTATGCAGAAAGGCTAAGAGAATTGGGATTGTTCAGCCTGGAGAAGAGAAGGCTTCAGGGAGACCTTACAGCATGTTTCAGTACCTAAAAGGTGTCTAAAAGAGAGCTGGGGAGCAACTTTTTGCATGGGCATGTAGTGACAGGACAAGGGAGGGAATGGTCTTAAAATGAAGGAGGGTAGGTTTAGATTAGATATTAGGAAGGAATTCTTTACTGAGAGTGGTGAGACACTGGAATATGTTGCCTAGAGAAGCTGTGGATGCCCCATCTCTGGAAGTGTTCAAGGTCAGGTTGGATGGAGCTCTGAGCAACTTGGTCTAGTGAAAGGTGTCTCCAGTGTACCATGATAGGGGGGACAGAATTAAATGATCTTTAAGATCCTTTCCAACCCAAGGCATTCTCTGAATCTCTAACTATATGCCTTTCTTTTTCTCCTCTTCTTCCTGTCTGCGGTTAGAACAGCTTGATTAGTTTATAATGGTGTTCATTTATATTTGAAAATGTCCAATTGCCAGGAAATTGGTGTAGGGAAAACAGATGAGGAAAGAGAGACGAACATTTTATTCTGAAAAATGCCCTTAATTTAAACATTAGCAAGAGGTGATCATTCAGCAGAGTAATATCATCATCTGCACTGCAGCCATATCTAAAAGACAGTGAAAAGATACCAGGAAGCTGACAGAAGTCCATGAGATTAATTTTGCATTTTTATGACTTGTAGGGAGCTTTGTTTTAAATAATACATTTATCAACATAGTAATATATGGGTTATATATGTGTTAAACTTATATACATATATATATGTATATCATGTCTATGTCAACACATGTTTGTGTATCTTTAAAAATAATTACCTGTCAAATTAATGTCTACATAAAGATGAATGACTCACAAGAATTCTTGAGTGGAGGTTTCTAATGTGAAAGCAAGAGAGAGATGCAGAACACAGTAGTACAAGGTAGATACCAGTACAAGACAGCTGACATGGGTCAGAGCTGGGATGATGCCACACTGGAATGGCCTACCAACAGAGGACTTGGCTAGAAGTCACTTAAGCATGGATAGAGGTCCAGAAAAGGAATGAGCCCTTCTCAGTCATCTTGTAAGCAGAAAATAATGACTATTCAAGCTTTTTTTCTTTTTAATTGAAGTTACTCACTCAGCTGCTACAAAATTAGAACAAGATCAGAAGAGTTGATCCAAGCCACAAAGTACTTGAGAACTTCAAAAGGGAAGCAGACAATTAACAAGAGAAACAATTAACAGAGAAACAACTACCAGTCAACTCTGGTAACAGAAGTGGCCACTATCACTATTGCAGCAATGCAGTTGTCATTCTAGATGCTGTTATGCCTAAAGAATAAATTCATTCATCTCAGTTAATGTCAAAGTCACATTCTAGAGCCAAGATGCATTTGGCAGTGACCATTATAACTGTTTCTACTGACACAAAGGTTTTGAAGTGATTAGTAAGTTTGGTTACCTCTCATTTTGTCATGCAAATGCTCCAGTCCACAGGATATGCTGGCCCAGCTGATACCTGAATGTACCTTAGCCTTGCCATTTTTTAAAACTTCACCATACACCTATATGACTACTTTTTAAAAAATATTTTTACTCCAGAGTGCAGTGTACTGAACAGCTCCATTTAACATGCAAGTTTTCCCCACGATCAAAATTTAGCTTTGAATACTTTTCAAATCTTTTAAAATACATTATCTTTTTAGTCATGTGTCCAGTACAATCAGCAACATAATTTGCAAATCCACAAACAATTCTAAAACGGTAATACACTGCAGCTTTTAGAAATGGACCTTATGAATTGATGAATCTCTGTGACAAACTTCATGGGCCAGACTAGCCTGGTTTGTTTGCTGTCTTTTGCTGTCATTTCTCAGTTGATACTATCAAACCTAAAAGAAGAAAAGGTGCAGAGTGCTGGTTGGGGTGACAAGTGATGCCAGTTCCAAGCCTACAGTTAGATAAGCAGTAGATCAGAAGCAAAAGTGCTCCCTCACAAGCTTTCATGGGAACAGAATTCAGAAAGAAATATTGTTTCATCTTCTGAGTTGAATTTTCTACACAGAGGATGTTTAGCAGTGAAGATACAGAAAGATATTTATAGCCTAGAGATGCACAGTTTTCCCTTCCCAGGATGACTTGGAGCACTGAAAGGGCACTATATTGACTCAATCTCTAGTCTGAATACTTCAGACTGCATGCTTCAGTCACAGAATGCACATCTTTACAGACAGGCCCACAGAAATTCACTTATTCCAGAGCCACAGGCAGAAAAAATAGGCAGAAATGGTCATGATAACAGTCTTTGTCAAATACTTGGTACACCGTGACTTCTTGTAGTGCTGTGAAAGTCCAGGTCAGCTCTGTGACAGTCTAGAACTAGCAGCCAGCCAGATCTCATGGGCTCAGCCAGGTCTTTTGCTGGGACTTGGACACACTGATGGACCAGTCCCCTTCTCTCCCTTTCCTCACCTTCTCTCAAGGTGTAATAGGATGGGACTGAGTGATAACAGCAAGTTACTAAACCTGATGCGAGCAGCATGCAGGCAGATAACTCATCATAGTTGGTATCTCTCCTAGAAAGGAATTAGATCTGTGAAAATGTACAGCTGCAGGGGATTTTCAGACATTGCTGCAGAAAAAAGCAGATATAACAGTGAAAGAACTACACAACCTGCCGTGTATCTTCATGCAGACAGAAAATACAGAAGGTCAGGTTTGCTTCTATTATCTTTGTTTCCATTTGGGAAACACTTTTCTTGATAGCAGATGTTCAGGTAGTAACACCACTCTTTTATGTTAGTATAATTGTAACATCTGCATTGCCAGCAAAGCTGTGGCTCAATTTGTAGTCCTTCAGTTTACAATGCTCCACAAGCTGAAGTAATGCACTCCAAGAAGCATCACAAGCACAGCAAGGGCATTCTGGATCAGGCTGTAGGAGGTTGGTGAGACCCCACTCAGGTTGCCCTCCATGATTTATCTTAGCCAAACCGATGAAATACAAATGCTGTACAGAAGAAAGAGCAGAGATCCCACGGAGTTCACCTGAAGTCTATTATAAAAGTTTGGAGTTCTTGCACATTTGATGGGTTTTGAGTAGCTCCCTGATAGCACAGAGAAAGATAATGATAATGGCTACAGACTGAGTCAGAGCAAGTGTATCAGTAAGGATGAAGGAAGGTCACACAGTGGAGAACCCTAACTCCACTAATACACACAGGACTGGAGTATCCCTGAACTAGAAACATTTGGGATTTAGCACAGGTTGCTACCCAAACAGCAGTTTCAATGGCTTTTAAATCCAATACCTGCTTTTAAGAATTTTGATGTCTATTTGAGTCAAGCAAGAAAATTTTAAAGTTTTTAAAAGCCCAGAACTATCTGACTACCAATTGCAAAGCCAGGCTGAGTCACTTACTATATCAGGTTTGATATTTTTAAATAATTCTGCGTGGATGTATATAGGACAGAGCACATCTGCCACACAGCTGGATGCCTTGTGTCACACACTGGCTGATTTGAAGGCTGACAGGTGTAGCTTTTGTGAAAGAAAGAAGAAAAAGAGAGACGGGGAGAAGGGAAGAAGGATTAGTATGGGGGCATAAAATCTCTGCAGTCTTCTCCAGTTTGTGTTTGAATTTCTATTTTCCTCAACAATGTGTGATTTCAGCACCTCCCAGGTACTCATTCGGCAGCAGAGCTAGTGTGTCTAATGTGTGTAAAACTTGTGTGTCGGCTTTTCTGAGCTCTTTGGTGAGAAATGAGAGCCTGTGCTGGTTAGATGTGCATAATGGAGGGGACAGACACCTGCCAGCTACCACCACAACCTGCTGACTCCCTCATTTTAGTTTCAATGAATGTTTTAGTTCCGGATATGTTTGTGTTACAAGGGAAGACACTGTAAAAACCCTTGCATGAATATACACATATTAAAGAATGTTCTCTATCTGTATATTTTTTGCCAAGCCAATAGCACCTTAGTTTGCTACCTGGTGATGTGTAGAGGGTGAGCAGAAGAGTTACTTGTTTGGAATTGAGATAGAAAACTTTCTAGAAGAAATAGGTGCTGAACAGCAGTAATAGATGGCATAGAAACAGAGAACCTGGGACTTGCACTTCTTTTCTAATGCTCCTCCTCTTGCTGGCTGGGAGTGATCAAGAGACAGCAAAGTGTCTGTGCCAGGAATCTCAACAACCATTGCCTCAGAGTCTGTACACGGTAAACAGGCAGGATAACCTTACAAATGTTTAGAAAAAGCCCAGTATGGATGTGGGCTGACACAGGTAACATTTTGAGTTGATAGAGTGTAGTGCAGGCACTCAATCTACCATAATTGAGTTGATTTTCAGCAGTTCTAATTACCCATATGCCTTGTAATGGAGTGAGTGTCAGTGAAGGGTAAACAGCAAAATGTGGCAATGTGAACCCTTGGTTTAAGTACTGGAAGGTAAATCAATATAATACAAATCTTCCTGATCACTTTGTACTTCAGCTTTGAGCCTCAACATAGTGTCCAGAGATGAACAGGAGTTAAAGGGAAACAAAAAATGAAGTAAGGAAACTGAAAAACTGCAAGTTCTTTGGATCTGAAATGATTTCGTATCATATCTGAAATAATTATTTTAGATATGATTTCACATGCTTTCTCTTAACCACATATGCCATATTTCAAATGTCTATGGAATAAAAATCTAAAGCTTTAAATCACTAAAGTGTGACCACCAGAAGTGTGGTGAATGCATTTCATCTCCAGATGTCAGTCACGTGTGAAATGAGTTTGATATATTCAATTCCTTTTCACAGCTAGCAGAAGTCTTGGTTCCCTCCTTAGTACCAAAAATATATATGCATGTATGGTTTGCAATCCTATCTCACATTTCAAATTATCATCAAAGTTCATTGGCAAAGCTGGAGGGAATTGCTTATAAGAAGTTGTTTGCAAAATGTTACTAGTTGTTATAAGTTATAAGTTATAAGTGTTTGTTGCACTTCAGATTCCTCCTATTAATGAAAAGAATTCATAAAGATAAAGCAAATAGCTATATAAACACCAAAACCAAACAGGGTGAAGGATAAGAGAGGTTCCCCATTCCTCAAGAGATCAATCCTTATTTGCACAATCTGAAGAAACTGGCAGAAATTCAGTGTATATGGAAAGTAGGACTAAATACAAACGAAAGTAAATTATTGGTTTTGTTAGTTCACCTTGCATGCCCAAAATTTGCAGCAACAAACACCAGGTATTTTTGTCAGCCATTTACATAGCCTCACCATTAATTACCTGTGTCTGAGCTGCTATATTTGGTTGTGCAGTTGAGACAGGAGAGTTGAAACTTAGCAGGAGCATTTGCATATTGCACTGTGAATCAGGAGGTAGTTTTTATGCCGCTTGAGAAAAACCATGTTGCAGTTTGAACTTTAATTTGATATCATTAACTGTACTCCACGACTAATGCTGAAATCCTAAGGGCTATTTCTCATAGCCTCAAGCTTAATTCCCTAGAGATCAACTAGCACTTTATACTCTGTCTGCCGTTCCTCAAACTTGCATGGGAAATGTAAATGTTACAAAGGCAGATTTAATCCTTCCATTGTGTGATAGAAAATGTCTAAGAAGTTATAATGAAAAAACCCCACAGCTTTCTTACAAGCCACTTTATCACATTTTTTTCCTCAAAGTTCAGGAAAGTGTCATGAGATAGATGAGACAACAAAAAAAGTACCCTGTGTGATGAGAGCACAGCACTCAAAATCAGATAGTGAACTTCCTTGTGTCACATTGTTCTGAAGTGTAAATGTGAACAGCAGAAATCAAAGGTCACTGATACCAAGATTATAACAGTAAGTATTAAATCGGAGAAAGATGTAATTGTCTCAGTTTCATTTCTCTGATAGCAAGGGGTCCCCTTCAAGGTGAAGGAAAGCCAGACTAGGACACTGACACAGTACTCTCATCTTCTCATATAAAATGATACCCCTCATTTTCAAATCACTGAGATCAGGCAGTCCTGCTGACAAGCCACTGCATATCTAAGACCATTCTAGATCGGCTGAAATACCAAAAATACCAGAACATATGGTTCAACTGAGTCTAAAAAGAAAATGGTCAAGGCAGAGACAAAAAACAGTAGTAAATTCTGGTGCTTCTTCCAGTCTCAGGTTTGGAAATGATGTTGTTTTACAGGTTTTCCCTTTTCTTTTCATGGACAGTAAGTATCCTGCCTGCAGCAGACTTCTTTCAAGACCTTCCAGTTCAAATTGCTCCCTCCTCCACCTCTCTGAAGTGCAAAAAACCCCGGCAACCTACAGCAACCAGGAGTATTGTTCTGTGACCTTGGTGACGGCCAGCCTTCCTCCTGCCCACGGCAAAGCCTGACCTTTGCTACAGCTGCTTTTCCCTGAGTGAGCCAGATTTGCTTTAGTCCTCACTAGCTGGTTGTTTACAGGAGCTGACTCTCCACAGCTGCACTGAAACTAGGAGGTTTCTGTAAGCCCCTGTAAGGATCTGGCTGTAGCAATAATAATAATAATAATGTCATTATTTAAGTACTTAATGCACAATCTCTTCCTGCATTCCACTGCTGAGATTACATAGCATAAATTGCTTATTTATAGCAATTTATTAAAGCTATCTCAAGCTAATTCAAATTAATTCTGCTTGGTTATTCCTCATCTAATAGCTGTTGTTTGTCACTGCTCAGGTAACTCACACTCCTGGAAACAGTCAAACGTGGTAGCCTACCCTTTTCATTTACATAATTTTTGAAAGCTCAGTTATACCTCAGTGATTTGCCCTTTGATGTAAATAATAATGCGTATTGCTGAGACCATGACAAATCTGGAACCCAAGATAAGTACCAAGTGGCTTTTTGCAGCGAAGGGTTAGCTTCTCAACACTAGCATTTAATTACACTGCTCAGCACAGCTGACATGCATTAATTAATTCTTATTGATGGTCCCCTAGAAAACATAGAGAATTAGGGAATAAGTACCAGCACAAAAATATCAAGCTGAAATACTGCTTTTGCTTCTTGTGTGGCATCAGTGGAATGGAGTCTCTCTGACTGTACTTATGTAATGGGTGCAGGGAGAGAGGAAATGGTTTAAACAGGAGACACTCTGTTTTGTGCTTTCTTAGAAGTGACTGACTAGAGAAGTTGCCAGCAACCAGAGAGGCAGTGAGAAATAAGGGTGTTGCAAGAAAACAGAGAGCCTGAGCTGCTGGCACGTCACATAGAAACAACTTTCAAACAGATGATATGTGTCAAATAAGTGAGGCTCATTGTGGTCAAATCTATAAGACTATTTGCTTCACACAGCAGATGAAAACATGAGGAAAGCCCTAGATGCTCATGATTAATCTCAGACTTGTAACAAAACAGTAAAAATTTCAACATTTTTGGTCATGTCAATTGATAGAAGATGCAGAAGGGGGTGTCCAATGAACATAGCACTCAATGGCACTTTTGTAGCTTCTGTTCTGTTTCTATGTGAATGGAATCAAGGCCAGTGGGTTGTTCAGCTGTTTGAGATCTCTCTGTCATTTATTTTAGGTGCAAAAAATAACTAATTCATTCAATTTCATTTTAAATGTAGAGGCCAACCTAGCAAACACTCTCTGAGCTGTTGGTATTTGACTGAAATTTGAGAGGTTGTGAACTTAGAGGACTCATTGCACAGGATACAGGAATTCTTGGCTTGTTAAACAATTTCAAAATATTTAATCTTGACAAGAGGAGGTACTTTTCTGTCTCCACATAAAGGTTCAGGGACCATCATGCTGTTGGCAGACACATCCAGAATTTGAGGACTGCAGAATTAAGTTACATGCATCTCTATTCTGTGGACACAAATTGATTTATCTTGGACTCTGCTTTAAGAAACAGCGCTTAAAAAGCCCAAATGGAAAGACATGATCCTGCTTTGCTCTTCAGAAAGCTATTTGATAATAAAAGAAAAATAATTGACTAATCTGTGTTATGCTAAGCTATGGCTTAAAGCAGCACAAAGAAAATCAGCCAAGGAAAGTTCTCATGTATGTTAGAAGACAGATTTTGCTTTTAGTTGTAAGTTCCTTCCATTAGAAACACAAGAATTACTGATTATTGTAGAACCTAAGTAAAAATATAGTATGTTGAGGGTGATACAGATTCAGTTATCAGTGAAAATCTGGTCAAACTCTTTTAACTTTATTGTGATGGGAAGATTTGCTGGCATATTGTGCAATACAGTGTTTTATTGTGCACTCTCCCTGCAGCTCTTGTGCTTCAGCAATAAAAAGAGCAGCTGCTTGATATTCCTTCCTGCTGAATATCTGCCTCTTGGCAGTTATGACATCACAACTTCACTTGAAAAAAACAAAACAAAACAGGGGAGGGGGAAATTTGGAAGGCAGAAGTATTTTATACTTAGGGAATAAAATTATTTTTGCCTGGACTACATGTATAGGGCAATTTCCATGCAGGAAATACTCAAGATACCTTTCCATTAATTTTTCTCCAATTACTTCCCATAATTAAATTCTGACTGGTTGTTAGCACTCTACCAACTCAGTTAATAAGCCTTCTTGCCCCAAGTTCAGGGTCCAGCCTTCTGATTTTTAAATCAACTTCCCAGCTATTAACCCTGTTTGACCCCAAGCAACTGCATCTTGGTTTCTCCATTTGTCAGCTTTATTTGTACACAAAAAATGTGTTCAAGCCAATCCCCTGCTTTTCTTGATTCTGTGGGTCTATTCACTTAACCTTGCAGCTTTAGCAACACCTGACTGGTTGTGGTATCTCAGTGTAGCAATGACCCTTTCCTCATGTTTCTGAACCAATTCAAGGGGTTTCATAAAGCCCCTGAAGCATTTTCTTTAATTGCTTCAAGCAACCCTATGTAAGTTTCACCCATCCTAGGAAACGGATGTAAACATTTACTCAAGTTTTCAGAAGTGCTCAAAATGCAATGAACAACATCAGCACCCTCTTTTTACAGTATAAATTAGACATAGAGGAAATTTTGCTTTCCAGAGCCCTTCCTGGTATTTCCCACTTCTTCTGTGTCTCCTGGAAAGGCTGGAAGGGCTGCCCCTGTCCCATGAGTGACACAGCCCAAAGCCCCTCTGGCTGCCTTCACTGTCCCTGTGCCCAAGGTCTGATGAACTGCAGGCACTTGCTCTGTCAACTGCTGGCTCCTGCAGTCCCCACTGTGCCTGAGTTAGAAAATTAATGAGTTTGGAAAGCTGAGCCAAAACCAGGACAATACCCTCTTACTTGAGTCCTCCTGGGCGAGGAGAGAGTCTGCTCTTGACATCATGATTTTCCATCCAGGAAATCAACTTTTGCAGAAATCTCTAACACTGAACTTCTTTGCAGCATGACCTATTAGTTGAAATCCAGACTGGGAAAGTTGTAGCTGCATTTGCAGATTTGCCTGAAAATTTGATAGAGGTTTGTCCAATCAAAGTTTTATTTCCCTCCATTCTTTCTGGGAAACCTAAATCCTTTAAAAAATGTTTTATGGGAATTTTCTTTAAACCCATTCCCCCCTGTTAGTTATTTGAGGAATTTCTAGTTCTGATGGTAACACACTTTGTAAAGCTTCGATTCCAGTGAGATGGTGCATGATTTGTTGTAGCTTGGTTCAGCAGGAGTACCAGCTTTCCTTAGAAGCTCTGTTGCTATGAACAGCAGCTCTGCTTTATTATCCACTCACCAGACTTCAGTGCACTGGTTTCTATCAGAGAATATATCACTGAGACAAATCTAGTATATCTCATGGTGAAATAATCTCACGGGAAAGGGAGGGAGAACATGACTATCTTGAAATGACCATTCTCTCTCCTGCCTCTGGTTTCTCCTCAGATAGGAATGCCAAAAAAACTTGTACAGAATGTGAGATTATCCACTTAGCTCTGTCCTTCCAGACCCCTGAGTAAAATGAAAGCCTGCAAGCCTTTTATCATTAACTTTGTATAATTCAGTGGCAGAATGACAAAGAAGTTAGGAAACTTGTCCACTTTTCAAAGGAAGGCAGATTTAATGGGCCATATGACCTTTCTCAAGATAACAACTAACACTTGAATTCTTGGTAAAATGGCAGATTAACTAGAAGACTTGAGAGGCTTCAGATTACCTTTTTTCACAGATGTATACATGCGCTCTACAAGGCCCATCACCATATTTTGCCTTTTTTTCTGAGATGCTGACAGGCAGATGAATGGCCCTATATCTTTTCTGACCTGTAAGTACTCTAAATACCAGTATAATATTTTTGCTGTCATGATCCTGTGGACATCTAACATACATGAACAAAACATGTACAAAGAGTAACCGAGGCTCTAGACCAGTGTTTCTACAGAACCCTCTAAAAACACCTGAGATCTACAGCTGTGTACTGTCCTACAGGGAAATTGCTTTGTGACTGCCTTTCATATACTGCTGATAGTTTTTGGACAATTGAACAAAATATACTTAAGGAGATGTCTTTCACTCTGGGCTTCCACAAACATTTACTGGAATCAGTACATTAGAAAACTAAAATAAATGGCTACATCAGTGCTTCTGCAGGGCTGCAAAACCAGCAGCAAATCTAAAGCCCCAATTATGAGTGGCTGAAAACATCTATTGATATGCTCTCTGTTAGTCCATTAAATCTTAAGATTAAAAAAATTGGACACTTTTAAACATATGTATATAAACCAAGATAATTTGCATGGAGAATTAGAGCCATTCAAGCACAGGCAGACCATATAAATTCAAATAAAACTGACACACATCACTGCATTCAGTGGTGTACAGAAATAGGGACAAACCTGGAAAACAAATTTCCAAGAGACATGTGGAAGTTCAGAGATATACACAGCACTAAGGGTTACGTATGTGACAGCTCCATGGTTAACAGAAAGAAGAAACCATCCCAAGATGCCAAGTTAGCCTCCTGCTCCAACTGACTGCTGGGGAGGCTGCCAAGACCAGCTAGCAAAAGCAGCTCGCTGGGATAGGTACCCACAGCTCAGCAGCTCCAAAGATGCCAGCAAGGTGCACTGGGGAAATAGAAGTGAGCAAAACTGATCTGGCTGGAAAGACACAGGACTCTGGCTCTGCCGCAGTCACTCGGGAGTTGGGGATAACTTTGATATTAAAAAATGGGCACTGTCAGATCAAATGATGCACTATTAGTACCATCAGGCTGTGTCACCTACTGAGACTGAGATTTCTGTCATGGAAAAGCCTCACCTCAGCACTTTCTAGAGAGGAAATGATTTTTCTTAGTCTGTTTTCCTATCTGTAAGACCAGGATGAAGTATTGCCTCACAGAAATTTCATAACAGAATGAATGTTTATGAAGCGCTTGAAAGATTTCAGAAGGACCACTGGAAGGTAAAATCTTTAAACTGTTTCTTTGGCTTCAATACTGCAGTGAAAGCCTGCAAGCAATATTGACATTTGTAAAATTATCTGGGCCAGACCTCAACCCTGCCATCTGGGAGGCTCTGGAAAGTGGTAAGACCAGTTCATGCATCTGCAGTGATTCTCCAAAACTCATTTAGCATCAAGCTTTTCACTGTCTCCCTGGAGAAAATCCGTAATTAGAACTTTACTTCAGATATGCTTTTTAATCTTACCTATTGCTTTATGGATTTTTTTCCTACTGTCCTATGCTTGCTATTTTTGACTCACTGCATTTTAAGCAGTAAGACCACTTTCAATATGTTTCCTCATCTAAAGAAATTTAAATATCAATTAAAAGAGATCATTGATGTCAGCCAGGTTTAATTTTTTCCTATTAATTTAAAAATCGTTGCTTTTGCAATGTCAGGCTAAAGCTTATAATCAACTCATTTAAAAATACTGGTGGTGGGGTGGGGGGTGGGCCAGCTTTTCTGAATTTTACATAACTACATATAAGTGAAAACCAAAATGTAGTGACCTGTGTTTGCACTTAGTCAAGTGAGTACGTAACTTCTGCTACATGAACCTTCTCTTTGACTTCAAGGAGAGCAGCACTGCTTCACTTGTAATTCAGTGCTGGAGCATTAGGGACAAATGCCTAATTTTATTGAATAGTTTTCTTCCAGTGACATAAAATCCACACATTTTCCAAAGCAAATCACTTCATCATTAAAAAGGAAATCATGGCTTTCTTCATTCATGTCACTTTTAAAATTGAAAAAAAATTTTCTCTCCTATGAAGAAAGGCTAAGTAAATTGTGATTGTTCAGCCTGGAGAAGAGAAGGCTTCAGAGTAACCCACTTGCAGCCTTTCAAGGCCAGGATGGATGGGGCTTTGAGCAGCCTGGTCTAGTAGAAGGTTTCCTCCTCATGGCAGGGGGGTTGGAACAAGATGATCTTTTAGGTTCCTTCCAGCCCAAACCATTCTGTAATTCTATGATTCTACGATAAAATACTTACATTGGCCAAAGTTAGGAGTTTAGATACTCCAGCAGCTTGAAAGCCTAAAAACACATTCTCAAAGCTCCAAGAAACAAATGCTGCTTGCACTGAAGAGCAAATCCTGCTCATGCAGCTTGAAATATGGCACCTAAGGTCTGTATGCCTGGTGCTAACGTTAGGGCTGAGATAAGCCACTACATTGTGTTTTCAAATTTGTATTTGCACTTCTGCTGCCCTCACAGTAATAACTTCAGTGAAGCCACAGATGTGTTTTTCAATATAACCCAGCATTTTTAAATGTGAAAAGGTGTTGGAGAGGAGCTGTATTTGATGAGGTTGTACATTTAGAAAGTCAACTCAAGGGATCATTAAATCAACACTTTTACCTCAGACTTGTGGTGGGAAGAAAGCAATTTGTAAGGTCTTAAGAAGATTGCATTTTGAAAGTTGCATTTCAAAAAGCTGGTTTTTGTAAATAACCATTTTATCAGCTGCCCATCATACTGACAGCGGTAAGGACATGAGGAGCCTGGTTTGTGTATATCCTTGAATATTTAGAAACAAAGAATGAACATGGCTGTGCAGCACATTTTTGTTAGCACTTGAGTTCCCAAGTATGCAGGTAGTAAGATTACAATACTGTACACCTGCATCTTTAGCCAGTTACCTCAATTTCACCTGTGAGGTGCAAAGATGATTTCAGGAAAACAACATAAAATAAACTGCACTGGGGGACATGAATTTGTTTAGGGTTTTTTAGTCCATTGTATGGAAAGCACTATTGTTTCAGTCAGTTTATCTGAGAAACTCCAGCTATTCTGCAGAGTGAAAAGTGATTAACACATGCAGTAACTCCCACATATTTCCAGCTGCCATCCCCTGTCAAGGAGCAGGGTGGCTGCAGTCTCTCTTGCACCTGAGGCACACCTGGGAGGAGGAATCATGTCTTCCTGCACAGCTTCTTACCATCTCTGTAAGTATCATTCTTGTGGCCAAATTCTTATGTACCACCTGCATCTTCCAGCTCTCCTTTACACCAAAGTTGCCTTGAATTGACTGCGTGGTTCAGTAGCACCTACTGCCCTGGCTTGGGACACAGTGTTCCCTCCCCACTCCCCTTGACTTCTGTTCCTCTGTTATGTCATTTCTTTCTGAACTTTTAAAAGAAGTTTCCTTAGCATTTTGCACTTTATTGAGACTTCTAATTCAATAATGTTTATTGAGAATATATTATTCTGCCTGCTCATTTATGTCATATTGGGAAAAACCATTTATGACATTTTCTCCCATAACTTTATTAAGATATTTAATTTCTTAATACTCTTAAAACCTCCTGAATTATCAGTAGTCATTTCCCTCATCTCTCAATAAAATCAGTCATGGATAATTTGAACCATAACTCACATCCATGTCTGTATTACTTCAACTTATTAATCACATTACCTCAGAAGTGATACTGCAAATGAAATGTGAAGTCACCTGTTAACTTTTTGTAAGTTTATATATAATTCTTTTTCTTTGTGATATATAATTCTTTTTCTTTGTGCCCGACTGCTTACAGGTACATGTGTGCATAGAGAGACATAAAGAACTCAGAAAACTCATGTTTCCCATTTTTAAAAAAAATCCTTGCTATTAATTCAGCTATTTCTGTAAGGATTACAGTTCAGTTGAAAGGTAAGAAATGCTGCTAAACTGCTATTTTTAAATAAAAATGTGTAAAAAATAGTTTTTTAATATAAAGCACTTTTAGCTACTCCATAGTAGCAGAATGTCTTATAAACATGTATATTAATTTTTAAAACAAGTCTAAAAATGTTAGCCCGAAGGAATTGATAGACTAGAGCTTAGCAAGGTAAGTGAAAATGTAGGGGTTAGCCCTGAAAAGAACAGATCTCTGTCCCCTCACTCCAGCCCTAAGGTCTTAGCATTTGAATAATTTGTGCAAGTATTATTTGAAAATGTTGCCCTATGTTGCCATGAGGGTATTTAATACCTAGAAGAACCTATTTTAACACAGCCTCCCCCAACACAGTAAGTGCTCATGAAGCTGTCAGCAAGACAAAGTGAGCACTGGGTCTGGTTTTTCACTGTTTACCCTGGTTTCACTGGAACAGGTTAAAGATCTTAAGTCCTCTTATCCTGCTTTAACGTATTCCCAGGGCTGCATTATCCCACTTGTTTGCTACATGCATCTTTTCCTCCATATATATATATTAATAGTGAGAAAAGAATCTGAAAAGGAAATGCCTTGCTTCTCAGCCAGTGCTCTGTTGGCTGGCACTTGCAGGAACAGCACTGGCTAAGGCTTACCAAGTTGCAAACAAAAGTTATTTTTACAAGATTACTGAGCCAGTGCAGCTGGAAATGCCCTTCAGCATTAGGCTGTTCTTGGGCAATATTGCCAAGACAGATATTGTTGGATGTATTTAATATTCAGTAAGCATGGCTGAACTACCAGGACTATAACCCCGTCAGCATTTACAGATGTGCTCTATTTGAAGTCAAAAGTGATATTCTTGCACTTTAAAAATTCCAGTTAGTCATCACGACAAAGATAAGCAACTTGTTTGGTGAGTGCCTAAGTTTCTGCCTTGTAATCTACTTGAGAAACAAAAGGCATGGTGGTGTAACATCTTCTTGGCTCATAGCGAGTGGCCTCCTTTCACTGTGCACTGTTTCACCGACTGCTTCACGCACTCCTGCACACCCTTTCTTTTCACGGCTGCATGGCAAAACAGTAATTGCAGATCTTTCCCATGCTCAGAATCTTTCCAGTTCAAATTACAAAGGTCATGCAGCGGTCACTGACTGAAATTCAGTTTTTGGTATGAAGCAGTGTTCTCTTCTGAGACTGAAGTACCAGTTGCTTTGGTATAATGTACATGCTGTGGTGAAACACCATCGTGCTGTTGTCAGGTCAGGCACACAAATTCTGCTCTCAGCTTTATTTCTGTATGCTACAGCTACATGTGAGTGTCATGAGAAGTAGTTGTTGGGGTAGAATTAGAGCAGTGCATGTAGCTAAGGGAAGAACCGACAGTGCTGAGCAGAAAAGGCTTGAACTCTGCTTTCTCTGTGTCCCAGCAGGTTGTCTAAAGGAAGCAGAGGACTGATGCAATTTCGCTGGACTTCCGAAGTACTTCTGGATAACAACTCTGCATAACTTTGGCTCCAAGTAGGGTGGTCAGATGAAAATACTGTATGGGAAGAGCTACCTTATTGCTTACAGAAACCTGAGTCTGTGCATTCTGCTATCCTCTGCAAAGACGGAGGGATACTGGCAACAAGTGAGGAAACGACAGCAGACAACCAAGATGGGAAATATGAAAAAATCCTGTGCAAGTGGAAAGTCCTTGTAACTTTCTCATGACTTTGACTGTACCAAACTGGCACCTCTGAACGTCAGTAAAAATTTCCTGCCCCTCCAGAGCTGAGCGCTACTGTGTGCCATTAGTGCAGTCTTCATGCCATCAGACTAGGGATACAAAGCAAAAACAGGGGCACGGAGGCAAGATCCAAGCTGGCTGCTGCCAAGCCACAGCAAAGCTCAGCAACACTGAAACGTAACCTAGTTAGAAATTCTTGGAGCTTTACATTAAACTCATGGTTTTGATGCTGCAGGAAGAAGAAGCAATTTAGTGTCTTGCGGGAAAAGTATACATAGTGTCAAAGCTGGGACAGAACAAAAAAAAAGGCACCCGTCTGGAGCCAAATCTGATGTTCAATAAAGTTTTCCAGTATCTGATGCAGAGGGAAAGCAGTCTGATAACCATCCAGTGTTGCACCTGGCAGGTGCATTAAAACTCACTTTCATTCTACAAAGGGAAACAGAGTTGCTATTCGGTGACTGGCATACTGGATTATTCTTGCCTCTAGCTTTGCACACAAAAATCAATTCAAGTGTGGAAATGAATCTGAGTATGGGAAAGCGAGCCAATACTGTCAGCACAGAATAATTGATGCAGCAGCAGCAATAACAGAACTTTTTCCAGAGAAAAGATATTTGTGAAAAAATGTCATTTCCTATTTCAGTAAACGCGAATTAGACTGCAGAAAGACTATGTGAACTTCCCAGCTCCCAATTACATATTCACACATTTGTAAAGTTCCAGAAACACTTTATTTAAAAATGGAGTTGTAAATGCATATAACAAAATAACATACATAATAAATGTAACAAAAATAAATAAGGAGAACATGTTCATACAAAATAAGAACAGAGTAATGCAAAATGCTTATTACAGAACACGAAGGTATAAATGCCTGAAAGAACACAAACAGAATCTTGTATGAAGAGCCTGCACCTTTAATCCTTCCTAGCCATTTCCTAACTTCCACTTGAATCTGCAGAAAAATTATATTCCCAAGCTCTAAACAAAAGAAGGAATTATGGCGATGGTTTGGTACACTCGATTTTCAACACCTAGCTCTAGTTTCCATTTATTTTTGCCCTTCAGCATCTTCAAAAAGTTTTCCTGTAGCCTCTGTAAACCAGTGTCGTTTCAGGCTCCCACAGTTAGCTGGGGTAGAGCATATTGAGCCATACATGAAGACTGTTTTCTTTTAATTTTTTTAAAAGAAAATATGAAATCCATTATACAACAGATTAGTGGTTTTGTTTTTACAACTCTACAAAAAAAGTTTTTGCATTTTTATTAACTGGTCCAACTTTTACTGATTTCCGAAAGCCTGTACAATTTAAAAGTGTACAGAAAGCAGTTTTTTTAAAAACAAATGCCATACAGGATTATTGCTGAAATATTAAAGACCATTTCATAAAAGCTGCAAAAAACTGTATCTTTAACCTCAATATATAGAGACTGATGCAAACATAAGAAAATTCCAGTCTATTAGTTACATTTAACAGAAAAAACATTCCTCCAAATTACAGTGTTCTGGAAATACAAAGTAATTTACTTTTATTTTTATTATTATTTCCGAATGTTAAGTTACTGGGACAACTGATAAGGAAAATAGGCTTATATAGGAAACTTTAAATAGACTTGCTTTTCAGTGGTATAAGCAAAATGTCCATGTTAGCAGTCGTCTTCCAGAATCCTTTTAAATATGTAAGACAGGGACAGCTTTACTAGCAAGACTACAGGAAAATATACAGAAGCAAATAAAATCATTTGCTTGGGAGTGCATCTATCGATCACGCAAATCATGACAACTCTATTTCCAAGTCCCCTAAAGAAAATTTTACACCTCATGATCATTCCAAATAAACAGTAATTTCTTCTTTAAGCTTATGTTGCATTTGGATTGGTGAGAGCCCATTTGCCTCAATATGCTTTAACATGTCCCACATTATATTTTTAAATTTGTTTCCTAGTTTCAACAAACATTTGGACAGAAATGAGATGTGAAATACTTCTACTTTCATTAACATCAAAAAGACATTTGAAGTGGAGCAAAAAGTGCCAAATAGTCCTTTCAGAAAGTGGATTAAAACACTGTAATGATAATACAAGGACAGTATTATCATTTTCTATGTACACCAAAACACTGCTTGCTGTTTAATGATATCGATATGTTCACCTACCACTCCCAGCAAATCTTAGTGCAAACATAATATGTGAACTTATTTGTAAACCCCAAGACAATTTACGCAGCAACAAGATTATATAAACCACAGAACTGAGATTTTCCAGTATATGAGAATGAATGCTTTCTGAAATCTGTCTTACTTTTGCAGTAATGTGTCATTGTAGTCAAAGATAGTGTTTCCTATATAAATCATCTAATTGAGAATCAAATGTAACTGTTCAACAGTTCTGTACAAGCTTTAGTGGTGGAAGTCCATTCATTAGAGCAGCTTGGCAAAGAGATTTGGGGTTTCAGTAACATTAAATGTTAGACCGCTTGCATGGCTTTTAAAAAGAAAGAAATCTATTAAGGGAAAACTGCTGATATAGTAATTCTTTTGCAAAGCACACAACCACAAAGGGCAAACCTGCCACAATCTGCTTTCCTACACTGGTATCTATGCATAACTTTATGATTTGAAAAGGATTTGTGTGACAATCAAAGCATCACAATTAAAGAAAACTGGTTTAATAAAACAACTGCTGTTTGACCAAGCCTTTTTGTTTGTTTTTTTTTTTTTAATTATAAAAACCAGTATTATAATTTTTCCTTGATTTCTAAACATTCCACATGAAAGGTTTTTGTATCAAACACTGAGATGTCACTCACGCAGGGTGGCATCTTCCTCTTCCCCATCTGGGTTAAATCTATTGAAATGTATGCTAAAATCTGCCTCAGATTCAGCATTTTCAAATTCAGCTGCAGCAGGGCCCGGGGTGGGTCGGACAGCCCGAGCTTCGGGCTGGCAGTTTGGCGGCGCTTGAGGGCGGGTACCTTGGGAAACGGGACTCGACTTCGGCTTCGGCTGAGCTGGTAAGACGGGGCTGGCGAATCCCAAGTTGCTCAAAGCATCCAGGGTACCATCAGGGTCAATCATAGAATTAATTGCTAAGCAACAAGAAAAGATGAAAAGGATAGGGAAGAAACCACAAAAAAAATATGATCTTCTGTTACTATAAAAATATGGAAAGCCTTCTCTCACACTTCTATTTTTATGATGGCAGACATGAGTTTTTATGTGTGCTGCCCATGACACAGAAGTGGTGTATCCAATGTAGATATACACTGATAAATACATTTAAAAGCACTTACATACATTAAAACTTCAGATGAAATGAAACTGCACAAGCTAAACACTGCCTGATGCATGGACAGGAAAGAGAGGTGATAAACCGTCTATGATTAGCTGATAGGGACTGAAAAATGGGATTTTTAGTCAGTTTAAGTGGCTTTTCCCCCTAATGTTACCATTATATTATGCTTTGTTCTATGCCACTCCCTACAAATAGCTACAGTTGCTAATTCCATGAATGGATGAAATTTGTATAAAGGAGCAGTCATTTATCCACATAGTGAGGGGCAAACTGAAGCACCTAGTAACATTTAATTTTATTATACTATTAACATATTTGTCACATTTAACAGAATTTCTCTTTTTTATTTCCAAACACCACTGCATGCACAAAGAAATGATCTGCCTGTATTTATGTGTTGTGTTCTCTAAATACAATTTGTAATAAATTAACAATTTTAAACTATAGTTGATCTTGATAAATGGAATATATGTCTAAATAGCAGACCTTGGATGTAAAACATACTTTTTTCCACTTCGTATATAAATAAGACTTCGTGTGTGAAAAGCAAACTAACTTTTGAAATTTTGTAGTCTGTGGGCTTCACAGATTTTGCAGTGTGAAAGGAGGATGTCAAGAGCTAATTCTAAATTTTCATTTTATTGTAACAGAGACAGTTGTGGGCTTCTTTGAGATTTCCTACAGATTACAGTCTCAGTGCATTCCTTATACTGAACTGCGCTATACGTGAGGGTATTACTGATGTGCTGAGCCTATTTCATGAAGACCTACTCTTCAATATTTCTATTAAGAATGTTTCACAAATAATTACTTTGGGATTCTCAGGACTATGTAATTCTTAGTTGAGCCCTTCATCACCCCTATAAAAAGATAAAATCACTCTTCTGCTTTAAAAAAACCAGTGTTTGTTTACCAAATGTGACAGCAAATACATGATATTGACGTCTGTAACTGATACTGCGAACATATTTTAATAAATCCCAGTAACTTTATTTCATGGTAGATATATACATATAAATATATATTAAAAAATTTTTAAGCAAGGAACTGCAGAAAGTGAAGAAAGATTTGTACCTTGCAGTTGCTTCTCAACTCGTTTAAGTTCCTGTAAGATTGATGATATTTCCTAGAAAAGAAACAATCATGTTTCATTATGGAAAAAGAGGGTATCAGTAGTGAACAATCCCCCTCCCTAACTTTTGCAATTGCAATATGCAATTTGGGTTGACTTTCCTGGCATCAAGAACACCCTTGCTGGTTGTGACCCAGTCCTGTCCCACACAAGGCACGGGTGGTAGCCCTTGAGGCTGGAGAGCTGTGTCCCACTCAGAAATCCAGAGCTCCTCCAGACTGACTGCCTGCTACGGCCCCAAAACCCCACTCTGTCCCTTGCTCATCTGCCAGTGCTCAAGCACAGACTTACAGACACCATGGTTCAGTAGAAATGGGTCAAAGTAACAGCAGACTTGTAAAGGTAAGCTACAGAATAAACCCTGTAATAAATGGAATTGAGTGACTTATAACCTTGCTCAGATGTGAGTCAGAAAGTGAGATGACTGCATCAGGATTCTGTCTGCAATCACTGGGCTCTGTGCCCATGAGAGACTGTGCAGCACATCAGTGTGGGGGCCCCAGCACCTGTCTGCCTTACAGACTTTTCTCCACTGTGCTGCACTACTTGTTAACACAGATGTAGCCACTGCAATGCACTCAGAAACACAGCAATCATCAAATGTACCACATGTTGAACTACAGAATCACAGAATATCCTGAGTTGGAAGGGAACCATCAGGATCATTGAGTTCTGCTCCTGGCCCTGCTCAGGACAGCCCCAAGAATCACACCCTGTATCTGAGAGCACTGTCCAAATGCTTCTTGAACCCTGTCAGGCTTGGTGCTGTGACCACTGCCCTGAGCAATTTCCCTGGTTGTAGAATTAACATATTTATATTAATGTAAATATGTAAATCCTATAACTGAAGGATCCTACACTGAGGAATAGTGTTAATCCAACTACTGAGGAGAGCTGTCAGTGGTGTTCTAAAGCTGAGAACTTTCAAAGGCACTGATTTCAGAAAACCATTTAACCCATTTCAGGAAGCCATTCTGTACTAAGTACTGTGATTTTCATGGGTGGCAAAGAGATGTACTATTTTGAATTTTATACAGTCATTATCTTTAAGCAGATTCCACATCTGGGCTGGCCATGAATGTTCCAAGGACAAAATAACTGTCCTCTCTTAACATTTAATAATGGTCCGGGGTAAAAATACACAGTGCATTTGAACAATACAGTGCTCTGAAAACTGAGCAGACACTTGAAAATCAGTACGTAGAGAAAAAATCATTCCAAACAATCCAGAGACTTTCAAACGATGTGAGATGCTTTAATACATGGAAAAAAAATTGTAAAATGCTGAACTCAGGAATAAATAAACAACTAACTCTTTTCTTTTTTAACGAATGCATTACACCCCCATATTGAGGGCATTTAGAATATAAACCACTAAAATGAGCTCTTATTCTGGACATGGATAAGAGAAACTTCTTATAATAAAATATTTCTAAAATTAGCGACTTCCATGAGGAACTTGCTTAATTAAAATTTTAAAATACCTATCAGTGAATCTATTAAATTATAGCACTGAGTTACTAATGATTTCTCTTGATAAATATACCATTCAGCAAAAACTACAGACCAAGTTTTTCATACTTCCAGGAAAAGTCAATCTTGAGGACTTTAATAACTCCAGCTAACAGCGAATTGCTAGCCTGTTCAGTGCCAGAGGAAATGTATTCACATTTGACTTCTGAGCAGTCCAGTAGGAAGAATGTGAGCAGTTTCCCCTCCCACCTTTCCCTCAGAAAGAAAACTTGTCTCTGTAAGCTGACACTGTGAACAATTCGCTGCTGCAGATGGGTAATGTAGCTAGTCTCCGCCTGCTCTCACATGCAAGGATGTTTTTCAAACCCTACACTCTGTGTTTAGAAGTAGAGGAGAAGAGTACTAAGAAATCACGTGTGCTCTGCCCCCTCACACTGTCTGGTCATGAAATGGCCTGAATTAGGCAGGGGTGGAAGACTACATGAATCAGCTCAAGTTGTAGTGGGTACCCTATGATTATCACTTCCAGATAAAATCAAGAGGATTATTTATCACTGAAGAGTCCTTTTATTGCCATTTGTCTATGGATTATTTTCATCACATGTAGCAAAACACAATTTCTCTAAATATTAATTATCAGTATTAATAGTATTAAGTATAATCTATTGAGTATTAATGATCACTAGGTTAAGTAGTTTTGCTAAACAAACAATCTAACCTCCAAACTAATGGTTGCTACCTTTTGTTAAACAAACATACAGATAGTCTATATATAGTCTGAACCCCTTTTGCTGCAATCTTTAGCTGAGAATTTCCCCTGGACAGTTTCTTGTTTCTTTATAAAACAGTAAGTTTTAGTAATCATTAAAGCAGACTAGGTTTCTTCTTGAAAGATACCTGGTGTCTAAATAAAACTTTTCAAAATTTTTGCCCTTAAGTCACTGAAAACAACACATTCCTCTACCAATTATTTAGACATTAGATAAGCAGCATAACCAGTCCTAGAAAACTATTCATACCATGCTTGATGTTTTCACAATAGGAACTTCACTTTCAGCTCGCAACTTGTTTTCAATTTCTTCCCAATTTCTGTCTTTGTCCTTAAATAATATTCTAGAAGCAAAAAATTCAAAAACAGTATGTTTAAAATGAAAAAAAACCACCCACAAATCAAAACTGAAAGAATAGATTACTTGTTACAAGAAAGCAGCACAGGGAGTACTGAATAATAGTAAAATCTGAAATAGTGAAACCTGACAGAATCCAACTACACAGTTTAAATTTTCAGGAAAGCACACAGGGTTTCAGCAAAGTCATTCTTACTGACAGTGGCAGTTCTGTAGCTAAATATCTGCTTGTGGTGTTGAAAAGACACAGATTATTATTTCCTTCAGCACTTAAGACTTTTTTTTAAAAATCCAACTATTTTACTGTGGTCAGAAAATTCCCCTTTAATACTGCATTTTACAACTGCAAAATGTATAGTAAATAAACACAGCTTTCACATTTGGGTCTTATATTAATATAATAAAAAATACAAACACTTCAGGAAATTTAAAAAATACATTTCATAGAACTTTTCATTGAAAAGTTTCAATACATAAATTTTATATAAATATATATGTTTAAGTAGTATGAGTATCACTTGAATTACCTGTTTAAAGAAGTCACTTCTATTTGTAAAACCCCAAAGCATACTGTGAGATTCCCCTTTTTTATGTTTTGCTTCCCTGCTTGATAATTTTTGTTTTCATTGCCATATCAGAAACACAGTTTAAACTGCACTGGCACAATTGTAAGAGCAGCTAAGTCCATCCCCAAGGNTGGCACAATTGGGGAATAAAAAAAAAAAAGAAAAAGAAAGGAATGTGCAGATACTTAAGGTCTAGTATGGGACAACATGATGACACAGAGGAGCCCAAATCCACTTCTTCTCTACTTAGTATTTCAAACTTACAAGTTCAAAAATAGCTGCAGTAAAACTGTAAACAAACTAACTAATCAATTTCAAAACATGACCAAAAGTAGTGCATTTTAAAGAAGTAATTTGTGTAAGTAGGTCTCTGAGGAATAATTTTTGAGGTGGAAGTTCATGATATATTGAGTCTCATAAAGACTAAGAATTTGAAAGAAAGCTGGGAGACTTGGTACTGCATTTCTGTTCACCTTTCTTCAGTTATTTATACTCTGTGGAAAATTCCACTCTCTATTATTATGCTGTCAAGAAAGCCTAATTCTGCAAAACATGTACCCTGCCTTATTTCATCAGTACACAGATGTCCACAGACAGCCCTTCCAGAAGCTGCTTTAACTCTTCTTCTGTCTTTGAGGTCTTCACTCCCTGCTGTTTCAGAACGTGTTTATGTCAGAGGTTTCACTGAGAGGAAGTGCTGCTTTGATGACACAGTGTCATGGGATTGAGACAAATGACCACTTCTGCAAGTGACTTCAGTGTATTCAATTAAGTAAATTAATTTCAGGAGTAAACATTTATACATACGTTTTCTTGGGGAAGGAAAAATAAATTAAAAGTCATCAAAAATGCAGTGAAGAAAACATGAAACCCTTTATGGCCTCAAGTAGAATCACCATCTTTTAAGAAAGCTCTTTATCAGAGGTCTGGCAAAATTCTTTTAGATTCTGGAAGGGAGTACAAAAGCTTGCAGACATACAATTTCAAACCTGGACATCAGAAAGTCCAATTACAATGGAAAATTTAGGATTTCTCTTTCACTGAGGAGTTCAAATAAACACATTAAAAAAAAAAAAAAAGGCAGAGACGGCAAAATCCTTTCTAGGATCATACATTTATAAAACAAGTGTCTGAAAATATTTTGATTCAGTAGATCCAGTATATAGAGATTATTATGCAGCTATACTTTCTGTAATTTAATAGAATTTGTATCACATTGGAAATTAGCAGGAATATAGAAAATAAGGCTTTATTTAGCAGTAAACAGCACTAGTAGAAAAACAGAAAAACAATATAAGGTATTGTGGACATTGTGTGATTTTTCATTTACCTTTTTGCCATGTTATTTTAAAATAATTCTATTTTGCTGTATTGTGATTAGTGCCTTTGCTTGTGTATGTGGTATTTTCAGTCCTACTCTTTTAGAGATAATGTTCTTACTTCTTACTTTTATAATTTAAAAGCCTTTCATTTCATAAACCACTTTATTTTAAAAAAAGAAGGAAAAAAACAAAAGAAAAAACAAAGTAATTAGAATTTTTGAAACTGCCAGCATTTCAACTATAAAGTGGACAGGCCAATTTGTTTTTATTGTAGGTTTAGGAAGCCTATTTCCATTTTACTTCATTTAGTTAATTTTACCTTCCGGAAGGGTCTTCATCTCTGTCTCCTTTGATCTTCCTCTTTCTAACAGTACTCTCCAAGTTAAAAGAACATATCTATAAATGCCTGCTCTTGCTTTTCCCTACCTTCTGAGGCAAACCATACCTGATTGTGCTCAATCCCCATTTTTCTTTTGCTGCACTTTGCAGGATGCACAGCAAACTGCAGAGACCAGCAAGTGGTACCTCCACCGACCTGAATGCTTTGCCTAGATTTTGCCTGACTTGAGAGGCACTTGACTGCTATGAGGCAAGTCAGTAACACTGCATTCATATTGCAGAGCACTGATAAAACCATGCAGGTCTTCTCACTGCAAAACCTACTTACCTCTCCCCTCCATAATCTCTGAGGATTCCTGCAAATTCATTGCAACATATACAAGCACAAGTACAGGCTAAGTAGAGAATGGACTGAGAGAAGCCCTAAGGAGAAGGCCTTTGGGGGGCTGGTGGATGAGTAGCTGCACATGACCTGGCAGTGTGCAGCCACAGTCCAGAAAACCAAACATATTCTGGGCTGCATCCAAAGCAGCGTGGCCAGCAGGTTGAGGGAAGGGATTCTGTCCCTCTACTCTTGTCTGGTGAGATCCCACCTGGAGCACTACATCCAGCTCTGGGGTCCCCAGCACAAGAAGGACATCAACCTGTTGGAGCAAGCCTAGAATAGGGCCACCAGGATGATCAGAGAGCTGAAGCACTTCTCTAATGAAGACAGGCTGAGAGAGCTGGGGTTGTTCAGCCTGCAGAAAAGAAGGCTCTGGGGAGAATTTGTATCAACCTTCCAGTACCTAAAAGGAGCCTGCAAGAGACTCTTTGTAAGTGCATACAGTGACAGGACAAGGGAGAGTAGTTTCAAACTGCAAGAGAGTAGGACTGGATTAGGTTAGATATTAGGAAGAAATTCTTTACTATGAGGGTGGTGAGGTACTGGAACAGGTTGTCCAGAGAGCTGTGGATGCTCAGTTCCTGGAAGTGTTCAAGGCCAGGTTGGATAGGGCTTTGAGCAACCTTGTCTGATGGAAAGTATCCTTGCCCATAGCAGAGGGATTGGACCTAAATGATCTTTAAGGTCCCTTCCTACCCAAACCATTTTGTCATTCTATGAAAAGAGAGAAAAGCAAACAAACTGCTTATCTGCTTCCTGAGAATCCACCACAGTAATTTGTTAGCAAAGAACAGGCTATAGGATACATGGCAAGAATGCTGCAGAATTTTAAAATATAATGCAGTTTTGTGTATACCAGCAAGTAAGAACCAAACTGATCATAGAAAGTAATGAAGAAAAAATTACCAAAAGGTAACTTAGCAATACTTAACCTATGACCTTATTCTGAAGAAAATTACAAATATACAGAGAAATTGGTGAAAGGAAAGAATCAGGTACTTGAAGCTGGTTCAATCTTTACCCCATGCTAGTACTTGGGGAAGAAAACTCAGTTTGGCCAGCACTGGAAGGATCTAGCTGAGGAATGCAGTGTCAAAAGCTTCTCTCAAATTGATTTCTTAATATAAGGTAGTAAGGTAGGAATGATGACAGAACTCAGTGGAACTTTGAACATTACCTATAAAGTAGAAACAGAAATGGCAGTGGGGAAGCATGAAAGAAACTAGTCAAGCAAAAAGATATATATTTCATTTTGTCGTCCTACTCATTTATTTTCATGATTGACTTTAGTTCATTTTAATTTATGACAGATCTGCTTGGCAGGGATGACTGACAATATTTACGTTCTCAATACCTTAGCCAAAGAGAAATTGATCTTTTTGTAGAGCTAACTTTTGTAACTAAAATATGACAGAAAGAAGAGTGTTCACGCTCACAGGAAGCATGTCTTTCTCCATTTGGCCCCAGATAGAAAAGATGCAATTTTTGAGTATGTGTGATGCAACTGATAAGGACTGCAATTGCCTTATATTGTCTGTGCTCTCAGGAAATAGGTTTACATTGGTGAACAAGAAAATTTGAGGAAGGACTTGTAAAACACAGTCAAGCTTGCTGGCTTACTCTTACTGGTGCCTCTAAGAATTTCTCCTCTCCTTTCAGATTCAAGTATTCTGGAAAAAGCCACAACTGCTAGCCTGGCAAATCCTGACAATTCTCATTTTAACTGTTTTGGGCAGAAATTTTAACTGCCTTAACTCCAGTATTAGCACACCAGTTGGCTGAAATCATGTATATCAAAACAAAGCTAAGGTAAAAATTTGTAATAGGTATTAACTGCCTTATATGCTCCCTAAAAAAAACGATTCTCAAACTAATGCTGTTTTCCTGATTGAAAATACTAATGAAATTATGAATAACATGATGTTGTTCCAATCCATTCTGAGTATCAGGAAATGGAAGTTTTGAACACAGCCCTGGGGAATATGTTTAACAATTCCTTATAAATGAAAGTTTACTGCATTTTTATAGAAATAGGCACCTCCACTTTTTAAAAATATATATAAAATATTTATAGGTAAGCTTGTATTTATAATATCATACATGACAACATCATCACAGTCATTACAATGTAGTTGACTTACCTTTTAAGCTCAGAAAATTAATCAGAAATGTGAAAGACTTTAATTTAACTTTACCTGTTAGCCACCAGTAAAAACAACACACAAAAAGCCTTAGAACAGAAATAATAAGAATGGGTTACAGGGCTTTTAAAGAACTGATTCTGCACTCAGTGATATTCTTCCTGCTAGGAACAGCAAGACTAGAAATGGCAGATAACCTACAGTTTTTATCGATTTATATAGATTTTTTTTTTTTCTTCTGATTCCTATGGTCAAATCTTCTTTGGTATTCACATGGGAATACAATCTTCAGATATGTTGGTATTTTGCTGCTCTTACTAGTTACATCACCCTATGCTGAAATACACTTTTGATTTGATGTTTAATCAGTCATTCATCTAATATTTCAATATCTAACACTTCCTAGACAAATCGATTAATTACAGACCTGGTATTTTCTCACATTCAAAAATTACCCATGAAGATCACTCAAATTACTTATTTTTAACACTCTTTATTTTAAAATTACTAACTGCACAACAACATGAAGAAGAACATGTGAATGATATGACCCTGAGCTTTGTTTTTAGAATTTTCACTTATTCTTGTCAACCAAAGCGGTCACCGAGTGGTTGTACATTCACACATTTAAGTCAAATGGAACTGTTGATAGAGCAACGTTACTATCTTTGACATGTCTACATTTTGTCTTAGCTACTATGACATTTTATGAAGGAACATAGTTATCTCAGCAGGAATTTTCAATTAAAAATGACAGGTGGATGCACCTGCTGTTTTAGATTTAGAAGTTGATAGTGACCACATTGTCACCAGAGTAAGTTGCTTTTTAAAAGGATTTACTGAAACTGCTCCTATCTGTTCTTTCTTCCTAAAGTATGGAATTCCTACAACAACCTGGCAGACATACAGGGACCAATTTTACAGTTCAGAAACATTTTAACCCTATCTTTTAAGGAAGTTTTACAAGACTTGCATACAGGTCATGTAGATTTTGCACAGCATCTGCATATGTTGAAACAGCTCCTCTATTGGAAGTATGATGGATGTTCTGTTCATGTAAAATGCTGATATTTGTCTTCATATAATGTGAAATAAACAGAATGAATAATGGAAAAAATATTCATTCCAAATCTTTCTGAATGCTGAAAAAGCCATAAGTAACATTACTTTTTAAAGACAAGTTGCTACTAAGTACATTTACTCTGTTTCTATTATACATATCTGTTGGAGATATCTCTTTTACTAGTGGGAATATTAACAAGAGTAGACATTTTCAGCAATAATTTTTAAAAACCCACCTGATTTTGCCAGCTGTTTTGTCTATGGATTGTCTTATCTTGCGAGAAAACTGGAAGACTGAGGACAACAGCAAACTGTCCCCCATAACCTGCAATAAGTTTTTAATAAAAAAGGATATTATTAGTTTACTGGGAATTAAATGCTAATAACTCCATATATTTTGATATCTGTAACATTTAAAAAAAAATCATATTTGTGTTTTAATTAGCATCATATACAATCATATTTGAACATGTTGCAAATAAAACAATATACATTTTTTCTTAATATTAATGTCACCTGCTACAGGTAAGAAAGAAAGGATAGTGTCTAGAATATTAAGTGGAGAGATAATTGTAAAAGCTTAAAATAGATATATTACTTCAGAGAATCCTGTTGTGTACTTACTTCATCTCTGCTCCAAGTCCTTCTCCGGGTAATTGTCGGGGGATCAAGGGCATCTGTCAGCTGAGGTCTAGCATCACTAGGCCGACCATTCCCCTCAGGTGGTTTTGAATGCACTACTGGAGGGATTTTTCTAAAATTGAGACTTTCATCAAATACTCGGTCCACCAACTGGGGGATAAAAGAAAAATGCAGTTTATGAAATCTACTGGATGCAAAACTCAGATCGCTACTTTTTCCTCCTGAAACAGCTTACAAGGTGCCTCTCAAATAAAAATCATTGTGTTGTCTTGTACAGTAAAAAATGATTCATCTCTTATGTAAGGATATCTTGTAAAAAAGAATTTTGTTTTTTTTTTTCAAATATTAGACATACATTGCAAATTTAGACTATCTCACAGAATGGGTAGGTAACACAAGTTACCTATAAACTGGTACTGAATAATTTATTCCTTTGATTAATGAATATGTCTGTGGAATAAAGTAGAGTTCTCTGAAATGTAGGGTTTTTTTCCAGATTAGTCATTGTCCTACAGAAAGACCTATACTACCTAAAGGAGATACTGCCACCTGCAGTATGTACACAACATGCTAGATTTATTAAAGCAGAATATAGTTATTTAGTAATATAAAAGCGGGAGTGATCTAACTGGTTCTGAAAAAATGAGCACTTTATTTCCTTAAAGTTTAGCCATATTCCATGAGAATTAACACCAAAATCTACGTGAGTGCATTTATTTTCTTGACTATCCATCTCACAGATTTCTTATTACTGTTTATATCTTTTTTTCCACAGAAAAAGATAGTATTAAACTAACTACAGTAAACTAATGTATTAACCAAACTTTATGCACACAAAAATGAATAAAACACATTTTGAAAGGAATACTATGAAGAAAAAAATGCAGTAAACATTTACAACACACTATTATCATGAATTGTAACGTGGTAGAAAGTGATGATTTAAATTCAGATTAACATGTACCAGCATTAGACCTGTGATGGTTACTAGAACAAGTTAGTCAATATATTCATAGAACAGCACATCAGAGACAGTTAAAGAATATAAGAATTATTAGAAGCATAAGGCAAACTTATTTCAAGGTGGCTTTTGACAATGTTATTAAGAAAGAAAATCTGAAGTTAACTGAAGGTACCTAAGTATTTCAGTGTTCAGAAGATGAAAGTTTTGTGAAAAGAGTGACTTTTTTGTTTTTAATACCTATGCAAACAATTATATATATTTGTGCATACACGCTAGTATCTTTCAATGCACTTAGATACTATACAATGGTATCTAAGGCTACAGACAGGCAAGTAACAAAACTACCTTTGTTCCTATGTTTTGTGAAAAAAAAGAGACAGACAGATAGTATGCATCCTTTGGACAAGCTGTGTTCATAGAATAACTTTTGGGTTGTTTGTTGAAATGTAAAGAAAATTTAAATGAAAAAAACCAACGATGTAGAGATCATGCATACGGGTTGAGTGGAAATAACTGAAAAGCTATGCAAAAATGCTAAAAGCAAAAGAAATAAAGAAAAGGAAGAACCTTATGCATTTCTCCATGAAGATCTCCTACCTCTTCTCTAGTGTCTATGGCAGAGCCAGGGGTGGTGGCAGCAGTGCTTACTGTGGTACTGGGGGCAGTGCCTGATGAAGTCACTGAATCTATCTCTCCTGCTACATCGTTGATTTCCCGTGCGATGAGAGCCAGATCTTGACTGATCCTAGTAATAAAGAGAGTGTTACATTCTCCCCTACAAATACTTTTGGGCCAGTAGAGCCCAACCTGCAGCCTTTGAGGTTTTAAGTTCTAGTTCCTTAAAAGTGTGCTATGAAAATGTGCATGCCCTTCTAAACTCAAAGTTTATTAGTAGAACCGAAAAAGAAAATTTTAACTGAATATTTCAACAGTATGCCTTTCTAGAGGAAGAAGGTAGAAGGCAATCTCAAAAGACAGAACATTCTTGTTATCTTTCTAGGATTCACAGGCAGAGATGTGTGCAATATGCAGTATATCTAAGACAAGGGATGCACCGCAAATATGCTGGAAATATTGCAAGAACTGTGTACAAACGGTAAATCTGAAATGTTCAGAAAACATTTAATTTATACCTTAGTTTACCTGCTTGCAAAAACACATCTTCAGGACCTCTAGTTATCTAGCAGTCCTGCAGCTCATTCTGATCAAGCTGCTTACATGTCTGAAATTCCAGACCAGTACCCTAAATTCTCCAATTCAATCAAGACAAGTTTTCCAGTGGGAAAAACAGAACATACTTGTAAAAATCTGAGTATGACAGCACTACAAAAATACATCTAAATTCTCAGCTGAATATTCCTTTTCCTTTCTTGTGATCCACCACTTCAAAAAAAAATAGCTTTGCTCTGTATTCTGCTCAGCACAGGCAAGAAGCTTGGCTAGCTCAGCTTGTGCTACTCCTCCCCAGGACACCCCAAAAGGAGGAGGGAACAAGAAAAAAAAAACCACAAAGCAAAAGCTAAAAGTCCTTACCAACTATGGTACCCTGAATCTCCAGGTGGAATCACACAGTTCAGAAGACCTAGAATTCAGAGCAGACTGCCAAGTGAGTCCCTTCCACACTTCTGCCTCAGAGGACTGGGGGGGCATAGGAGCCAACAGTGCTACACCGAGGACTTGGTGAAGTGCACCACCCACCACTCAAGTGGAAGGAGGTGCACAGCCATGTGCCAGTGACACACACCAGGCTGGACAGAGATGGATTGCTCAAGGTGAGCTTCCTCCTGCTCTTTATTTTCACTTTGTCTTCAAGTCAAAAAGAACAGACAGCATTGCCCTAGAGATACTTCAAGGCTAAGTGAGCAGAATTTCAACTAAAAAGGCAAACATAACTAGAGAAATTTCCAGCCAAATTCCTACACTCGACTTTGTGGCTAACATCAGCAATATGCAATGAAGTGCAACTTCATGCAGCTTAGGTACATGTCTGCAGTTGGGGTAAGGCTGTAGAAGAATATGTGGTAATTACATGTGACCACTTAAGACAGTATTTCTCATTTTAAACTATCAAAAACTGGAACAGTAAAGCATAAAACAAGTCAATTGCTCATTTAAATAAATTATGATAAGTGCATATTACTAATTAATTAATTTAACCTAATTATTACAACTTTTGGCTCAATTTTAATTTATATTTCATGCTCTTATATATACATTAAGAATGTCATTAAGAATCCAATATTTTAAATAGCAGAGATACTAAAACACTTACTTACTTCCTTTGTTTCACACAATCATCTATCTCTTTAAAGAGAGAAGTTGCTAATAATCATATTTGAATTTCTGGGACAAATTCTGGTATTTAATGAATAGTTGTGAAGAAAATAAAATGTAGGAGATTTCAATTATCAGCAAATCCTCCAGAAGACAAATATCATTAAACACCATAATCAAAAATAGTATCAATCAACTAAGACTTAACTCATTACAGAAATCAGCAAGCTTCAACATGCCACAACCACTTCATTTGAGTTCTTACCAAGCAAACAAAATTACACAAAATGTCAGATGTCTATATAAAAATGCATTCAAATTAACCCTGAAAGTATCAGAATAAACAAGTATCTTGGTAGACAATTATTACAATCAAACACCAGTCAAGTGAACAAGATCTGGAATGTTTTTCAATGTGACAGTAAGCTAAGTCAGTACTCAATGTATAGAAACAATACAGAGCTCTAAACAAAAAGCACTGTGAAAAAGAGAACTAGAAACCAGCCGTGAGTTAAGTCTGACTTTTCATAAGTGAAGTTTTCAAGCAATTCTACATTAACTTTTAGAAACAGAAAGTATTGCTTTAAGTATGAGGAGCATGTTTTGTGTAATCAGGGACGAGAGACTTATGCTTTAGGTTACACTATTTTCTCTGTAGGTTGCCTTGCAGATTTCTACTGCTTCCTGCATCAGACCTAGCAATCATACAAGGCAAATCAATTCACAGAGGCAAAACTAAAATAAACCTTACATTCCTAATCCCCTCAACCAGCTTCAGGAAATACTGCTATGAGATTCACTCATCAAGCAGACTCAGGCAGCTACACAGCTACATAGGGAACAGACTCCGTTTTCAATGCATTGGAAAAGGCAAGAACAGGGTTTGGGATGGGGAGAGCATGGCTACTTTTTTCAAAAGCCTGGAACTCTAGTAGTGAAAGAATACCCAGTATCAGAAAAAACCACAGTGAACTAGGAATACTTCTAAGATATCTGTAATAGTGCTGAACTGCTGCATTACCAAAACCATTTCTATGCTTAGTCTATGTTACACTGAGTCAGTTGATTTTGTAATAATACTTTAACATCCTTAATAAAATGTATGTGAAGCTCCTGTTATTCTGAGGGTGTATATTCCCTCTATGTCAAAGTGTCTTTACATCAAATTTAGTTATTCCATTAAGTTTTTTTAAACAACTCTCAATTTTTCAATTTTATTAACATCTGTGAATTGGGAAGTCTGTGCAAACCAGGTCAGTCATGGAAGACCAGTTAAAACACAATATGATGGTAACATGGATGCAATGAAATGTTTGTCATATAGTCTCTACACTACTTTCCGCTGCACATGTAGTTATGAAATGCTTATCCTTACACCTACCTAATATAATCAGTAATTCAACAACAGCAAAAAAAAGAAATCAACCAATTTTAATGACAGCATGTAATCATCTATTAATTTTTTAAAAAACTCTGTTTAGAGTTGAAGGGACTCTTATCATAGAGAGTGGTCTGAGAGCTGGGATGGAAAAAAACGCCAGGGTAGACAGAGACTGTGGTTAGCAGGGCAACGGGAGCAGAGACAAAATCTTATAAAGACAGCAGTTAAAATTAAAGCCAGGGGTGCAATAATGTGAATTATTATAAAGATATCTGGAGGTGCGGAAAGGATCAACTAGTCATGTGCAGCAGCAGGGCTCAGCAGAGGCTAACCAAGGAAACTGGTACTGGAAGCAGTGATGATAGACGACAGTAATCTGGAATTTCTCAAATGCTGAGTGCTACTTTTCTTAACTTTAAATAAGCTCATTTAATGCATTTTGTGTGAAATTTCTATATAAACCAAAAAATTTGGCAATATTGATTTAAGTCTCTCACTACTTGCACTGAAAGTAAAGCTGAAGAGGTAGGACAACAGAAGGTACACCACCTTCAAAACAAATTTAAAACCAGCACATCAATGCAGAAAAGTGTAAGAATCCAAAGGGAAGAAAAAACCCTACAAATCTAATCATCAAATGAGTTTAGACTGAATCATCAATTACTTCCAGTGTCAATCTCTCCTAGATAAGCAAACGTACCAAGAAGTTCCACTCAAGTAGAGGTTCAGCAGTACTTTTTATAACGAGGAAGTAATATGCTATGGATAGCAAATTTTTTCCCCTCATATACACACAGTCCTCCCTATAACCATCTCTAACTTTAGATTTCTGAAAGGAAAGAGGTATTTTAGGAAGATGATTTTGAAGCTGTTTATTTCAGGATTTATCCAGTTACTATGAGACTCCCTTAGGTGTCTTCTGCGTGCCTCTCTGGACCTCTACATCTTCCCTTTGCACAGATCACACTAGAAAAACAAATGCTGAAAAATACTACAAGAAGAGGAAACAAAAAATAATTATTCACACTAAGCAAAACACCTCCAACAGTACGAAGATTAAGAAAATACTTCACAGTATTAAGATTAATCTTCAAAAGAAAGCACTTTTCTTGTTTAGGCTTTCTTGTTATGTGAAAAGCTTCAGAACCTCAACACTGGCATCTAAGTACTAAATAATATTGGCATACTTATATAGTTTTATTTATTTTGTGCAAGCTATCTGAAGTTTTCACTGCCAAGGTGTTGTATGACACAGGAATAACTGGTTACCAGAATGCAGAACTACTTTTTCCTTAATTCAGTTGAAGCAGAGTGACATTAGCAATAACAGAGGAATTGATATAGTAATCTCAGGGACTCACAACAACAAAAAAAAAAGATTACTTTTTGATGAATACACATGATTTAAATCAGAAAGTATCTAACATGAAATAATGTCTAGATAAATTAAAAATTAAAATGAGAGCATGGCCTTTCACATTGCCAAAATCGCTTTTTCCTCTCTGTTCCATGCATTCATCTGAAATTTCACCTCAGTATGAATGTAAAGGTAGTATGAAACCACATATACTTCAGCCTCAGGAAATACATGAAGTACCTCTGCAAGTCCCACTAATGCAACTAAAAGTTCATATTTTGGGACTGGGCTATCATAAGTCAGAAATTACTACAATTTTCCACAAAAAAGAGATGTGCTGGTAATGTGAGTGTTTTGCCAGTCAGACTCTCATAAGAACAATTTTAAAGCACCCATCCAGCTGATGAGTGAAAGGAGTAAGTGGAGTGATAGAGAAAATGCATTAGCTCTCTTTCTCCTGTAAATGCACCTGTATAACTGGTCGGGTACAATTCGCTGTTACTTTAGAGGCACTCCTTTAAAACCAACCTTGCTATCTCTTCTCGGTGAGCAGTCCAGTCTCGAATGTAGTCTTCCTGTTCCTTTATTCTGTGCTTGAATGTATTGCTACTTTGAGCTGCTGTCCCAGCGCTTTGCAGTCGTGTGGTTTTCAGGGCTGGAGAGGTACGTAGACGGGTATGTTTAGGGGAATTACGGTTTGATCCGAATTCATCTTCTGAGGTGGAAGCATAATCTGTAGGAAAGCGCCTCCATCTTGCACTTACTAAATTAGTTTAATTATTAAAAAAGAATTATTATTGCATCTTAAATAAGGAAAAACAGCATTATTTCAGTAACATCACAAAAATACGCAACTATTTGTTATTAATCCCCAGACACCTCACAAAAGGTTTATTTACTACATCTTAAAAAGAAAGCTACAAAATTTGTGTTAAATAATAAATATTAATAAAAACACAAAACTGATGCTCTTTGTATAATGATGAGTGAAGTAAGATGTAAAAGTCAGTAATTGTGTATGAGCTCAAGCAAACTCTATTACAAAACAAGGGCCCAATTCATTAACATTAAAGTATAATAGTCAGATTGCGCTTTTTCTGCAGATTTTTTCCCAAATTTCATTCAAGGTTTATATGATACATAAAAAAATGAAGAGACATGAAGGAAGGATGGAGCTGGCACCAAGCCTGGGATGCATGCTTACATAAGGAATGCATAAAACTCCTAGATGATGCAAAAGTATTTTCCAACCTTAATGATTCTGTGAGTATGTGTTTAGTACAGAAATAGAATATGTAAAATTAATATCATGTTCAAAAATTCAGCAGCACATCTACAAAAAAGCAGCCTCAGAGCAAACAGTATATATTCTCACATGTAGCACACAGAAGCATTATACAGCCATGCTGCTGAAGACAGCCTGAAGTATAGGAGAACTGAAACTATGTAGGAGGCTTTCATCCCCCTGTCAGTTACTTAAGTCAAGAAAATGCATTTCAGATACACTGTCCTCAAACATTCCCTGCGGGATGAGATACCACTAAGTGAAAAGGAATCCTCATCACCATAACCTGCCAATTATTGCAGGGGATTTAATCCCCCAAATTCACTGACATTGATGAAGCTGTAAAAAATTGGAAAAACGTGTCATCACCTCCCGGTAACTTAAAAATAATAGATGCAAGTGACTTATATTAAACTACTACAAAATGAAAGAAATAATACTGATTTCTCCTGAAACAGAAAAAACCCCATGATAGAGGATGTATACGTCAATATGACTTTAAGTACCAAATAATGAAAGTAATTTTTACTTGAGACAAGATTTGTGTAATGTAGACTACAGTATGTAGAATATGACATTGGTGTATAAGCTTACATCCCTTCCCTCATATAAATAATGCACTTTTAATTGCTGAAAACAAACATGTGCTTGTGCTTTTCAAGTTTAAATGTGGACTTCAAATCATGTCCAGTTCTGCTTTTTTTTTTTTTTTAATATTCTAACTTTATTGAAGACAGTAAAAATTTCTCTCCAATCACTTACTGATCTTTTTTTAGAGATTTCAAAGTTGTTTGATCTTAGGGAAGTAAATATAAGCAGAAAAAGCACATTTCCCCACCAATAGCATGCAAGCAACGTGTGACCAAAGTCCAAAGAACTTTATGAGTTGGGCCCACATTTTATCATCCATTTTTGTTAAAATTCTTTGTCCCGGTTCAAATAATATAAATCAAAATAATTATAAAATTTATCTTAAAATCTCCCAAATGAGCTAGTCCAGCAACTCAGCACTGTACAATGAGCATATGTAATAATATATTTTAAAACTAAAAATTGAATGAGAAGTGAAATATCAGAAACAGATTTGATTTCTAGTACTCTACCACTGTAAGTTTCAACATCAGGATCAGGGTCTGGGAGAAGCTTGGATTTCTCTGTGTACAAAATAGTGTTTTATCATGTTAATTAGTTTTAAAACATTCAGGTTAGAAGCATTTGCTTAAATAAAGTATATCGATGAGACTAGTCTTAGGTCCTCTTTTCCACCCACACTTTTTAAGGAAAAGATTATACATTCAATAAAAAATAATGAATTTTGTAAAGGCTTAAACATTTCAGAGATACTAACTGAAATGACATCAGTAACAATTGTCAACGTAGTAGCATAAAAACTCTCTCCGTTTTTTTAAGACCATTAAATTTTAAGGCCTTAAAATGCTGGTTTTCAAGTCATCAATCAGTATTATCAGCAGGTTTCTCATTAATATGAGGAAAAAGTTGTTGCAGGCCTAGCAGTAAAATTTTCCAAATTGTATTGTTCATGACAAGCAATATCCAAGCACGCTTCCCAGTAAGGTAGCTACACATTTGCACAGATACGCTTTTAACAGGATCTATAAATTATGCAGCCACAAGATGTAATTTATGTAGATTCTGAAAGCTATCTTGCAATTGCTTATCCAAAAGACCAAAGACTGTGAATATCAGTACCACTAAGTAGATAATCCTACAAAACCCTGGCTAAAATAATCAGCATACAAACCTAATTTAGTGACTACTCCGTGAGCTCTATAATGTCCTGACAACACATCAAGCTGACAACTTTGGTGATTTGGACACCATACTCTCACTTTTAAGATCTGAGGACAAACTTGATCAAATGTATTCCTTAAAAATTATTCTACTCTCATTGACACATTGCCTTCTCAAGGTTTATCCATTTCAAAGATTCTGAAATTTGGTGCTCAGTAGTGCAATACTAAAATGTGCTTAATAAAGGTTGTTTTCTCTCCGTTATCAAACCTTTTTTTTCCCCCTCACAGTTACCTCAACAGCTTTGATCAGCCTGCCAGCCATTTGCAATCACAGCTAGGTCGGCAAGCCAGCAGAGCTGCTCCACACCTCTCTGTTCTTACTTGATGCTTAATTTCACAGTGCAGCTTAGCCCTTCTGCCCTAGGCCTGATCCTGTGGTTCATTTTCCCAAAACACAGCTCCTTCTGTAACACCGTCTTCAATTTTCTTTTGTTTTTATGAAAATAGATCTTTGATCTTCTCATTTTATTGATCAAACTCTACTGCTTCACAATGCAGTGCCTTGATCAGATCTTTTATTGCTTGTGTATAAAATTACTAATTGGCTTCACATGTCCTCAGAGTGTTGCCAACTATCAAGCCTCCTACCACAGAAACACCATGGTAATTACGTTAATGCTGGCAATTCTCATCCAAGATGTTCCATTTACCTGTTTGCCCTTTCATAGAAAAGTAATCAATACTTCACTGCATCAAATCAGATTTTTTAAATCAGACTTGCAGAGAGCTTTGGCAATTTTAATGCTATTATGCTGCAGTTCCTCCAGATGAAGTGTAAGACAATTAAAAAAAAAATCCAGTGACTATTTATTTTTCTTGCCCTCTTTTTACAGGTATGTATGTCTGAACACTGATTTGGGAAGTGCAGGAATAACTTTCTCTTTGTAGGCTGGATTTAAGAAGGCACCAATGTTTAGTGATCTGCAATGTGGTAATGTTAACTGGTCTCTGATGAGATAACCCAGAAGAAACCTACTTAACACTTTGAGAGCAAGCAGTCTTCTGGTAAAAGAAACAAAATCCTCAACCTTATATTAGTAACAATCATTCATTTTCCAGTCTTTCTATGTCAAGGGAGAGAAGAAAATAAATCCCTGTTACGCCTTAATTAAATGTGCCTCAAGTAAAACACATTCAAACAGTTGAGGTACTTTTGTCAAGCACTTCATTAGTAGTTTAAGAAGTGCTAAAATTAAGTGAATTCTTGACTTTTCCAGAAACAAAATTAAATTTAGGAATTCAATAATTTGTATCGAAAAGCTTCTGCTGTGTTCTACTTTTATATATTGCATACAAGTAACACATTCTCTTCAAAGATGATTTAAATACATTAACCTAAGGATAAAATACTAAATAATATTATCAATAACTTGATGCATTGGTAGTTATTAGCATCATATAGCTAATGGGAAAATGGGGATGTACTGAGCAGTAGCTGATATATAATTTATGGTATATATAGACTCCTCTATGTGCTAGAAGATTACATCACATTCAAAGCAATTCAGATTTTCCTAAAAGATCATCTAAATAAACTAGTAAAAAATATTATACAATAAGGTTGCTGATATAGACAAAATCCAGAACTCTTAATCAGTAGCAATAATAGTTTTTACTTACTGTGAAAGTTCGGGTTGGCTCTCTGCCAACAGCCAAACCTCACAAGAAAGATTCCCCCCTCCCTCTCCCGAAACGGCAAAAAGCAGCAAGAGAAAATTGAAGGAATATATATATATTTACATATATTAAATTTATATACTAGGCACAACGAGACAGGGACCCCCCAAACCACCCCAATAAGGGACAAGGGAAAGGGAAAGGGGAGAGGGAGACAAAATAGGGAAAAATAAGACAAAACAAATATATATACAATCTAAATTCAGAAATTAACTCAGTAAGTAACAAATGCAATAGTAAATTCACTACTTTCCTTAGAAAAGTAGATTCTTAACCTTCGCCGCCGGCCCAGGCAAAACAGCCCTCAGAGCAGGCCTTGCTGAACACAGATAAGCCAGGCCCAAACACCGGGAGCTCGTCAGCGTGCGAGCCCGAGAAGGAAAAGAAGCAAAAAAGAGAGAGAACACCTCCTCCTTCGGTTTATATACACCTGATTACGTAAAGAGATGGGATGGAATACTTCCTAGAACTTGACCCTGGTTACCAAGGAAGGCCTACAAAAAACAACCCATCACACTTAAATAGTAACAAGACTTTATTGATTTATTAAGCTATGATTTTCTTTTGAAAGTATCTGACTGCTTTATTAATTGCTTTCAGATTTTGGCCTTTACACTGACAGGCTTCTTCCTGATCTTGATACATACTAACCGAAAAAGTTTTTTATGACAGAAGCTTCTGTAGATTTTTCTAACAACAGTCTTTTTAAAATAACTAGCTTATTATGATGGGGTAGCTCATGAGAAGATGGTATATTTTCTCTCTTGAAAACAGAGTATTGTATACAAGCTACAGTAAACTTTGACAGTGCAATGCAGGTAAATGAAGTGAGTATTAAGCATAGATGACTGTGATAGACTAGTAAACTAGGAAGAGAAAGATACACCCACTCCCTTTAAAAGAAGCAGCAAACCACTTCAAATGCAGCAACCTTCGAAAAGTTGAGGCAGCTTTCATTACTTCACTTGGACACAAAAGTCAAAATATATATAAAGTTTCATGAAAAATAAAAGAAGCAGTGAAGTGACAAACATCCAGGCTTTACTTTTTTAAAAATAAGTAATATCACTAAGTGAACTAGTATTAATCATTAAAGTAAACATATAGAAGTCTTAACTGACACTCTTTCCTGATCTAACATTGCCACCTGTCAGGCTGCACAAAAGTCAAAACTTTGGTTAAAATTGAAAACATGCTACTTTTCCAATTATATCTTACAAGGAAAGACCAGTTTTTTCTTTGAAGTTTAACCTTTCTTTTTTTTTGTACCTTTTTAGACACCTGTCATAGTATCAAACAGATTCAATTTCTCAGTTCAGCAAACACCTCATTTGTATCTCAGCAGAAATTTCTATTCAACTAATAAATAACACAGCCAAGAGATACCTGTCTGGGGAATACACACTGCTAAGAACCTTAACAAGGTCCATTTGTGATATACAAGCAACAAAAGGACAGCAGGAGTGTGGGAATTTAGTATCACAGTTATGTATATCAACTCTGAATGGGATGCAATAAAAGAGAATATAAAATCTCAGTATCAAGATCCAACACTGGAAGCTACTCTATTTATTTTGTTCTTAGACTGTGGATTGGCTGCAAATATGGCAAAGCTGGTAGTATGAGAATTCTAAAAGCAAGTGGACATCTGTATTTTAGATATTCATTCCACATTAAAGTTCACTTATTTATAATTACCACGTTTTAATTATGGTTGATTTTGCTGTTGAAAAAAACTACCAGCCTTTCACACTGCTTCCACTTAAGAGTGTTGACTTCTAATAGAATAGTAGGTTAAAATTCATTGATTGCACCTATTTTTCCTTCCATACATAAGGTAACATTATAGTAAAGGAACTATCACACCAAAGAAGATCAATATGATTTCGAAATCATAAATTGCCATGATTTGGAACAGAGAATGGGAAATAATCCAAGGCAAGAAAAGCAATTCAAAAGACCTTACTTAGGTTTATGATATTTAGTTACGTAGTGCATAATTTTTTCAACTAGTTACTTCATTGTTATTATTATGAAAAAAAATCTCACTTTTGTAGTTCTGATTGCACATTTACAAGCCTACCTTGCAAATAAATATTCTGTTTTCCAGGTAGTAAATAGTACTTCTCACCTTCTGAAATTTTACTGCTATAACTTGAGCAAAGGGATCTCTGCTCTGTTTTTGCACTAAAACAAACCAGTGCTGACACATATACACACGGTAACACAGTTCTGTTTTACTGGTTTAAAGAGGAAAAATATCCAGAAACTTCAAAGATTACAATTTCTTGTCTTTATGATTTTAAGAGAGAAATCTCCACAAGCCCTGCCAAAGAAGCCTCTTACTCCAAACAGAAAGAGTGCACCAACTAAAACTCAATAAATGTTTCATAAGAACGCTTTCTTAAACATTTCTTTTATAAAAATCCATATACTAAAAACTTCTAGTATTGTATAAAATTATTTCAAATAATCTCACATACCTGAGGGAGAATTATGTGCTGAAGCCAAGGATTTGGATTTTGAATCTGAAAGTCGAGAAATGCTATTGGCTCGAGTTCTAGCAGAAACTTTACTGCCGTCTCCTCCTGACAGCAACCTTGAACCACTTCTGATAATAGCTTCGGGGGTACGAGATGAGGCAGTGCTTCTAGTTATTGTTGCTTCAGAATCACTACGTGCTGATAGAGAGCCAAGCCGAGTTCTGCGAGGCTGAGCAAGTAAGTCAATTCTGGAAATGTTTCTCCTCCCTGATGGAGGTTTTGATGTAGAACTTGTAGTGGACACTTCGGAAGCTACTGAAGCCTTATCAGCATCAGCAAGCTCACTATCTGAGACTTCACCAAGCCGTGCTCTGCGCAAGAGAGAAGTCCTTGTGGGACGAGGTCTTGGAAGAGTGGTAGATTTACTAGATTGCCCAAGTCCAACAGGAGAGGTTTTTGATTTTGTTGACTTTCCTTCCATCTTGGAATGTAAAAGTTCATCTGCTGAGGCAAAAGGAACTCTTCCATGCGATTTGCCAGAATAGGTTTCCTGGTCAGATGATAAGATATCAGAAATGGCAGAATGAGGTACACTCGATGTTTGGTCATCATCTGTTAAATCTACTGATGGTTGTCTCATTCTTCCACTGGATTGTACAGTTTTGCGAGCATCGGCTCTAGACCCACCGTCTGAAGATCGACTTTTAGTTTTCTTTTCCATCTTTTCTCTGGCACTTGTAGAAGATTTTAAAACATCCTTTGAAGGGGAACCAGTGGAACATCTATCTTTATATAAGGTCGTGAAGCTCTTCCGCTTCTGTGTGGATTTTCTTTCAGTGTCACCGGTAACAAGACTGATTGTGCTGGCTGTATCGACATCTGATTCTGGTGATATGGAATTATCTCTGTTGTAACTAGGAGTGTCAGGACCTTCATCAGTTTTATTTTCTTCACGCAATTTAGCTTCAAGGAAAGCCATTACAGCTTCTGTGTCTTTCAAAATGAGTGTTGTATCTAAACTGGAATCAGTGTCCATTGAATCACTTCGGTCACGTATCCTGTTTGCAGATACTAAAGGGGCAGCAGATCCACTTTGCTTATTAATGTGAGGAATAAGTTCTATAGGTATATTTGTGCTAGGCTTATCTATTGTAAAGCTACCTTGCCTCACTAATGGTTTTGAAGATTCCTTTTTTTCTGCTCCAGGTGTTTTAGGACTTTGTCCTCTAATAATTTCCTCATTTTTTCTTCTTTTGCCCTCAATCTGTGCCAACTTAAATTCTGCTTTATCTGTAACATATCCAGGAGCATTGTCTTGATTATCAAAAGTTTTGGGTGATATAACAATCTCCTCCCTCCCTTTCTCAATCTGGTTTGCAGCAGACTTTACAGAGGATAATTTTGTAGGTGTCCAGTGTCCTTGCTCCTTTCTCTCTTGTTGTTGAATTTTTGCTAAAGCTTGTTTCACCACAGAAGTTTCTCTCCCAGTTTCAACTCTCTCTTTACTGGAAGAACTGGGGAAAGAAAAAACTTTGTCTCCGGTAGCTCTGGGCGAAAGACCATTCATTGTTCTGCTTGACTTTGCATCTGAAGCACGAGCTGGAGTTTCTTTCTCCTGAAGTTCAGTGTCTTGCTTTTCACCTATTTCCGACCTCTGAAGAGATGTAACTTTTGATTTTGAGTTTTCATTCACTTTCTCCTCTTTGGGAAGCTGTGGAAGTGTCCTTCTCTTTCGCTCACCTTGGCTGGTCATAGAAGCAGCTGAACCAGCACTTCTAACAGAAATACCAGACTCACTGATATCTGTGTCTAAAAACAAAAGAGAAAAAATATCTGGTAAGACATTCAATTGCAAGGTAAATAAAAAGACTACATTTTTAAGACTGCTTAAGGTTAATGCAACAACATAGAACTGAAAAAGGTCATCAGTCCACCCAGCTGTTCTATGGCAGGATTAATTATACTTAGACAAATACAGGTTTAAAAACATTGAACAAATGCTTTTAGCCAGCTGTGTAAACTGGGATCATATATACAAAGATCTCACAGTAGGTTAAAATAGGCACATAAAAAATCACTGTTACATCAGCATATCATTACAACAGGAAGTAGAAAGCAACTCTTACATTCCTGAACACCTTCAGGATCAGATTCCAAATCTAGTAAAAAGAGTAAGATCTTCCTTCTTCCTCCCTACTTGCCTGTTCCACAGCTCAAGGTCTTGTCTCAGGGAGAGACTACATCCTCTCCCTATAAGACGTCCCCTCAGGCAAAAGGCTGCAGTGCTGGAAGACACTTACCAATAGTGAAAAGCCCTACTCATGAACAAAGAGCTTACTCTGGTTGAGAGAGCAAAAAAAAAGTCTTTTAACCCAAACAAGATACTTTCGTACAGAAATACATAGAAAATGCACAAAAAGCATCAAAAGAATGTAGTACTACTGCTAAAGAACTTTCACTGATGCTGAATAACCCTGCTTTAGAACTCAAACTATTTTTCCACAGTGATGACCATGCCCTCCTTGCTCATTTAAAAAACACAGCAACTGTGCTGTCAGAAACAAGCCTTTATTACTCAGAGACAATATGAGTTTCTCTATGAATTGCTCTGACTTTGAATACTTGGATAGAAAAAATTCTTTCTGCAGTTCATTTGCTGTTGCAATATAATGTGACACACTTATAAACACACATCTGCCGTTTCACTTTTTGCCAGGACTGATCTCTGAACAACTGCTCTGCATACCCGGTTGGGATCTTCCTATCACTGCTTGCCACCAACATTGTATGTTCCAGGAATAAAAACTGGAGTATAGGGCTTCCCTCTCTGGAAGAACTCCCTAAGCAATTAAGGGAATATCAAAAATCATACAGTATGTATACCTGCTACTTTCTATCTGTGCTTTTCAATTTATCTTTTGTTTTTGTACAGTGTCACAGCTTTGATGAAAAATGAGAATTTTCTATAATCCACATTATGATAATGGTTTTGAGAAGATGGAGGTGTATCTGAAATCTAAGCAAGGTTGTCTAATACTTGGACTGCTTTTTTTCTTGAAAATTATGAAAAAAAATGGAGGTTCAATGAAAATCAATATGATTGCTATGTGTGAAGATTGACTACCCTCAGACACACCCACCAGAACAAATATTTTACATATATATAGGCATATAACTTGCTTTTTGGTGCATTTCAAACAGCTTTTAGTAAAAAAAATGGTGTGGAGTTGTTCAGTGCTGTATTTGGCTATATATGTGTCACATGAAGTTTAACTAAGATTTCTGAAGAACATACAGGCATCGAAGATACAGGCAATGAAGTTAACAAAACAGATTTTGTGAATTGGCCCTTTGACATGCATATCAAATTTTACTCTCATTACACCTTTGGTGCTAGAATGTTTTCTTTATCTCCCCTTAAGTATTTTAGAATTCTTGCAGTTTGGGTATGTGCTACACAGCAGTTGCTTCACTATATGTCATGAAGTTCTTACAATTGGTAAAAGAAGCCTTCATCTCTCTGAAAAAGCTCCTAGTTAAGTGTCCCATCTGAAAGTGACAATTTAAAACAATATAGAGAAGAGTGCCAAAGTCCAATTAAGTACCTAGATCAGTCTCAATAACTACGATTTTAAGTGCCCTGTAAGGATACCCAATCCTTCCAAAGAGTGCAAAATTTGCTCTTGATTTCCATTATTCTATGTATAACAGATAATTTAATTTTTCCCCTTTCCATCTCCTTTGATTTTTAGTATCCTAGGCAAAGTTCAATGGTTAGGAGGGGATGAAAAGCTGTGATGAAAAGCTGTGATAGAAACAACAGTTACTGGTAAGAATTCTTTCATGCACTGATACAGAAGTTTGCATTACACAACAACAAAAGCAGAACATTTTTGCAAAATTTCTCCCAAAGATGATTATAATCTCTAAAGTGAAATTAGGAAGAAGAGAAAAAGCAGAGGAGAAGTAAAGGAAGGTAAGCAACTCTTCTGTAGTGAAGAGTGCAGATTTTTAAGGACCAAACCAGAAATGTAAATAGGTAAACTATGAAGAGACACAACCTGAACACCTGGCACTCACAAGAAAGGGAGATAAAGTTGTTCATTGATAAAGTGGTTTCCAGCATTTTCAAGAAACAGAAGGTTTTCTGTACTTCCAAGATAAGGAAGGATGTTATACTTCAGCTGAATACTGGTCTCTCAGGTTGGATTGTTTAATAATCATTACCCTGAAGTATAATTTGGGGCCAGTAGTAAGGAAGATGTAAGAAAAGAATCATATTATGCAGACCAACCCAAACTGCATTCAAGTGAAACTTTCTCCAGTATTAAACAGTTTTTAAACTCTCTTCTTTTAGTAACAGTCACTGTAATACTGGCACTCATCTGCCATGCCAGACACTACTGCTGAGCTTGGTTTTACACTGTTTCTGCTCAATGACAGAGGAATTTCAGGTGAAGATGAGGTATTAAGACTCAGAAACCTGCTTAAGTAGGGTACATAATGATGCCTTTCTCCCTTTGATAGGTTTCTGCAGCAGAAATATGACAAAAGAACAGTTTTTAATACCATTTTCCAATGGAGCAGGCACAGATGACTCCAATCTCATGTCATCTTGGTCATGACGTGTGTGATTAGCAGCCAAACTGGCCCACTGCGATACCCATCGTTTACCTCCAGGATTAGTAGAACCCTCCTAAGAAAGAAATAAAACCAGAAGAAAAATTACAACTGTGGTAACAAGCATGCCATGTTTCCAGGTTTTTCCTGAATAGACATGTCAGACACTATTTTCCTGGAGGAAGTTGAAAAAATAGTTTAACACAATAAATTCTAGTGTTCCCAGCTCTGGAATGGCAAACAAACAAACAAAAAAAATCTATATAGTTGCAGAATCAGTACCAAACAAACAGCAGTTCCTAGTGCAGTGAACTTTTAAACATCAGAACCCATATAAAATATATCAGAACACGTGATAGGTCTAAGTTCAGGTTATTTCAGTCCTCAGCTCAGAAGTGCAGGAAAAAAACATGGGGTGTGGGAGTGCATTAAAAAATTAAAAATGTGCTTCAGGAAGACAAGCAAGTGACATTTTACCGGTTTAGAAGACCCTCTTGTCCAGATGAAATACTGTATTTACTTCATTACAGAAAGACTACCTTAAGGATTGAAAGAGTAAGATAACTTATGATGGAAAGGAAAGGAAGCTCAGACTATTTGTTTGGCCTAAACAAGAAAAGAAGCAAAGATTAGTTTTAAACCATCCTACTGGGTAACAGTGAAGTCAATGTCATCAGTACCTGATAATTTTTTTGCAGCTAAACTAGAAAGGAAATTAATTTACTTTCTTGATGGTAAGCCTTTTGAAACCTTGAAAAAATTAAAAATGTAAAAAAAGCATAACATTAAACCATCTTCTTGTGTTGTTAAATCAATTTATTTTTTTTCCAAACCTGATTTCTAAATACAGTGCAACGTATTAGCATTAGTATTAACTGTGTTAGCAAATATATTAGTCTCTCGTGCTTATATCTCCCAATATCTCAAAAAAAAAGGCACCTTGCAACGGCCAAAGCATATATATCTGCACATGCACACACACACACACACACACGGGTTGTACTCTATCAAAAGCTTTAGAGAAATTTAGATAGTCTAATTTATTGTACTTAAAAGACAAAGTACTGCAAGTGATAGAAATCACTAACTACAGTTCCAAAGGAGTTACATAATGCTCGGCAAGTAAAACAACCAATAAAAGAGAAGGAAAAGCTCTGGAGACACCAGTAACTTGCTTAATAAACATATTTGTAGGAGCTATTCCAAAGGTCAGCTGAAGCTCTGCTGCATCTTCAAATCTTCACACTTCTACTCAAGACACTGATTTTTGCCACTCTTGGATTCTAGTCTTTGACCAGGAGCCAACTCTATACATTCTATAAAATGTATTTAGCAGAAGTGGAATGGTGAACAATCTCACCTAGTGTATAATGACTTCTTTCAAATAAAAAGTTAGACTTCCGGAAAACTTGAATTTAGGATCTAGAATTTCTCCTGATTAATGCAAACAAGTGCAACATCAAGAATTTCTTCCAGAATATTAAGAATGTAGTAAGTCAGAGATGGACCAAGTCATTTGCTTGAACTACTGTAAAAATTTCCATATTTTGAATTATTTTTTTAGAATAAAAATGTTATTAAATTCAAGTCTAATAACAGCAAAGGAAAACAATTCAATGTGTGCTAATTATGGGCATTTCTGAACACAATGAAAGGAAAAGGGTGCCAGGAAGAATATTATAAAAACCCTGAGCAAAAACATGCAGTATTTATGCACTGACAACTACTGGTTCGTATCTCTAAACTTTCTTTTCTCTATTTCCTGTCTATACTAGTGAACTTCCATCTTTAACAAAACAATTAATTATGGCGAAATCCAAACATGATAGATGTCCCAATTGTCTTTGCTATAGGAAATTCCAAATATTTCCTTCTGTACCACACCTAACCAATTTCAGAGATAGGTATGTGTCAGAAATCCAAATTCTACTTCACAGTGGAGAAACATATTAAAGACTTCGCAGATTAACTGTAGTAAAGCAACATGATAAATTACTTTTCTCTGAATGTACTAACACCAACAAAAAACTGTTTCTACACTGCAATGAATGTAAACGTGTGCTTTGCCAACTCTCTGTATAAACAAGCACAAACAACAAAGCTATGACAGGAAGTTTCTTTTGATAGTAGTTTAAGCACATCCAAAAGGTGTGAGGCTTATAAAACATCGGAAAAGTGACATTTAGTTATCCTAAAGCTCTTCCTATAATCCATATCAGCTTAGATCTTACAGGCTCCCAAGTAAGCAACTCTTGAAAACTACTCTTGAATAACAAAAAGACTTTCCTTGTCTCTCAGAAAAGCTGGGTTTACGTATCAGATACCAGCCTTTTAACTTAATGTAAAACCTGCCTTCCCTTACGCTTATTGCACATAAAAACTCAACAGGAATAATAAATCTTTAGAAAATGTACTGACGGATTTCTGTGGACTTTTTATTCAGCCTGAAGATTCAGGGCTTCTGGCTCCACATCTGAAAAATGTCCACAGTACACACACATTACACCTGGAAGCATCTCCAATATATGCATTTCAGAGCAGAGTATTTTTTAAAAAGTAATTTTCAAATAGCTGAATAAAATTAATTAAAAAAAAAAAAAAAGCAAGTATGTCTTTTCCAGAAATATAACTCCAGTCAGTTCAAGCTGTAAGAATCGTATTATGTCGCCTTTTCATAAACTGAAGTGCTGTCTTGAAGCAGCTCTATTAGTCTCTCCCTATTTTACCTGCTTCAGAACTACATTTCTCCAGGCTGATATCTTTTTACAAATTATCCATACATGCTTTATTTACAGCCAATGTCTTCAACTTATTCCTGGAACAACACTGACACCTATCTCAAACACTTATTTTTCCTTCTGTTACTATTACTCTGTTTATACATCAAAACCCATCAATTGTACCCACCTCAGCTACTACTTTGCTAGACTAAATGAACAGCATTGATCTGTTCTTGTAAGATAAAGCTCCTTTCCCTTAATAATCTGAGCAGACTTCTTTGTACGTTCTCTAGACTTCTATTCATTGTTCTTAACCACAAAGGGTAAAAATTCCAGTGCCATTATTATCGAGGAAGCTTCACCATGGTGATAACATGGCCCTTTCCTACTGACAATACATTTCCCAGGTATCCAAGTGTCTATTTGCCTTTTCACAGCCATATGATATTGGTGACACATGCTCCTACATTTCAGTATAGCACCCAAGTTCACACAAAAAGCAAGTATCGCACTTCAAACTGAATGGTTTGTTCTACAGAAGAACAGGAAATCAGTGTAATTAGAGACAAAAACAAAAGTAAATACAGCCTCTAAAGACTCCACTTCTAAGAAGCAATATAGCAAACATATACAGGAATGAAGTTATTCAATATTCAGAATGTCAGCAATATTATTTATTTTATCTTCAGTGGGAAAGACATGAGCTGGCCATTCAAAACAGCAACAGGGACATTAAAGTCAATGGCACTGATGACCCTGCAGATGAAGAATCAGGTTTCTAACTGTGCTTTAGTCTTACAAAAAACAACACCCCCCACTCCCACCCAACAAACAGCAAACCAACCAAAAAAACAGAAGCACATCAATGTTGATAAACCATTATTTAAGAGCTGTGGTTAGCATAGATGACTGACTACTGAAAATTAAATGAAGCTGGATGGATAAATAATAGTCCAAAGGCCTGCAATATTTTTAATTATCAAGTCCACATAGTAAGAATAAATAATAACAACAACAATAATACTCTCTTTGTTCTCTACTTTATTTAATTTTTGTTCTTAAATCACACTTACCTTGGTTGGCAAGTGGCAGCTTATAATATAGAAAATAAAAACATTTAAATATTTTAAATAGATGGGTTTAGTACTTTTACTACCTATATGTAATCACAGAAAAGGCAAGAACCAGTGCATTCAGGCTCAATCCAACCACATCACGACACTCACTCTTGCATTTTATTTAGTCTCATGACAAACACTACTCCAAAGTACTAAAGATTGTCATATCAAAGGAAAAGCTGAGAATTTCTTTAATAAGAAAAGCAGTTCCTAGGTCCTTTCCAGGCGTGTAATTCACGATACTTCACAAGCCCTGTCAAGTAAGGTATTTAAGTTCAGAATACACTTTCAATCTCCAAATTGACTCTAGGTGACGCTGCCTTGGCAGGGAGCTTGGACTAGATGATCTCCAGAGGTCCCTTCCAACCCCAACTATTCTGCCATTCTGCTGAACTGTTTTTACAAAATATTTATAATTTCCCAGGCCCTCTTTTCCATCTTCCTGAACTGAAATTTTTTGAACTTTTATTGTTTGTTTTTTCTATTTCAATCATGTTCTGAATTCACCTCATTCTGCTGAATCATCTACAGGAATAACTGATGGGCAGCTGGAATAAGGTCTATCCACAATCTGACTGGGTGCAAAACTGGAAGACTGAGATACTATGACATTATCTGACTATTTAGCCAAGATCAAGGTTTATTAACTTATGATCTGCAGGTCAGTAATGCAGTCTTTCAAAACTCACAAGAAACACTTGTGTATGAGAAGATGATACCCACATACTTTACAAATCAAACATATTTGCCTCTCCCTTTCCTCATGACAAAACAACCTGAGTTCAAGTTTTAGTAGTAAGGCTTTCAATACAACAATCTTCTCTGAGTAGTTATCCTCATGATTGTTTTTCCATTATATTCATACATAACACACTTTTAATTTTCTGAACTACCTCATCTTTTACTTCTGTATGTCTATTAACCAACTTCTATTTTAAACTTTCTCTGATAAGCCTTTCTTCCACCTTCATCTGTCCTCAACTCTTCTTACACTCATCCTTGCTATACCCACATTACTTATGTCAGTTCTGGTCCCTGACTTATCGAACAATTTTCATTTTTCTCCCCTATCATGATATGCCTTGTAATAATAATTTAAATTATGCTAATAACCTATTCTTTTCCAATATAAAAAGACTTCTTAATGCAGCAAAGCAGCTGTAGTAATAAAATGGCATAATTCTTGTAATTTCAACTAAATCAAAGTGAGTTTTACTATGTCGTTGCCAGAAGGTTTCTTAAACCTGTCCTCCGATTGCAGAACAAGTCTCAGTCTTCTAAAATCAAAGCCTGTTATTTGCAAAGTATGACATCTGGAAACCCCAATTATGGTTATGAAATAAATCACATATTCTTCTGCTTACAAAATTATAGAAATGGAAAAATATCAATAGTCTTGAAAATTGATATGGCCCAAAAGAGCTGAATGCTGCAAAAGGCATAAAAAATAAAAAGGAGAAAGAATGTGGTTATAGATTTGTGCAAAGAAGCAAGGTGAAAGGCAGAGTTTGTAAAATTCTTCCACATGATATGCCTATGCTGTATGGCAATAATTTACTTGAAGCTGTAACCTTAGAGAAACTAGTCAAAGATACTACTCTAGCCACAGTGATACACGTAGTGCCTCAAGACTTCACAGTAGCTAAAATACAACCATGATAAAACACACCTTCTCTAGAAGAAGTAAATTTGTAGACACTAAAATCAATGCATTTGCAGAGCAGGCACACTAAGTCTTACTTTAAGCTGTTGACATATTAAAAAAAATTGCTGATGAAGTTTGCTAATTTATAGGATCATACTTCAGAAACAGTCTGCCAAGAGAAGTAGAAGGAAGTATGATGTGCTTCATTACTGTTACCAGATTAATTCTGCTTCAGTGTGATCCTGTTCTGTTCAAGGCACATTTCAAGTCACAGTTTATCTGTCACAATGATATCAGAATGTCTCGCAAGATTTCAATATGAAACACCATTAATATCTAGCTTGTGTGCATATTCTGAATCATATATAAAGCCAGGCATTTTTCTCTACTTAATCTTTCACTAATGATTAAATTACACTGCTTTTAAAGCACCTAATATATATGTGACTTATCGTGAGTGGCACCTCACTGGAGAACTCCAACAGTGAATATAAAAATCTAAAGTCCTCTGGCTTCAGAAAAAAAGTCTGAAAAGTATTATCCACCATTGTATCACACATTAAACGCATACACCTTATTTCTGAATTTTAATGTAGTTACTTTCTTTGGGCTATAAAACATAATCAGCTTTTCTTCAGTTCTGCTGCATAACTTACAAGAAGTGTACACTGTGCCAATGCATGTTGAAAGGAAACTCCTGCTACATTTCCAATACACTGCTGTCAGTGCACATAGAAAGGTAGCAAAGTTTAAAATGCTTTTGCAATGTAACGTGCCTGTCTCTGACAGAAGTTTTGATAATGCACTAAAGGCCTAAGAAAAATAAAATACTTATAGATCTGAGCCAATGTTTTCCAGGCAAGATTTTGTTTGCTGTTTAACACTTACTGGTCAGTTCTTAGTGCTCTCTCTTATTGGAAGAAAAAAGAAGACCGTCAAAAATTAAATTCTACCTCTGTGTCAAGAAATCCAGTTGTACTCAGTGGTCTTTTTTCTTCCAGCACTACTGTAGCAGAATTTATAGCCCAATCTTTTACTAAATCTTTCTGGTTCTCGTTGATAACAGGCCTATTATAATCCTGGCTGTCATCCACTCCAAATACCTGAAAATGAAACAACATTACATTCATTAACCCAATACCATCCTGATACAATGTTCAATGTTAATGGATGGATGGTGGCATGCTGGATAGTGAGTTTAAATAGGTTTTGTTGTATTATGCTTATCTGTCATCTTGGTGAATTCTACAAATTAAATAGCAGAAATATTTAGAGTAATTGAAAAAAAAGAGTGGAAGCCTATATCAATGCCGTGAAAATTCAAGGAACTGCTAGTTGGAATGGTCAGATATGAAAAAATGACATTTAGATGAAAGAAACAAAAGGTAAGACCAAAAATCATTAAAAAAAAATAAATTTTACCAATTAAGACAAAAAACAACACTGGAACGACAAAATTTTCAAATTTTTGCTATTATCTAGTGAAAACAAGAAATACAAATGCTTACATCTGCTACTAATACGCTTACTGAGTTATTTCTCTAATACAAACAAAATTTCAGTTTCTAATTTATAAAGAACTTAGCAGATTTTAGAAGTCCACGAGGCCTCATGAACCACGTAGACTCATTCAAGACATGACTTGCCATAGTTCTTTTACTACACTGTTTCCTAATGGTGCGTATATTATTGCCTTCCACTTATGACAGAATAATTTTCCCATGACATTTGAAAACCATTCCTCAGAAAAAAAATTCTAGAAAAATGTTATTACCAAGGGAATTTAGTAATAAAGACTTTAGCAGGAGAGCCAGCATATTGTCTGTCAAATTTCTTGTGACTCACAGATACTAAGGAGTATAAATTGCTTTCAGAGTTGATGTACACTTCAGAGGTATTTTAGAGAATTTGAAACAAGTAATGTATAAAATTTTTAAATTTCTGCCTAAGAAATAGATTTACTACTTTACTACTAAGGACTTAAACACTACAAAAATTTTTACAAAATAAAATGAACCTCACACACACACACATTAAAACTGGATACCTAAAAGAAATTGTTAACATCAAAAACTGTTTTGTCTTAGAGAAAGAGAGGGAAAGAAGGAAATTATCTTCCCAGATGTTATCCTCCTGTAAGAAATACTACTAGGACAAAAGAGTAAATGATGCACAGAATTATTTTTTCCCCAAATGTGTTCTGCAATTCAGTTTGGCACAGCAAAGCTAGAGGACTGTTTTATTACAACTGAACAAGGTTAGTGTATTCAAAAATCGATTCACCACTAGATGGCCACAAACCACAATGTTACTAGTTTCTGAGAAGCAGACAAAGGAAACAAATAATAATTAAGCACCGTGGCATTCAACTTATGCCCTTCTAACTGTCCAGAAAGAATGTGCTATAGCATTTATACATTTATACCTGAGGAAGCTTTCTCAAATGCACTGGATTTCTATTTTGCTCTCATGAGAAAAGCCCGCTTTCCTGCCATTTTAAAATTCAGGCAGTATCCCCAATTTTCAATTTATACAAAAATCACGTCTAGATACAATTAATCAGAAATTGCTTGAGTATTTAAAAATGTTTTCTTTCTTTTAAAAAAAAAAGGGTGATATAACTTAAATTTTTTGTTTTAATGATATACTTTTGATTTGTACAGCTGTAGCAATTTTTGAAGATGCGAACCAATTATCATCCACTGACTCCTTTCTTTTAATATATCGCTATTCTGCAGACACTTTTTTCTTTGTGCAGCATAGTTCCTTTGATGATGAATTTTACATGTTCTTTTAAATGAAAGGAAATTCTGTTTTTATCACATAAGCACCCGAAGGAAAAATATGAATTCCACACTTCCATATCTAATCAGGACTACAGAAGCAAATTGCTGCCTGTAAATTGCTTCATATTATCTGATGGCACATTCATTTGCCATGTCAAATTTCTTTACTTGTATCACAAACGACAGCACCTGACACTTCTTTTTTTCAGTCTTACCTTTTCTAATACTGAACTCCTGTTTAAGTAAATTGGGTTATTCTTCTTACATTACTGAAATTACAGCAAAAGCCATTTTCTAAATATTGCTTATTTTCTTCTGTGAAAGGTAATATGGGTAGCATTAAGACCCACATAATAGATTTACCTACTAATACCACTCCTAATGTTCCTTCTCTATATACAGTGGGGGTATCAGAAAAGACAAGCAAAATATTTGGGGATAGTATTATTAGACAGAAAGGGAAAACATATCGAATGAAAGTGCATGTTCTTGCCACAATTTCATTCTACACCTTGGAGAACTGATATGTGCATGCACCTGCCCTGCCAAAGTTCCACGTTTACACAACTCTAAAGCTCCTCTTCTTACAAGAGAGATTCACACAAGTGTGATATGGCCCAAGGACCAAATTTCAGACTTATGATGCATAAAATCCTTTTGAAAAGATTGCCACTTACACATAATTAAGACTTTAAATACAAAAACTAAACAAAAGAACTCACGTTTAGTATTTGACAAAATTTAGAACATTACTTACACACCTCACATACCTCCGCAGAAAAGCAGTACTATTAGAATTTCAGGATTAACAAATCCACATACTTTCATAATCTTGAGAATATACCTACCCTCAACAGAAACTGCCATGGATTAACCTGAATGTTTCTGTTGGAAACTCTCTACCATGTAGAAAAATGCAATTTGTACTTTATGGGTTGCTACAATAAGGTGTATGTGGAAACAGTGGGCTGTTGTGACTGAAGCCTGAACAGATAGACACCTGTATCTTCCTACAAAGACTAATAAATACATTCTTCAAGGCTTCCAGTTCTTCAGATGTTTCTGTTCCTTAAGTATCTTCACTATTTCAAAGTTATTTAAGGGAGGCCTAGGAGATAACCAAGAGAATCCTGAGGAAATGCTGATGACACACATTGCTGCATCTCATCTATTTATACAAAAAGATTGAAGTTTCTTTCTGTAAAGCTTTTATTTCTCAGAAGCAGAAGCTACAGCTCAAAAGAGAAGCAACTCTGAGATGTAGTTTGATTAAGTGCATTTTGGGGAAGCAAAAGATACCATGATGGGGATTTGGACAGGTCGAACTGTTTGAAAAATGAGAATAAAGCCTTTTTTTGTTTTATTTTTGATGAAGGAGGTAAAGGGATTCTATGCATTCATCTGTAACTTCAAGAACTTTCCCAGCCATCACCAACCACACATATCCAGCAACAGCAGTCAATGGAAAAAATAAATTTGCCTAAATATTTTATACTTTATATCACTGTAAATAACGACTTTCACAAAAACGTGAGCTTGCATTTTTTGAGAGAATCTGGGGAATGAGGAATAATGTTAAAAGAATAAATTAATATGAAAGACAAAACAGTTCCTAAAATTATTAAAATCCCAAATAAACCAACAGATATTAATGCTGTTTTTTAACCGATGGAATTTAAAACTGAAACTACCAGAAAAACTTATTTCCAAACTAACAGCTTCCTATAAGCAATCATTTCAGAAAGTTAATGTTTTCTGCCCTATTGTTTATTTTTATGGAATTATATTTTAGCAGCAAGATTACATTATTACATCGTGAATACTTCAAATTTCATGAAGTTACAAAACAAAAAAACCCAACAGGATGACAATTTTCACAGAATCCCTGAAAGTTGACTGACAGGGAAAAATCTAGGCACCACACCAGTCTGCACCTCTACCCTGGGTTCCTGCAGGGTCTATGCCACATAGCTGCAATGGCAGAGCAGTCAGAAACATGGTATAAACTGTGGTGGTGGTGTTTAAAAATAACTACTTTATTGTTATGAAGCATGAAACAATTTGCATTGCAAATAAGGACATTTTGAATGGCAAGGGAATGACAACAACAACATTGCTGTAAGAAGTCAAGTCCCATCTATGAAATGGAGTCAACATAATTTTCTTTAACCTGCAATGCATTTGGCCTCTAAAGCAAACAGATTAACAGGTGATAGACCGCAACCAGTTTTGGTCCCCTCAGTACAACAGAGACACTGTCTAACCTGGGGAGTTCAGCAGGGACCCCCAAGATTGTCAAGACTAGAACACTTTACCTGTGGGGAGAGTCTGGGGAAGCTGGGCTTGATCAGTTTGGGGAAGGTTAGTTTTGGGGTTCCCTAGCAGCAGCCCCCCAGTACCCATGAGGAGCATATCAAGATGACAGCCAGGCTCTCCACAGCAGTGCATGTCAGGAAGACAAGGGATAACTCATGCAAGCTGGAACAAGCAAGGTTCAGACAGGACATAAAGAAAAGCTTTTTCACTCTGGGGACAGCCAAGCAAGTTTGTCTAGTCTCCACCCATGTAGACTGTCAAGACCCAAATGGATAAATTCCTGGGCAATCTGTCTAACATCAAAGCCAACCCTGCTTTGAGCAAGAGTTTGAACTAGAGATCTCCTAAAGTCGTTTCCAGTTTGTGTGACTCTATGATCCTTAAAAACATCTATGATCCTTAAAAACATACACAATAACTTAGCATCTCAGGGCTTCTAGCACAGAGAGCCAGTCTTGAGAGAGCACCAAATATCCTAAACGAGCAGGGACATGGGGAGTTTCTGAGACATACTTTTGAATTCCAAAACAGTGAACAGTAAACCCTTCAAAGATCCCCTAGGATAATCCATTTACATTCTGTGGTTCAACCAGTAAAACAAAGGGACAAAACAGCAGGCTAAAACTATAGCAAGTCCCAAAGCACCATCCTGTTACTTGCTGGAATGCTAACTCTGCCTGAAAAATAGAGGCAAAGTCCAAAATAACTGATTGCAAAATAATTGCACCTTAATGAGGATATTCATAAATTACATCACTTTATCTCAGCAACAGTTTTTCCAATATTCTAACTGAGAATATAACTTTATCTATATAGGCTAGTAATTTTTTACAATTCTTTATCCAACCACAAGAAAGAAATAACAAAATCTAAGTAACACAATACAAGCAAGATGCAATCACTGCAAGAAGTAATGGCATATTTTTGGACAAGGCATGAGCTACAGGACCAAGTCTGAGCACATGCCTTACTCTCTTTTGCAAGGGTTAATTTTGTAGAAAGCAGACTAATCTGTTTTGGCACCTTCCCTGTGAAAACTGCTCAGGACTCAGAGCTCATCACAGCTGAAACACAGCTCTAACACAAGCTAGCTTTAGTGATTGGGGTTTAGTCTTTGCTCTCCTTCCCCCTGCTCCTCTGCTCCCCAGCTGATCAATTAATACTTGTTGTAGCTTAGATAAACTATACAAGAGGTCAACATAATGACTTTAACTATCAAAAGTGATACTTCTTTAAAACCACAGGAGGCATTTTTCCTTCTCAATATATGGATTACCTTCTAGAAATTAAAATAAAAACTAGTCTGAAAAAACATACTGGCAACAGGAACCATTTTTCTGAATCAAAAGGAAGACAATGGGTAGCTAAAAAACACCCATATCCCTACTTGATGTTCTCCTTATGTACTTTTTATAAACCTTGAAGTTCTTCACTAAGAAAACTTTTATCTCACTTGTATGCCATCCAAAGTTCATAACATCTAGATTTCATACTTGCTTTCATTTTAACCTATTTCATGGTTTGTAATTATTAAGTACTAAATGACCACAGACCTAGCTCCTAATTCAAATCATTACTGAAGATATGAGTATCAATAGGGAAAAAAGAGTCTTACTTGAGACTTAACAGATATGTTCACTGAGTTTTACAGCAAATTATGTATACTGGAATGGGGATTCTATTGTTCTCCACACATACTGACTACACAAAGCATTAGAAAGCATTTCTAAGAGCATGAACACAAATTAAGAGCATAAATTTTATTCAAAATACAAATCTCAAGAATCCTATCTAGTTTTAAAATTTTGAGTTCCTGAAGTTTGCCCAGTAGCCTTACTGCTGTAAGGCTGTCATAACATAAAAGATATGCAGTAAGTACTAATAATATTTTAAAAATGACAGAAAAGCAATAAATATTAAGGATTCTAGGTGCAATTCAGGAGCTACAGCTGGGAACCTATTCATTAATGATAGCATTGGAAAACTAAACTTATTTCAATAATTCTTTTTTTATTGTTTCACATCTAACAACAGACACAATCTGGAAACATATTTGAAAAGGATGATGATTTAAACAATGATGATTTAATTTCAGTGCAGGCAATCTGTATAAAAGGAACAGAATAAAACCTAATGACAAAAAGTCTACAAAAGGGAATTCAAAGATGAACAGTTGAAAAATAAATCAAATCAGAACATAGGTAAGGGACAAGGGGCTATGCTGTACAGTGCAGTAACGAAAGGATCATGGCAAAATAAAACAAAGAACAAGTGATTAAATTTGAAATAAAGTATTTGCCATTGTAAAGTGATGGAATGTAAATTATGATAGTAATTATGCTTCATAACTTTTTAGGGGAAAGGAAAATGATGAGTATATTTGATTACCACAGAAGTCAAAAGTAGATTTCAGAAACCAAGCTGTGAACTGACACTCAGACCAGCAAGAAACAAATAAAATGAAAAAAAAAAATGGCAAGAGGCATGACTTTGGAAATAAAAGCAGGATTTGAGCACAGTTTGGGTGTACTACGGAAGAAGAAGAAATTGTAAATAAGCCACACTCAGCAGATGACTGATTGATGGGGAAGAGAGGATTCCAGCGAGCAAGGAAATGGAAGAGGCGTCAGAACCATATCACAGATCATCTTGGCAATGCCGCATTTGGTGTTTAGACTGAGGTCCTGATAATTCTTCCAGAGAAGGTGATTCAGACATTCATAATACACAGGAAAATTGGTTGCTAAAAGTCAGAGTTGTTGCTCATATGGAAAAGACAAAAGGCAAACAGTTTTCCCCACCTTTCAGAAAGCGCGATAAGAGTACAGTGCCTCAACTCCCTTTGTGTTTAACTACTGCATGAACTGTGTTTAACCAAATTGTGTTTGAGGACTCTAATTTTAATAGTTTTCGCTTGTTCTCAGCAGTCATCCTGGCCATCCCAGGCAAACAGACTGTTTTCTGTGCAGGGCATATCTCATGAATAACCATGGGTTTTCACAGAAGCTGTTTATGTCATTTTGACTATATATTGAAGTTATAGAATCAGATGCAAGATGCTCTGGCATAAAAAAAAAGCTACATAAGCAAATGAAAAGGATCAATGTGCCAAGTCTAAGAACTTCCTCTCAACAGACATCAGTTACATATTTACATGCATACATATTTTGTCCCTGTTTGCTACAATGAAAAATTCATTTTCTTTAGGATTCCAAATTCAAAAGGAAACATTAAGTTTAGAGACTACAAAACTCCTCTGCTTATAAGAAGAAAAATTACAAACATCCCCATAACTCTTGATGAAATGTATATGCTCAGATGATTTGATAAACTTCAACTGCTCTACGCCTTTTTCAGCATTATATTCATAAAATACAGCCATTCTGCAGACAAGACCCTCTGTGGGGCTAAAAGGCATTTCTTTCTAGAAGAAACTGCTGAAGCAATGGTAAAAGCAATCAAACCCAGAGGGTGTAAAAAGACAGGAGACCTGAAAGTCATTTTCCGAAAATCAATATATCTATCTCGGTTCCTTAAACAGTCATTGAAACATGCTGAGATTACTTTTTTCCCTCCTTTCTCCCTGCCCATTGATGCTTTTCAGGTAGCTTTCCCACTTATAATACTGAAAAATATTGCCAAGAGGAGTTCCACAACATGTACATTAACTCTTAATTCCATAACAAGAGAAGTTACAATAACAAAAACAAGCTCCAGGAGTATTGATAAAAATTTAACAGAGAAGGCAAGATCTGGTATAGAAGCTTTATGAACACTTAAAACAACAACAACAAAAAAAAAGAAGTAAAACCAAACTGAAATAAGTATCATCATGAGCAGAAAGATGTAGAAATAGAAATGGAAAACCTGCGGTCTCCAGTGAACACCAACACAGTTTTCCCTCCAAAACTATTATTCCAAATTTTTAAAGCCAAAAGAAGAACATCTCTCAAGATTGCCTCAATAGAATAAGATTTTATGTATACTCATTGCATTGTATATAATCAAATAAAATTCAAGACAATAGACTGCACATTAAAAACAAGGTCATTAATGTTAGGGCCTGTCCATCTATGCAAACAAAGACTTTAAACATCTAAAATATGGACTTTGGGTTGAAAAGAAGGGAATTAAATGGCCACAGTAAGTCTTTTTGAAGATGGCAGGAGACAGACTGAGATTTGATTTTGATGCATTTTTTAAATTAATTAATTAAATGCTTGGGAATCAGTATGTTGAATTTGCCATCTGAAATTACACTGCTGATGAAAAAATTATCTATCAGGAAATCTAAATGAATATAACATAATTGAAGTAAAAAAACTGGGGACCAAAGAAAACTTTATCTGAGACAAATATTTCCATATGTATATGAGCTGCTATAACATTCTAGATTTCCTGGTTAGCTAGGCTGATGGGACTTGAAAAATATATACAGCCTCAATTCTATTCTTTCCCTTGCTCCACGCGCATAGAAGAGTTTAACTTTGCTATAGTAAGTTGCACAAAATATTTTCGTTTTTAAATGCCCTCAAATAAAACTGTCTGAGTAAGAAAGACAACAAAAAACCCTACATAAAACAAAAAAGGTCCCCTTCATGAAAACCCTTAAAGAACTTGGAAAAAAATAAATCACTAAGTTGCTTTTTATTTAGTTCAATAGCCTCAAAGTATTTAATATTCCAAACACATCCAGAATTATTTGCACATTCATTTATTAATATGTATTACTGGCAGTACTTTGCTTTATTGAAAAAGGAAAGTCATTAGCATGATAATTTGGTCTCTTTATATTAACAAAAAAGGAAGATGAGCTGCAAAAACATCATTCTGAATTCTTTCATCCACTGACAGACTTACCTTTTCTGTGGGCCACGAAGATTTTTTTAACATGATATGATAGCTGAGAACAAGCTTCTTCTAATATATTTATTTAGAAAAAAATAAAATGGATAGAAAATTTACAACTCAGAGCTAAATGAAAAGCAGTTGCTAAGTGTTAACAAAAGAAAGCACTGAACCTATCTAAAGAGCAGAACAGCTGGATGTAAGGGAAAAGCAAACCCTACGACTGTGCCCCATTTACTCGTGTATTTCATGTGGTAAAAGTAACACTGAAAACATGTTCCAAATCAAGTCAAGACCCTGAATTAGTTTTATTTTGCACTTAGTTATTAGCTGCAACAATAAGAACCCTTATTCTGCTAGAAAGGTGTGGCTTTCTGAAGCTAGAGGATATTGTATGCCTGGTTCAAGGTGGTCTTTGTGGTATGCAAGAGCTGCTTGTCTTCTTTACACATTGATGAAATTGCTCTCAGTGGTAATTTTAAAAGGAGCTCTGCAATTATAAAAAGAGAGCCATCGCCTATTGCTCATTTCTCATGTTATTAACGTGCTTATTTTCTAAACCTTAGCCTACTAACCAATTCATACTTCTCTATGAATTTAAGTGCCATTTGAACACCCAGACGCAGAAATATCACTGGCTAATGAAAGGACTTTTAGAAAGCAAGGATTATTGCTATTTTTTAAGTGTTCTCTACCTATAAAGAACATTAAGACATACTCATACATTTCTACTTGCATCTTCTTTTAATGTTTACAACTGAAAACTATTCATGTACGTATTCTATTCTTTTGCATTAAAGTAAATACTTTTTAAAAAAAATTCTTGCACATTTTAAAGTTGTGTAAGACACAAGCTGTAATGTTTTTGGAATCTTTCATTTAGGTAAGTGGCAGACATTCACCCCAAGACAATCATCACTGCAGATCTGTGATTACACCTCTCTGTTAGGGAAAAGTACCAAAATTAAAAAGCTTTTCTCTGTTACTTATGAAATGTCTTCCTCTTTCTTTCTGATAATTGATCTTTATCACATGCTCTTCTCAAAAGTCAGGCTTTAAAATGATTGAGAATAAAGATTGTGCCCTTTGCCATTCTACTCCTTTTCTGATGTAGTGAAAATACGTTTTTTATTAGAGACTAAAAGAGAACAGAGGATGAAATAGATCCTTAGCAATGTAAAAGAAATCAAGCTGCTGAATAAACAGGACAGCACAGTGTTTGGGTTTTTAGAATCATTTCACATAAGCATCTACTTTTCTTGAAGTATTTCCTAGGAACTTTTATAATAATTAATTAAGCAAAAATAGTATTTTTGAAAGAAACAATATAGCTCAACATTAAGGTTTTCCTCCCTGCTTTGTTTAGACTTACACAGATAGATGAGTTTCTTCCATTTGTTTTCAGAGAATTTTAACTCTGATTTCCTGCACGCCTCTCTGGGATTCTTAACTCCAAGAAGCATTAAATCACACTTTGATTTTTGACAAGCTAAGACTACTCCCGCATTTGTGATTTGCTCTTGTATTCCTTTCCAGAGAAAAGAGTAGACTCTGCCTACAGAAATAAGGCTGAAGGTTAATGTTTCCCAAGAAAGGAAGTAGTATTTGGATATTTTGATCATTCTCATACTTTCCTCCACTAAATGGGAAAAATACACCCAAACCCAGAAGTACTTTATTCCACTGGAAATTCTTCAGGTAAAGCAGATACACATCTTAGCACAATTCTAATGTAAATTCCTACTGACAAGACTGCATTATTTGTGCAACTGTTTCATAAAGGTATCCTTGCTATTTGCAGTGTATTTTCACCCCAATGCTAGCAAACTCAATTCTTGAATTTCAACTAAATTTTTGACACAACACTCTTAGATGAGACTCAGTTGAGCAGGTATGGTAACAGAAAAAGGACAGACACCAATGGCAGAACAGTTATACTGGAACTATTGCTGAAATGTATACCAAGAATTTTCTTAAATCCTCAATAAAGAAGCACAGAAATCAACAGGCCAACAAAAATCCCTGCCTTATAACTCATTTACCTTTAGCAAAGTAAGAGTATCCAAAGCATTAGCAATTTAAAATAGGAGAGAAGTAAAGCTGAACTCAAAGGAAGAAATTTTGGCTTCCATTTGGTTTTGATTTTCATCATTAGCTGTTTTTCTGCCCTTCATAAAAAATAGTATCATACTTCTTTCATGTTACCAAATAAAATAGGAATTGCATAGCAGGCCTCTTTGAACTGGGTGTAAAAATACAGTGTTCATCGTTCTTCAGTACAGATACAAAATGGAAAGATACAGAAGACCTCAAAGAAAAAACATTTCTGCTTTACTTTACTGTAAATCTTTAATTTCTACTGGTGACACCTTTTCTCAGTTAGCAGAACGGAGCATTTATGATATCCAAAAGCTTTTTATACAACTCTCAGAATATTAACCAATACTTTATTACCATCCCTAACACTTACATTCACCTTCTGTTCCTGAATCTCTCCTCTAACAGGAGAGATTTGCTTCAAACAAAAAACTGCAGATATCCTAAATGGATAGTGAAGACTGCAAATAATTTGAAATCTTATTAAGCATTAGACAGTATCAACACTTATATAAAGTACATATATTGTCTATTTCCAAATGATGTGGAAATTTTTTTTTCTGGTTTCCAAATAAACCCTGTTGAACAACAATACTTAGCTAAAACCTGACTTAAAAATTTTCTGATGCAATTTAATATCTTAAGAATTAAATGTGGAAATTTGTAGTCACTAAGTCAAAGCAACAATATTCTTCAATATTCACTTGCTTCATTTGGAATGCTTTTAGTTCTCAGTTGTTCTTTGAATACTGACTCAAAGAAGTCAAAAGTTTCCTTTTCAGAATCCATAGGAGGTGAAACCATTATCTTTATGATTTTACTGAAGGCAATACCCTTTACTTTAATCCCCCTTCCAAATGCTCTATAAATAACTTTCACAAAATAAAACCATCTGTAACAAAATTTCTCATTTCCCCACTACACCAGAATTTTTCTACAAAATCAAACCAGTGAAGCTAGCTTGTCTTGCAAAAATTAATTTTCAACATTTGTCAAAATTAATTTTAAATGCATGAATGTATTTGCTAAGCTCTGAAAAAGTTTAGACACATAAAATTAATCCTTAGATAACTCTTAAGACAAGTAAGTGATGAATTTCCTGTTATAGTAGCAGAAAAATAGCGTAGAATTGGATGCAGACATTCTACAACACTGGATTAGTTAGGAAAACACAACAAAAGAGAAAAGACTGCATTTCAAGGGTCATGTTAAGCCAAACAATTAAACTTAGTTTCTCCTACCCATATCTTTCTGTTACTTGCAGTTATATAACACAGCTACTTAACTGCAAATACAATTTGCATTGCTATTTATATTTCTTTTGTTACCAATAACCAAACTAGGAAATTTACATTGCTGTCATATAAACACTTCTGGAAAATGAAAGCATTTTTATACTTACTCTTTATAATGAACACCTAAATTTAAGTTACGTTACTCGCTACACCTTTTTATTAAGTATAGAAAACATTTGCAATCTATATCTATATGGTAACTTGGATGAAACCAATTTATATACCAAAAACTATGGAGACCACAGGCTTTTAAGAACAGGTATTTCCATAAGGACATACAAATTCAAATCTAACAACCCTCATAAAAACACAAGTTAAATGACTTTGTTGCCTGGTATTCTTACAGTACTTAAATCTTTTGAAAACACAGTAAAACTACCAAACTAAGAAAAGAGCAGTATCAAGCATGAATAATTTTAAGCTAAATGCCTGCTGCTGCTCTTATGACATTCTATATTTCATCACTATAGACTGGCTTTAATAAATAGTAGACTACTGCCCACATATCACATAACCCTTTACCATCACTGTACATTTTAGGTTTCTCACCTTGTCAATCATTTTACGGGCTTCCATTTCTTCAGAATTGGGATTTTCCAACTCAATAGTGTAAGTACCTTTGTCACTCTGGTCATCCTCGTTGTCCTTTTCAGTAGCAGCAGAAACATGTTGGCTTTTCAACTTCTTGTCCATCTCCTGATTCTGATTAGGCCTATGGCCAAGGCTTCCCGAACTCCTTAACAATGCAGCTTGTAAGGCAGGTAATGCAGCAGAGGGTTCTTCTGATTTTTGTTTTAGAAGTTTGGCATGAACACCATGTACTGCTCTGTGATGTGATGAGCTGGCTTGCACCGATGAAGGGGCTGCTTTCTCTCCTGATGTAGGTTTCGCTTTTTCAGCTCGTGCATGAGGTGTTGGAGATGGAGATTCAGGGCACAGAGCTCCTACGTTCTGAGAAAAAGAGTAAGAACGTCTCTTTCGAGGATGGTCTTCATCAAAAAACTCAATCATAAAGGCAGTTTGGCTCAAACCAGATTGCTCTTGCTGCTTTTCTGTGGAATGGACTTTCTGGTGTGACTTTTTCACCTCTGTATGATGATGCCTTAAGTGCTCTTCAAGTGCTGCCCGTTTACTGTAATGCCGGTGTGCACCAGTATTTTCTGAATCACTTTGTGTACCATCATCATGCTTATTCCCTATGAGGAAAGCAAAGGAATATACAGCACAATGAAATGAAGAAAGACATAACTCAACATACACAACCCCCCCCCAGTGGAATGCTAGAAAGGAAATTATTTCAAACTGCATTTCTGTTTAGACTCCAACAACTTTCAGTACCTGGCTCTGCAAATTTTGTATGGTTCCTGAAAGGCAATCAACTTTGCTACAAGTCTAGCAGAGCAACACTTTAGAAGCTGATTAGTAACAGGAGTACATTTGAATTACCTTTGTCATTTGAGAATATTTATCAGTGATATACACAAGTATTTAACCAGCTGTACAACAGTATGTTTTCAAGTTATATTACTTTTGTTACACAGCCAGCTGATTACAGATGACTACTGACACATTCTAGGCAAGGTTAAGCGGAAAAAGAAAACCTTAAAATAGTCCTTCCGGTAGTGGATATAAAACATTGAGAGCCACAGTTCATACTGCTGGATTCCTCCCACATTTACAACAGTTTATCATGAGAAACATTGACTGAAAATTGGATTGAATTCTTTTATTATTCTTTTGAAGAAGAACAATGAGTTTTTCCATCATTCACCCCACTCAGCATCTGATGCATGCATGTAAAATGGTTGTTTCTTATTCATTCCTCACATTACTTTGAGATCTGTGAATAAGGATTATTTAATAAATCATGTGTATGCCTATAAAAACACTCTGCAATGATACCTGAAAAGGTAAGCATGGAAGGCTGGCTACTTACACATAGGAAGTCACATTTAACAGAACAACTTCTTGTACAATGAAAGTGTTTATGCCCCTAAGTCTTAGCTCAGTTCCTGGAAAGGAACAGTTTCACCTTCTTTGAACTCTTTTGGATCAACTCTTACTCATGTATATATAGAATGGACAATTTCTATACTTTTTTTATTCTCAAGATGATAGCTTTTTATGTTTTCTCACTTAAATAGTTGGGATGCACAACTATTATTCAGTTAAATGGTAATTACATATTGGCTAATCTTATTTATCAGAATAATAGCACTGAAAACACAGCTGAGATACCAACTTACATTCCTGGTTTCTATTTTATTTGAACAGTGCCTACAAAAATTATGTGATGATTCATATACTGCCAAATAATAATAATAAACAAATATCAACACCACAGTGAAAGTCATATAACATCATTTTAGCAGTGGGACTTTAGTACAGAATATTATAAGAAAAAGAGAAAAAAACAGCAAGTTTTGTTTTTCTTTAAAAAAAAATCAAACTTTGAAAGCAGTTATGTATATTCTCCACCTAAAAATACAAGCAATGAGTGAGAATACAAGCAGCTCAAAGAAGATTACAAAATTCAGATATTTACTATGGCCATATGCATCCCATAACTTATACTTCTTTCAGATGAAAATTAATCAGACTTTGAGAATTTTCTGTCAGGAAAAGGCTTATAACCAAAACCCCTTCCTATTTATCAAAGTGTCATTGCTAATATTTTAAAGAATCTTCATGAATACAATATAGTACCAAGAAGATCAAAGAATTCTGTTCTGTGATATACTGTGGAAAAAATAATATATTACTATCCTAATGCTAGCATATCAATACAATTCTGTTTTGAGAATTTTATTTTTAGCTTAACTTGAAAGAGTCAGCCTTAAAAAGGAGACTTTTGATGAGCAGACAAAGCATGTTGTACTGAGTCCCTGCTGGTTTAAGAGCTAGACATGATAATGTTGCAGAATCAAGGAATATGGGAATTGCAGGGTTAACCCACTGAAATTAAAACCAGAAAATCAGACAGACTTGAAGAAGTTATTCAGAAGTTTTCATTCTGAAAGTTCAAATGGCACTGGAATCTTCATCTGAACATCAAAACTACTTTCTTCTCTATTCTGCATTGGCATTCAAAAGAAAGTGCACTTGTATTTAACATTTGATTTAATTTTATTTGAAATGTCACTATTTGCAGCAAATGAACATTTATAATCACTTGAAACTCCATTTGAGAGCAGCACTCTTATAAATACAATATTCCACAAGCTTAGTATACAAATTGAAGCTCTGAGTTTATTTCAGATTCCTGACTCAAATGTGACTCTACCAAACATGATCCATTTAAGCAGAGTAACTTCATTATGCATTTTTTGCTATAAATTATTTTCTTATGGCATATGAATGTTCACAGAACATACGATATTGAAAGAGTTGCTAAAAGCATAAATTGGACTCCAGAGCTTTGATTCTAAAAAGCAATTCAGCTTTTTAGTCGTGCATAGGAAAAAGTGAAATATATTAAATTTAACTAAGGTCTGGATTTTTTTCTTTTCCTTTCGAGATCAATGTTTTAAGAACCTGATACTTTCAGTTGTACAAAAACATCTCCAGCTATTCTGTTCACTGTAAGAGGATTTAATGTTTGGTTTTTTATCCTCTTTTTAAAACTTAATACCACAGTAAAATTTCCCAGCCCAGATCCTTGTGCACATGTGGAGCACTTGTGATTCCAACTGAGCTCCACAAGGGCTCAGGGATCCTCTCACTGGATGCTGATGAGGAATTGTTGCTTTCAGAAATAAGCATAGCTGGAATTATTCACTTTACCTTTCAGTCTCTTCAAGTACACTGGAACGTCACTCTTAATACTTTTGGAATCCTCCTCTGTTGGTTCCCATACCATTCGAGGCGGATTGTTCTGTGCTAGCCAATCTGCTACTTTGCTCTCCGCAGCCATCATCACCGTCTGAAGCCCAGGCAGGTCCTGACCACTGGACGAGGAAGCCTTTTTTGACTTGTGACGCTGTTCCGATGTGAATTTTGTCACGTGGTCTTTGATCTTCACTTTTCCTGGAGTGTTGTCATCGAATTCAATGGTAAAGGAAGCATGCCCTGTAGCTGCTGCATGGGAGCTTTGGGTGTCTTTTGTTGGAATTTCATGAATAGTGCTCTCTGCTACCTGTGAAGCTTGCTGGAATTCTTTAGTAGGGATTTCAAAATAACTTGGCTCCCTACAGAAAGGATAAAGTTCTTCACTTGCAGATGCAGATTGCTCCTCAGCTTGCTTGGCATCTGTGCTGCCTCCTATTAAGACAAATAAAATAATAGATTTCACAACACTTGTGAACTCCAAGTTCTTCAAAATTTTCCAAACTGTAAAGGCCATATGAGCAATTTCTGGAATAAACAGTAAGACTGTGGAGAAGATTTGAGCAAAGAGCTCTGGAAAAAGAGTTTCAGAATTACATACAAAAAGTATCAAGGAAAAGACAGCTTGAACTTCAGCTGTAAGGAATATAAAGTGACATAAAGCTCACTTAGAACTTGTCAGAGTGCACTGTAAATATTTTTTGAAGATGCAAAGGTCAGATGAGTTATTTGGACATGGAAAGCAGATAGATCACATCAGAGAAATAGGTGAGATGATCATTGTTGTAATTCCAAACTATTGGAGAAAACATATCAAGGTTCCCCTAAAGCAAGTGCTACTGGTCAGGCTTCCATCTCCTGCAATGAATACATAGTATAATTTTGTTTGGTAAAATTCTTCAGAAAAACAATTCACTCATTAATGAAAAATAAATATTACTTGTGGCTTGAAAAGTTCAACACTGATAAGCACTGTAAAGTGTTCTGGAATTAATTTGTTCTTATTTTATTTGTTTCCATAATTTGTACATGAACATAAAATGAAATAATAGCTGAAAGCAAGCAGAATGTTACCAAGCCATGCTCTCACTGGCTAAAGAAACCACAATGTGGAAAAAGCACATGGTAGTAGCTCCAAATTCCACTGAATGAAGGTTAATGCTTCCTGTGGTTGCAGCAAAGCTGCCAGTGTGCCTTTAAGAAAACACACCTTCTGGCTGCGTTTCATGAACAGTAACCCAGCCAAAACATCTAGTGTAGAGATGTGCTAAAAGCAACACAAGCTTGAGATGTTAGCACAATGGCAGGTTGGATTCCATTGGAAGAATAGCTCCTACGTGATTTATCATGGACCACAATAAGATGTTTAAGAAACCATTTCGGGTCGCCAAGTAAAGAAATAAGTAATTAATAGATTTCTGGTGCTAAAAATAGCCACACTACATCAGCTGAGACAGTTAATATTTGTCTATGAAACCAACAGGCAATGAGGGAGCAACAGAAACATTTATACTGAAGTCAGGAGTTGAAGGGGTAAAGGATGCAGGATGGCGTAATGCACCTATGCTGTTCCTCATAACCACAGGCATCTTGTGAGGATCTAGGAAAAGGTTAAAAATAAAAAAACAAAAACAAAACCAAAAAGGATGGTAATTTGATGTAGAGAAATATACTATTTAAGTGAAAGAATAACAGCTGGAAAAGTTAAAAAAAGAATGATGTTATGGAGTGAAAACAAAAACAGTATACATTCTTTATTGTTGCCATGTTTAGATACCGACTGGACAAAATAACTCTGATGCAGGTAACGCAGCTGCTTTAATGCATTTTTTCTAACAGCAGCTGTTGCAAAGACAAAAGATATTCAGCCATGTTTTTCTATAGTGCTGCTGCATTCTAAGAATCCCCCTAGCTAATGCTTTTCACTGCATTATCAGCTACCTTATGTCTGTGGGGCAGTTTTCAGGCACTCCAAAAGCACCTCAGTGCTCCTCTCCCTGGGAAACAGAATGCCTTTTTAGTACCTTTCCTGTAAACCATTATACCAGCAGACACACAATATAGAATTAAGCTGATGCTCATTCAAAAAGCTTCTGTGCTTATACAGGAAACATCAGAAATAAACAAAAATCACACTTTGCAGCTCCTAGATTTTAGGTTCATCCATTTGTTTCATCTAGCTAACGAGCCAGAATAGATCAAGCTCTGGTAGGATCAAACCGAGAGAATGGACCCTTACAATATGAAACACTGCCACTGAACAGGAGAGTAATCGTCCACAGAGTCAATTCACAGATACCTTATTTTTCCCCCCCTCCAAGCTTCTATTCAGTGTTTCAAGTCTCCAATTCCATGCAATTCCTGTGACCATTAATTAAGCAAGTGTTCTATGCTCCTTCAAGAGATAACTGACTAATACAGTGTGTTTTGAGAAATACGTCTACTCTTGGGCAAGACAGGAGCAATCTACTGGCCACAAAAGAAACAGTATTTTTCAGTAAATACAGAATAGCTGATTCACTGACGTCTTTAGAAAATTGCAAGATTGTAGCTATCTGCATCAGCTATATGGCAATGAGGGGATCTCTAACACCGGTTTGTCAGCATTGATGAAGAACTTCATAAAAAAATTTTTCACGTGAAAGTTGACTGCACCAAATTTCATACCCGAAACCAGTTTACACTACAGTGATATGCACCGTATTTGATTCCAAGAGGCTAGAATATAGTTTGAATCTAAATTATGACAGTTTAATCAAATGAAGTGAGAAAGTGAACTACAACTAAATTATAAATTTTAGTAAGCTAGAAAAACTTTTAGAAATTATATAAAGAAAAATACCTGAAGTTAATTTTAATTACTTAAAAATTCTACTTTCAATCTGAAGTACTTGCATTTTTAGAAGAGTTAAATACATCAAAATTGACTAGAATAAGTAATTGAAAACAATGAGGAAACAAAAAAATTAATACAGATCCTCATCTGAACCACTGTTCAGTACTTTTCATCCAAATTCTAAATGCAAGTCCTTACAGTTTTCTAAATATTACAGAGTGATCTGTAAAATAGCCTTACCTTTGAAATCCTATTATAAAATGTCATCTGCCAAGATGAAGGAAATTTTGCATCAGACTAAATACAGACAGCTTTAAGAGAAAACCTTCAAGCAAATACTGAAGATAGTGGTCATCACAGCTCTACAATACTTTAAACAGAACAAGCAGAGTATCTGCATAGCAAAAAAGGCAATGGCATGGAATTGGAAGTATGTTTTGGGAAAATGAGGGGGGACAGGTAGGTTGTGAACTGCAATCTCTTCAGGGACTGGAGAGATTTCTGAACTGGCAAGAGTGAAAGCAAAGAGACAGAAAAAAGTAGCAGGTACTTGATAAAAGGGCGATCTCATTCTACAAAGGTCTAGAGATAAAAAGGCAACTGTGCAACCGCTTCTGCGAGGCAAGTAAGGAAGCAGTAATTGGTAGCTGCTACACAGGTGTAGGGAGACTATTAATGAAACAATGAGTCTAGGAGAGGCTGGGAGGGAAAGCATGTATTATTTGGGAAATCACAGGCTTCACCAAAGGGAGATTCAAGGAGATCCTTTACTAGAGAACATGTCTCATGAGGAAAGACTGGGAGCTGAATTTGTTTAGTCTTGAGAAGAGGAGGCTCGGGGAGGACCTCATTGCTCTCTTCAGCCACCCAAAAGGAGGCTGTAGTGAGGTGGGGACTTGTCTCTCCTGTGCCTGCAGTGAGGGCCAGAGAAAATGACCTTAAACTGAGATAAGGGAGATCCAGATTAGACAGTAGAAAAAAATTTTCACTGTGTGGTCAGGCACTGGAATAGGTTTTCTAAGGAGGTGGTGGAGTCACCACCCCTGGAGGTGTTCAAGACACATCTGGATCTGGTGCTGGGCGATTTGGTTTAGTGGTTCAGGCATTACAGCGATAGTGCTGGGTGGATGGTGGGACTGGGTGATCCTGAAGGTCTCTTCCAACCTTGATTATTCTATTCTATTCTATTCTATTCTATTCTATTCTATTCTATTCTATTCTATTCTAGATATGATCATCAGAACAGCAACATTCACTTTGTGACATTATGGCAGAATTGATAACACTTTGTAGGATTTTTGGGGGTTTTTTTAGTTTTATTTCTCAAGTTGCACACACAGGTAGTCAGAATCCGAAAATTTTACTTGCCAGTATCACAGGTACTGGTGCCATTCAACAGAAACTATCAGATATGCAAAAAACTGCCTGTGTATATGAATATATTATCATCTGCAAAGATAGGAAGCCACAGAAAATATTTTTGCAGTTCACATTTTTAGTAATGCTCTTTTCTTTTTGCCTTGAAGACAAAATTTTAAGAATGAAACTTGTAAAAGAAAATGTTTGGAATTCAAAAACCAGTTCTTGAAAAAATTGCTGTAAACCCAGAGCAGTATATTTATTTGCAATGGGTGTAAGAAGCAGCCAAGATATCACATTTACACCAAATCCCTGAATATTTTTAAGGTTAGTTTTATATTTGGCACTGGACAATGGTATGTGTAATGAAAGGAAGCTGGAGTTAGTGCTTTCAAGTGCTTAATGGATTTCTTTTTCTTCCTTTCTTTTCATATTCCTACTTTTTATTTCCCACTTACCATTTAAGTTCTTTTTGTTTGTTTGTTTGTTTTAAGGCTGAATCACATTTTTCAGTTAAAGAAAAGATTGCAACAAATACATATAATGATTCACCTAGTATTAAATAAGATCTTTGTCTTTTAATATTGTCATAACCAGTCTTATGGATAAACATCAAAATTGCTCTCTCAAAATAAAAATATAAACCAGTATTGTACATAAATCCCCACCTCTCATAATATATCACTTAACTACATGCTTTAAAGCAGTAGAAGTGAAAAAAGGGCAAAACTAATTTTACTTAAATCTTTCTGTGACAGCTCTAAAAAATTCTGTAAGCTCCCCATGACATGCAGATGAGTTTGCAAAGCAAGCCTTACATATGCATCACTTGCACATATTCCACATCAAAACAGCAAAATTCTAGAGCAAGCTTCTAGAAACTTTACTGTTAATACCAGTGATTACACATCACATATTACAATGTATGTAATCTCCTACATACATGGATCACATCAGTATTTCTAACATAACTAAGTCTGCTTTACCTGAAAATTACACTATTTCTTAAATGTAAGGAATGTCTAATCTAACATATTGCTAGAATTAAAAGAATACTTCATGCCAAATGGGGAAAAATACTTCAGATTCTTAAAGTCTCCTTAAAAACTTATTTCTGTCTTTCTTAGATTTTTGGAAAAGGCACTGATGTAAAATTCTACAACTCCTACTGAGATCAGCAAAGAATGTAGTTCTTGCTTTTCCAGGAAGTGAGAGTGTAACATATGGCAATAATAATAATTACACACCCAATAAACTTGCCAATAACATGGATATTTAACAGCTGCAGCATAAAGTCATGCCAGACTGTACATGCAACTCTTCATTTTAATATTAGTAGATCTACAGGTCATTAAACTATAAAAACATTCATGTAAAAAAACACATAAAGGTTTTTTCTTTTTAAAGTTTTCCATGCTATTCTGTTCTGTTTACAAATAATTTTCATTAATGAGTTTCTGTTGTGATAGAAATATAAGAACATTGAAATAATCTTATTAACTTGAGACTGTGAGACTCATTGTCTACAGTTGGCTTAGCAGAAACAAATATCCCACCTCTATCTCCTCATTAAACCTTGCCTCATCTCTTAGAATTCACGCCTTTTTTTCTATTCAGTGAATATTCATGTACTAAATCATTAAAGCATGATGTAGATGTTTAATAGAATTAATTTGTTAAAATGCTATCAGACTATCGATTTGAGTTTAAGAATTCACCTGTAATGTACTTACTTCTAGGCAATTTATAATAAAAAGCATGCTCCAAATCAGTGTTTTAAACATTTGATACAATTCAACCCAGGGAAAAACAATTAATTGCATCAATCTTGAACATTTGTTGTTAGAGTTTGCTTATATTTGGAAAATATCTAAACATGAGAGTCTTGTGAAGTTTCCAATTTTCTTTCATACAAGTGTTTCCTTATATCGATTTCCTATCATTACATTCCTCTATGTTATAAAACCTAAGTGCATGAATTAAATACATACTAACTTGTTGAAAATAAGATAACATTTTCATGGAAAGTAATTGCAGGCCAAAGGGGCCCAAAAAGCTTAGGATTTTATTTCATAATTGCATGAAAGGATTCAAAAAAATCTTTTTCACACCTCTACACAGACGTAGTGCTCTGAGACTGAACAAGTGTGTCCACAGAAGCAAATGTCAACTCTTGTCTGGTTTACCCTCTCAGGCTCCCTGCCAACACTGCTAAAAAATACCTATGGCAGTCAAAAACCACACTGGTGTCTACTCAGACATTAAGCGATCAACATAAATAAATAATTTGACTTAGTTCTACATCCTCCCAAATTAAATGATTTTGCAAGAATAACAGATTTGGAATTTTTCCCAGTGGTGCCTGCCTATACCATTACATGTATGCTTTTGTTTAGGATATGCCTACTCCAGCTGAATCCCATTCTTACAGATTTCTGAATCTTTCTGTTGGAGAAAACAAAAGCTATTCCTACACTCCACTTAGATCAATACTATTCAGAGGAAACAAACTTATGATGAAACAACAACAACATAAATAAAAGAGATTTGCAATATTAAAAAAAAAAGAAGAAGAAAAAAAAGGTATATTTGTCAAGAAGGCTCTGGGCCCAAATTTAATGTTTATAGTGTGTATATATATGGAAAACAAACAAATGAATTTAAATAATTTAGAAAATATTAATCCATTTTCTCTATTCATCATTTATCTTATGATGACTTCGCTAAGGCAAGTCATGTCAAAAATACTCCCACTTTTGAAGATCAGTCTAGAATAAACTTATTTTTGTCTAGTATTGAAACAGATGGTATCTCCGTGAGTAGTTTGAGAGGAAGCTGGAATCTTAGTTTTCTTGGAACTCAGGAACTAAGATAGAAGCACTGATCACTTGATGAAAAATCTCTTGATAAAATAAATACAAGAGCATGTAAACCATTTGATGCAATACTGCTTCTGAAAAAGTAATTTAAAATTATGAAAAAATAAGAATAGACACATTATTAAATAGAAGCTGGAATCTTATGCCATACCTTGTTAATGGCATGGTATTGCACCAAAACCACAAACTTTGGAATACTACTTTTTAGTAATCCTACATTTAATGAGGAAAATAAAAAGGCACATTTTACATTAAAACAATGTAGACAGATAGACAGGAGTATGAAAAACTTGATGAATTCTTACTTTTGTTGTATTAGTTAGCTACAGAGACTGACATCTGAGCAAGAAAACCACAGATACCAGAAACTTTACCATCCCTATTTTGGCATGTACAGCAAAATACTGAGTCAAAGGTTTCACAGCCAATACTTAATGCTTCCCCGCAATCTGGAACGCAAGGAAAATCCCATGGCTAGCAACTGTATCAATGACAGAAGGCAAGAACTTAATTCTTTTTCTTTTTAAGTGATGGCATAAGCATTTCCCTTTCTGTTGAGAAAAATGGAAGTGGAAGAACAGATGTAGCAGTCAGTGTCTCTCATTATTACTGCCATTAGGAACAAAATTTCTATTCCTTAGGAATGCTAAGAAGTGTTTGAAGAACACATTTCTAGACAAGATTTGAACTGTAAAGCTATAAATTATTAATGTAGAATATTAAACCTGTAGTTAAAAAGCCCCCACAGGAGCACAAAACAGCATACTACTCAAGCTGCGTACAGTAGACATTTTTTCACCAAAAAGACAACCAAATAAGAAAGTGCTCTGTAACTACACTAAACTATGATGCAGTTCTTTTATACATGACAAAATTGTTTAAGTTGAACAAAAATGGTCACTAATTTAAATGTTTTCATCTTGTTTCTTTCTACTAGCCCTAACCTTAAGGGACTTACTTTACTGTCTGAGTGATGACAACTAAAATGTAATATGAAAAAGGTCACTAAAGGCTATGACAGTTAATTCCAAAGACCTTAACTTCACTACATTGAAATGCTCATTTAGTTTGATTTTACATTTTAGACTTTACTCCGATTCCTGCAAAATATGACCTCTGATAACCACAGCAACTACTACGACAGGAAGAGAGAAATTCTCACCTCAGTTAAAGTACTTAAAAAAACTACAAACTTAAAACCGTTGGACCTTAAATGCATGCCTAAAGAGCTGAACAAACATGGCTGAATTTTGTCCTAACTTGAGTAAGTTTTAAGGTTATTCTCTTTATTAGAATAGCAGTCATTTTATTTATATGCCTGACGATAGAGAAAAACCTAATTATAGGCACTGAGATTGACGTTTTGGCAATACACACTGTGTCTAGACAAGCGACCAAATAAAAGGGTCTCTATTACAGGGAAATAAACATTACCAGTTTAGACTACACAAATCTTTACTGCAAGAATTATGAAATGCAATTCCCAGTAATACAGCTTTATTGAGTTACAAAAGATAATGTTAGCACAGATCACCTTATATAGCTAAAAGTCAAACACAAATATAAACCAGCACCATTTAGTCTCAGAAATTATTTTGATAAAATATCCCTATGCATATAAAATGTCAGATACAGACGAAACTGAAGGCACAGCAGATCAAGTAATGTTATTTGCTATACTTACTGATAGAAAATTGTATTATATACTAGAAAACTGACATGCTGTATGTGAAATTGGTGTCTGGAAATCCACAGTTTCTCACAAAATATTCTCACAAAACAAACTAACTTTCATTTTAATAGGCTTTCATCTTGCACACTGTGAAACTTCCAAACATTAATATCTCTTTCGCTCCCTACTTAATTATATATGCACATCAGTAAAGAGAAAAAAAACAGACAAAAATAAGACAACACTCACCCGAAGCCCCTGTCTCATGCATCTTTTCGTCATGCTTGCTATCTGGCTTACAACCACTTTTTTCATCAGCTTCATCATCACCCCACCAGGCTGGCTGTCCATACAAAGGTGTCCCACGAGGCATGGCAGAAAGATCTGTAAAATTAGCCCAAAGCAAAGGAAATTACTTTTCTGTTCAATTGTGATACTTAGGTTAAAGCAACATGAAGAGAAAGCACTTTGCTTGGATCATTGCTCCTGGAAGTTCAAGTGAAATGGTTGCATGCATTTGCCAAAATACGAAACAAACTCAGAGGCTGGATAACTGATCTGGATTCTAAAGATAGAAGCTTACTAATGACCTGATCAAAACTTTTGGCACAAATGTCTATGCAAAGGCAGATGACATCTCTTATTGTCACCCTGATATATCTGTAAACCTTATTTCTTCTTTCAGTTTGCAGTCATCAGGACAGCAGTACATTCCCAAAAGATGTTTGCTACTATTTCTGTGAGAAGATTCTTATTCTTACCCACATTGACCTTTCAATGAAATCTGAACTCGTTGCATGAAAAACTGATCAAATTTTGCAATGCTGCCAAGGTTCCTAATTGCTGACAGCTACTACACAGTGCTGAAAGTTACCTTGCGTGTAAAACATTACCAAGCACAACCAGTTTTAAAGGATGGCATTTTTTTAAAGGTATTAGTTAAATTACAGTACAATTAAAAGTGCTGTTTCTGATACAGGATATATACACATTATTAAATACATTTAAATTGAAATCTTAAATATGGAAGAACCTACTGATATAATGAAGATTTCTACCTTGATGACAAATTGACTGGATTATGTCTGACCTGATCTCTTTGAAGAATACTTAATCCTATAAAGATTTAGCTATTCTCCCATCATAGGGATGCTCTGAATAAACTTCACAGAGTCTTTTTATATAAAAACATCACCTGTTCCAATCTTACTTGGTGGCTTGTCTGTTACTTCAGCTCTTATGAATTTCAATGTTTTTCTTCACTTGCATTCCAAAGATGATTTCACAGCCATGCCAAAAGTTTCAGTATGATTTTAAGACATTAGGTACTTTTTTTTTGAACAGTATTATGCTTTAGTCAATATGGAGTTGTTTTTAAAAACTTCATCGCTGCCCAGAGAATTTGTTTATGCCCCATTCCTGGAAGTGTTCAAGGGCAGGTTGAATGGGGCTTTGAGCAACTTGGTCTGGTGAAAGGTGGCCCTGCAGATGGCAAGGGGTGCAACTAAATGATCTTTAAGATCCCCTGCCACCCAAACTGTTCTATGATTCTACGCCTGTGCACTGAATTAGCAATAGTAAACAGCTATGCATATATATAGCAACAGTGAGAGAATCAATCCCCAAAAAGCTTCTGAGAATTGCACTCAAATATAAATTGATATCATTAAGTTTGACTGCTACTTTTGGAAGAGTAAAATGAAAAAACAGAAGATGAGGATAAAAGAACACCACTGGGCTACTTTATGTACTCTTAACAGACTGCCAGATCACCCAACAAAACAAACAGGTTAATTAGTTACACCACAGAATCTCGTATGTGGGGAAGAGAATTCTTTGAACTGTGTCTTCTGGAAGAATAGATTAATCCCAAACAAAAGCGTAAGAAGTCAGACCTATACAGTTCCATAATAAGGAAACATCACCTAGTTCCATTCTCATTCTTATGGTTACCTCCACTACATTTCAGGAAGCCTCATGCTGAAGTTCATCATACAATGAGAGAATGGTTTGGGTTGGAAGGGACCTGCCATGGGCAGGGACATCTTTCACTAGATCAGGTTGCTCAAAGCCCCATCCAACCTAGCCTTGGACACTGACAGAGATGGGGCATCCACAAACTCTCTGTGCTACCTGTTCCAGTTGGCTCAACATTCTCACTGTAAAGAATTTCTTTCTAACATCTAATCAGTATTTCTCCTCAGTTTAAAAGTCTCCCTTTTTTTTAAAGTCCCGTTTAGGTACTTGAAGGCTCCTGTAAGGTCTCTCCAGAGCCTTTTCTTCTCTATGCTGAACAACTCCATCTCTCTCAACCTGTCTGTTCCAGCCCTCTGAAGTGGACCTGCTCCAACAGGTCCATGTCCTTCTTATACCAGGGGCCCCAGAGCTGGACACAGTACAACCCACACGAAGTTAAGACACTTACAGTAGAGCCACCGTGACACATTATATAAAGATGAAAGATGATGTAGAAACAAGACTGAAACTGCAGTATCTACAAATTTTTAAACCACACATAGATTCTATTGTGATTCATGTAACAATGAAAGCTAGTAACTATACAACAAACAAACAAAACTCCCACCCATTTAAAAAGGAAGGCAAACCAAACCAAACCAACCAACCGAACAAAAGAGAGAGCACTTGAAAATGATGTTGGCAAAAAGTACAAACTGTTTCTGAACAAATACTTTCAGTTAAACTGCAAAAAATAGCTATTTCCTGCCACAAATGCTGCAAGCCTGTGCTTTTGGGAAAGAGACATGCAAAAATCTTATACATGCTGACTAAATCTCTCTTTAAAAGTTTATGTGGATGTTACTGTAAAAAAATGGCAGAAACTCAATCAAGGGTTTTTATTTTAAGCATGTTTAAAATTTCACAAATGTGGAATTTTTACTATCTACAGAATTTCACAAACATCCTAACAAAGCAAATGAATATCCTTTCTAAGTTTTTGTGCTTCTGCAGGTGAAAAATGAACCTTACCCATTGATTTTTCTTCAGATTTCAGTGCTTCTGTAGTTTTGTGGTGCACTTCAGCTGTGGAGTCTGTTACCTTGGACTCTGGGCTTTTGGAGCTGCTTTGCTTCGATCCTTCTGCCTCTGAAGATTTTTGGGATAACTGGAGTTGGCTTGTGAATTTTTCATGCTACATGACATTAAATAGAGAAAAAAATGACAAACCCTCAAAAGGTGGGGAAAAAACACCTATGTTACTAATAACTACACAGTGACAGATGAACGTCAAGGAACTGCACATTGTTACCTTAAGTGCTTCTTCAGGGACTCTCATCTCTCCCCTGACAACAGTAAAAAGATTAGTATGTAGGAAATTATAAGGAAAATACTGAAAAGCTTCTGAGTTCATGAAAGAATTTTACAGAAAAGCAAGTTGTGCAGACTATTCTAATACTGGAATGGTGACAGCTTTTACAAATATGTCACTGTTAGGACTATCACGTACTATCATATTCACCAAAGCAAATGCACAATGAAATTATTATTTGTGAACAGGACATGGATACCTGAAAGTTGTAATAATGCAAGTAATTTCTTTTTCATTCAGTGGTTTGCTGAGTATTTACTCGTAATCTTATCTACTCATATAGAATTGTATGATACAAATATCTCTATGTTTGCCTCAAAGAAAAGTATTTCCTAGCAACACAGAAGATGCACATCAGGTTTTCAATTGTAATTGAAAGTTGAGGTTTCTTGCAGTGAGAGACAATGAAATGCACTTTATCAATAGTTTAGACCAAGGACAATATTCTTAACTCAGATTTTTTTCTAATATAGGCTTTTTTGTAGTAATGAGAGAAATAAATCTTTCAAAGCTCCTCTTTGAGTAGCATGAGAACCCTTCACTTAACAGAACTGCATTTTATGGTAAGGATATCATATCCAAATCTCAGTTTATCTTCTAACTTCAGAGTGATGTATGTCTGTTCTGGAATCCTCACATCATTCACAAATGTCTACAGAAATAAATGAGGACAGAAAGAAATACCATTAAATTTCAAAATAATAAAATGACATCACTTAAACAATTTTACAAGCAAGCTTTCAGCACCACAAGTTTTCTACTGGTGATTCACTGGGGAGCTATAAGCTCAAATTGCCACCTGTCTCACAAAATATGTCAAAAGAAAGGTTAAACATCAGTTGCTAACCAGGTTGCTGACACCACGCCAGCTTTGAAAAGTTTCTTCCAAGTTTAATCTTGTTAGCAATATGTAGAAAATTGTTGATTAATGTTCCCTCAGAATAGCATTTCTACTTATTAGTTTTCTGTAGTCTTCTTTTTCAATCCCAATTAACTGCCAGAATTGATTTATCATCATATTTGTACACTATTTAGCACTGGGTATGAGAGTTCTGAGGTAGTTTATTTCTAATCATTGCTGAAGAACTTAAAACACAACCCGAGACAGTGCATCTGAATAACCTCAAAAATCAGTAATAAGAATTCAATATATTGCAACTCTTGAAAGAGTAGGTCTAACAACATTTGTGAGCAGAAATTACATTAATATGTGAGCTAGCAGCAAAGCAGAGCAGATTTCACAGGCTTGACAATACTTTTTGAAAATTCAGGCACTGTACAGTAAATAATCCTCCCCTCCCTGAAGTTACTGTTGGAAACATAGTTGGAGAAATCAAATAAGCTTTCAGTGACTTGGAAAACGATTTATGTACCTGAAGGTTTGCCCAGTTTCACCAGCCAAATCAGTCGGCTGTTCCAGGCAGTACAGATTATCAATCACTCTGATTTCAAGGTCCATATTAAACAGAACAGTGAAAAACAACAAGGAATTTGAAAAACCATGGCGGTATAAATTTCAAGAGAAGACCTGAGATATAGAATGACTAATTACAGAGGCAGCAAGGACAAATAATACACATTCAAGTAAAAACGAATCTCAGATATAATTTGGAAGAACTGGAAAATTTCATCTCTGTGGGATAGAAATTAACTGAACATAAATAGGGTTTGAAATTATTCAAACCCTAAATAAAATCGTAGAAAGTCATACATAAAAGTCTGAGTCAGGAACAAGCCTTTGTAAGGCCGAGGGGAAAAAATGGTTTATTCCTTCATCAGAACTGTCCTGATCTTCAAAGACTGATTTACCAACTTGGGAAGGTAGGATGTCAGCATCAGGCAAACTGCCCAGGTTGAGAACATCAGTAACATTTGAAATTGAACGTGATGATTTCACATATAAAAAAACAAGGCAGGAGTGGCTGTCAGGACCCGAGAGTGCCCTTCTCACAACTTGCCATTTTGTCATTGGAGGGAATCCTTAAACCTCCAGTTAGAGATTTCTCCCAGAACCTGCCACGTCTCAAAGACAGCTCTCAAAATGACCCTTCTGCTTATCCCAAGTCATACCAATGCTTCTGGTACTAAATTAGGCTGATTCACTACTGTAAGAGTGACTTGTTTCTTAAACTGAATTTGTTACCTTCAGAGAAAACTGTATTATGCCAAAATGTCAGGAGTTCACTCAGTGATAGAGAAATATAAAAGGGTGAAGACAACTTTTGTCTAGCAAAATAGAATATTATGTTCTCAATTAAACAAACGAGAGATCAGGCTACAAAACCCTATAATCAAAAAAGTAAATGTAACTCTGTATAACATTTAAAACACTTTCAGATATACAGATCCTTGAAGAATCTGTGAGCTAACCAAAAACTTCTGCACAGCACCCTGCTTTCAACTATTCCTCAAGGCTCAATTAAAATCTGCATTAAGAAGCTATTATACGCTTAAGTTACTTTCCTCAACATTCTTCCCTGACTTGCCTGAAATCTTCCCTATTCTTTTAACTGAAAAAAACACAACGGCTGGACTTATAAGAATGCAGCATTATATGAATTATATGAATAATTAAGTATATGTCAAAAGTCTCCTGTTCCTCAGTGTTACTTCCTTCATCTTATTTTAATACACAAAATGCTTTCATTTAGGGCAAATTTAAGGCAAATAAAATAACTGTGGTTTAACTGATATGAGACTGTGTTACTTTATTAATTAATTATCAGTTGTATAATTTCCATAACTTCAAAAAAATTACAGCTCATTTTTGCTTTTGGTATCAATTACATGTTAATACTAAGATACAGATAGGACATTAAGTATCCAGAATGCCTTTCCGAGACACGTTTATTACTGATTTGTGCCAGTTTTGGGGACTCAATATTGCAACTCCACAGGATCATCCAACTTTTAACTTAAGAATTCTACAACACCTACATGTTCCTACGGAATGAAGAAAGTGAAATATGTTGTTTTATAAGCACTTTGAAGTTAGGGACGCATATGCACACAAGAAAAACTTGATGTTAAGTAAGCCAAGAACCTGAATATTTGAATGGTTGCCTTTCTCATGAAAATCTAGTTTTAAATGAAGTCTGGAAAGACAGAAACAATATCCTTCCCCAAAGCAGTATGAGGATATTCCATTTTGTTTTCTTTTTCTAAAGGAAAATAATATTTATTTCATTATTAAAAAAACTGCTTACCTACTTCATAGAAAATATTTTCCACAGGAATGGGAATAAAAGTTACAACTATCTACTGCTTTGTAACCATGAAACTTTGAGCAGTGATTAATGCATATTTATTTCACTTTAACATTTTCAGAGTTCAGGGCAAAAACCCATGTGAAGACTATCTTCAAGGCAACTGGAATTTTAGTGAATGAACAAACTGTCAGTCACCTTGCAGACATATATGTATATATGCAGGTATGCACTTTTCCTCCCTGGTCAGAATTCTGAAATTGCACATGCAGTATACTCAAGTCAGACAACTCTGAAGACAGTGCGTGCAGTCTACTGACATCCCTGTGGCTGAGCTGATGGCATACAACAGTCTCAGTTGCTTTGCCACTGGACCTTTAAAATCTTACCACATGCTTTGGGATGCAAGACAAGGATAGCTTGAAAAAGCTACTTACTGTGTGAATAAGAAATCCTTCTCCCGCTTTTTTCCCTGTTAAATCCCTCCATACGCATCTTTATAGATACATGTGATTTTTAAAACTTTATTGTTCTAATAGTTAGTCAACTGTCTTTAAGCCTTCATAAAGTTTGCCAAGCTTTTCACAAAGTTTGTCAAGCTTTTCACAACACAGCCCTGAAACATCAGTGTGAAAGTACTTTGCTATCATGCAAATATTCCTGACAAGAATGTTATTCAACAGGACCACAGATGTTTAATAATTCTTCTGGTATATTTTTGAGTTTCTAAGTCAAAGGAGAAAATATTGTTGAATTCTGTTGATCCCAGTGAAATAATAGATTACATCTTAGCAACTACACACATTTTCTTCAGAAAAGAGAAATTTCTTTATCGTTTTTGTATAAAATAGAAGAAAAACAGGATTGTCTAGAATGAGTCATGATAGACTACCAGAAATAAAATTTTACATGATGTAAATCTGATTAAAATTACTTTTGCTTTATTATTTTTAAATCTAGATGTCCAGGATAAAGAATGCTGGAACCTTTTCATTGAACTGAGTGTGAATGAATCATACATGTAAGAATATTCAGGTATTAGGGTATCAGGTGCAATTACACTCCAGTTTGTGAAATTATTTAGGACTCATAACACTCAAAACAAAGGTATTGGTAGGAGCCATCTCTCCTTAAACTCTGAATTATCTTGAGTGGTTAAAGTGCATTACACCAGCAATGGAGTAATCCCATATACTAAGAAAATCTTATCTTTTCATGAAGTCTGCAAAACAAGAAAGGGTTAGAAGCCACTGAAGCACTAGAAGAGGCATTTAGCTGTGGTGTTTTTGGTGGAAACAGTAGATAGACTAAAAGAATTATTGCCTAGTTGGCAGTTCACCACATGGTACTGAGGCATTGCACACGTTATTCTGTCACACAATTAAGTATGGTGTTACGAAAATAATGTGTTTTCTCTTTTAACTTGGAACCAGGTAGGTAGAGATATGTAAGAAAAGCACAGTGGGAAACTGATAGTAAGGAAAGCAATGTGAAGACAAAGAGCAAGGACTGAACTCCTACGACTTAATATTCCTTGCCCTAAAACTGTGGGAAGAAAGAATTTCTTTGATGTCTCTGAGTAAACAGTTCTAGAGCAACTGAAGTTTCACCTCAAACTTGAGAATCAGATCAAGTGAGGCAAATCACTGAAAGCTCTTTATCAGAGGCAAAAAAGGAAGATGAAGGAAGACCCTTTAAAATATATTTATTAAATTCCAGTTTTCTGACACGACAACAAAAATCTGAAGGTATGCCTATTGACTACAGGAGTTACAGAATTAGGGAATAAAATTAAATGGCTCAGCAAAAAAATCCTACGTGCTGAATTTATTTTTCATCACTGCCTGGAAACAGTGCACTGACTTTGAAAACACAGAGGTATATTAAATATTTAAGGACCAAAGTCTTTGCATGTCTTTAACTGTTCAAAGGATACAGCCCTTCAGGTTACATTGGTTTCACATGGAGTTGAGACTGACTCCTTGGAAGGCTGAGTTAGTCACCTTAAAGTACAGAAAAGCTAAGAGACTGATGGGAGCTTCATTTTGAGATGCACTTCAAGATGAAAAGGCAGTAACTTGAGATTTCATTTTCATCTATTTTTTTAAGCATTTGACAAAGTTATTCACTATCAGCAGCTTTCTAAATATTAATTCAAATAAGTAACACAGATAAACCCATAATTTTACTCTGCACACACAACACAGCCAACATTTAAAATTAACAACCATAGTTAGTGCAAATAAGCACTTCATAAAGAAGTATCTAAAGGGTACAAAAATATGACAAAATTGCCATGTTTTTAGTAATCTATTATAGCATCAAAAAGTTTTATAAAAAGTGATGCTTACCTAGACCATTGTATACACAATCCCTAGAAAAGCCTTAAAATGTAAAACACTATACAAAATTTTACTTTGCTCATAACTTTGGATTTTTCCTGTATTAGTTTGTAATTACGTGACAGACATTAATCACAGACATTTTAACAAAAATGCTTCTGAAAACCTACATGCAAATATAGAATTAATGAAGTAGGATTACATACAACATGGTTATCTCACACTTAATTTTCTTCCTACATATGAAGTACAGTATAATATTGTTTTCTGTATTGTAACAGGAGGGAAAAAAAAGGAATACCATAAGAAATAGAATCCATATTTTAATCAGACACTTTAGAGAATGAAATACATTGGGTATTTTTACAGTATATTTTTTTTTACAATTCTGAAATACAGAAGTATAGCATATTCCTTTTTATTGTTCTCATTTTTTTTCCTACTGCCAAGGCTCTTTTATGAATTGAACTAACTGCAGTCCTTTAAAAAATGTGCAGCAGATAAACCCTGCAAAGACTACATTTTCCTTTTGAATGTTCCCCCATTTTCAATATTGCATTAAAAAGACACTAATGCACAATTGATAATTGCTCAAAAAAAAATCCCCAAACATAGAGACCAAGGGAGCTGTCCATTTCTTTTGTTAACTTACCCCATTCAAGCTGCCCAAATCCTTCACCAAGTGTTCATCTGTAGAGGCATCATAGTTAAGTACAGCATGTTGCTTGTCCACACTCCGTGACTAAAATATATATATAAAAAATAAAATAAGGTATTGGAAAACCAGATCAAAATAGCATTAATAGCTATTTCTTAGAGCAACATGATCATTTTCTTTCTACATAGCACATGTATTTAAATTACATACAAAAGTTAGTTCCACATATGAAAAAAGTCAATCTCTAACCCAACTCTGGGTGCCTATAGCAGAATCCTAAAATTAATTCAGAGTAATTATTTTCTTAATGTTCCACAAATACCATTTTAAGTCAGATCCACCTGTATCTTATCCAAAGATTCTTTTGTTTTTTTTCCAGTTCACCCTAAATATCACTGGTGTTTAATCTCACATCATCAACTTCACCTTTATTTCTCTCTCCCTCTCAAGTATAATCATCTTTGAAATCATGGCTACGATTCTGGGGTGTTGCTGTGTGAAGCACACCATTTCCTGACACGCACCTGGGATAATTACCATAGTGTACAAGCGTTCAAACTGCTTCTCTTTGATGTCAATTTCCTGAGCCAATTAGCTATAGCCTCTTCACTGAATGTTAGAACGATTCCTGAATTACTATTTCCATCAGTTCTGACTTTCTCAGTCCTGTCTTAAGCACTTTAGTATCTATTTATTTATTTAATGAATTCTTTATTTCACATCCAAATAACAACCCATTGACAAGGAACAATCCTTGTTCCTCTTTGCTCCAAGAACAGCACCTCCCTCTTTCAGCACTTGCTCGTGGCCAAGTGTTGGCAGCCTGAGCTGCTGATGGCAAGCAAGGAAGAGGTGAGGCTGGATGTGTGCCTCCTTCATGCATGCATGTGGTTGGCAACTTGTCATCTACAACAGTTCTCAAGTGAATGGAGCCCACAGCTCATCTTCTACAGCTGTGCATGCTTGATTTCAGTCTGTTTGCCGGTAATTCTGCTAGTGTGGTGTCCCCACACGACAGCACAGCTTCCAACAGCATTCTTCCTTGTTTCAGGCCTGCATCTCCTACTCTTGCTACTCAACTCACTGTTCAGTTTCATTGCACAGAGAATGGTACATTTCTGTCTGAGACTTCTGTGATTGGTTCTGTACCAGCACATGCGGTCTGTCAGTTCTAGCAGACCCAGGTTACCAGTGCATGTGTCAGTTCATGGCATCAGAACACACAATTAGTACTCCTAAGGAAATGCATTCTCATATTGCCACATTTACCACCTCATTCCTTCTTCATTTCTTGAGACTTGCTACTATTACTTTTCTTCCTCGTTTTCAATTTACTTCCTCATTCTTTCTTTCCATGCCATTTTTTGACTGCTCTGCTTTCACCTCAAAGAAGGGAAATCAGTCCTCTACTGCTTATTCTTACTCTTTTAGACTTTTCATTTGAGCAAATTTGCTCTGCATTCTTGGGGGGGGCAGAGACAGGATATCAAGGGGAAGGGGAGAATCAAGGAAGAGACAGACAAATGAACAAGTTCCCTGCCAACATAAGCTGCACTAATATACATCAGTTAAGTGGTTTTAATGGCATATGAAGATACAGCAGTATAGTTAATTTTCTACTGACTTAGTAACCTGTTAAGTGAAAACAAGCTAACTCAATACAATCAAATTGACTGGTGTGGGTGTTCTGCTTAGCCTACAATATCAAGCAGAGATTACGCTTTTTCCACACTCAAGTGATGCAGAATGCATCAAGAATTACTCTATTGTTACCTAGGCTCTTGAAAAAAATTCTGAACGTCTTTCAATGTTGTTATTGAAATATATACTGCATTAATAATAATTTATTATCTTTATATATTATGTCCTATTAAAAATAAGTTAGAACAGGACACAAAAAGATCCTTAAAGCTTCATGATACTTTGTCACTTCTGAAATGGTTCTGAATGATTACTCCAGTCTGTGGCTATTAGAGAAACACTTGAAATTCTGTAGACCATCTCAGGCTGAGACACGAGGCATATAATTAGACACATTTTTATTAATTACAGCTGATCCTTACAAAAGATCAGTGCAAAAACTGTGTAAATCTTTTAAATGCCATTTCTCTTTTGATCTGTCACTGCGGCCTTTGATTCAAATTTAAGGACTACCAGAATTACTTCTTGTAAGACTGCTTTGGCTGGCAGCTAAGTGCCACACAGCTGCTCACTCACTCTCCCCTTACCCAGTGGGATGTGGGATAGAACAGGAAGAGCAAAAGCTAAAAAGCTCAAGGGTCAAGTTTAAGCAGCAAAGGAAAGAGGAAGAGGAAAGAAGAAATAAAACAAACCAAGTGATGCAAAGGCAATCACTCACCACTTCCCACAAGCAGCCCAATGCTCACCCAGTCTTTGAGCAGTGGGTGCCTTCCCCAGAGCTGCCCTCCCTCAGTTTTTATTGACAAGCATGACACTATATGGCACAGAATATCCCTTGGGTCAGTTTAGGTGAGCTGTCCTTGTTGTGTTCCCTCTCCGCTTCTTGTGCACCCCCACACATGTGAGACACTGCAACAGGTTGTCCAGAGAAGCTGTGGATGCCCCACCCCAGAAGTGTTCAAGGTCAGTTTGGATGGGACTCTGAGCGACCTGGTCTAGTGGAAGGTGTACCTATCCATGGCAGGGGTGTTGGAACAAGATAGTCTTTAAGGCACCTGCTAACCAAAACCATTTTATGATTCTATGATAAGTCACAGGTGTGTAGGAGGAACAGAGCGAGAGAATGCCTTGAAACTGTGCACACACTGTTCAGCAACAGCCAAAATATTGGTGTCACAAACCCAAAACACAGTAACAAGTAAGGGATTCTATAAACACCAACCCAGCCAGACCCAATAAAGATTTGTTTCTGACTGCAGAAATAATAAAAATCACAGAATAACTGTTAAGACAGACTCTTCATTTCAAGCCAGACAACTTATAAAATATTCAGAATGCAGAAAATAAATGTAGTCTTCTTTGCAAACAATTATGATATTGAGAATAATGTAGATGGGTTTTTTTCTTGGAGGTGATTTCCCCATCAAGATGCAATATTTCTAAATGTAATGCTGAAAAACGGGGAAATGTGGTATGTATTCACAAGCAGGGCAATGCATTGGAGCAGCTAGCTAAACACAAAGACTTCTCACTATGTTTGAACATACTTACAAAACAACATTTAAAGCAAATCTGTATTCCCAGATGTGAACAAAACCTCTTTGAACAACAGTGTTAGGTACAGATCTGAGGTCTATCAAGAATGCAACACAGTTGAAAAGCTTTTTATTAAGGCTTTTATAACATGTTTTCACTAAATCAATTATGAATAAAAGCACTAAATTCTGCTTTCTTTATCATGCATTGTCCACATGCTTTGCAGTAAGAGAACAACCAAGATGTCAAGAGTGGAAAGGAAGGTCCCACACAAAGAGCTATACACACAGAACAAGAACACATTATGAGCTTCTCTTTTGGTGGGTTCCTCCCCCTGAAGCACTCTGTGGTGTTACAGTCATGCTGGCATGTAGACTTAACATAACTGCAGGCTAAAAAGAGTATTCTTGAAAATCATCAGGCCCTTGATTCTTTTTATTAACTCTGAAGTCAATACACAACAAATAACATTTGCAAATAACTTAAATCTATTCATAATTCACCAAGACATCATCCTGCCTGTCTTTCAAGAGAAATTAAAGAGTATTTTCAACTGCTTTCTAACATCATCAGTAAAACCTCTGGATGCCTTCTAAGGCTGAAAGGCAAATGCAGTTTACTAGAGATATTACATTCTGAGTAATACACATAAAAGTAGGTCTCTAGGCATTTCATTCACAAGTAAGATTCTAATTTGGCCATTAATGGCTGCATACACAACTTCTGGGAACAAAAAATCCAAAAGAAAATATTTTATTGAATGGTTGGAAGGGCTGAGAATATTAGCTTTGAAATTCAATCTTCTTAAGAGCTCTACAGTAAACAAAGAAAAGAATTTAAGAACAAACTCCTAAAATATTAACATTAACCAGTCAAAGAAACACATTTTTGAAAAAGGCAGCTCAGAGGACAACTTCGATAGGGCAAAATGTGTGCAATACAGCTACATAACAACACAGTTATACACATCTAAGAGTTCCACATAATGATGTGAGGAAGCTACAAAATATCAAGCTATTTTGACTTATATATTTATAATTCCACTGAAACTGAGTCATTGAACTTTCTCAGAGATGAAGAAATATTCCTCTCTACTAATTTCATTTTCCTTTGTGTAACACAATCAAGGCATGGGGCTAGAGTTACATCAAATCATGTGACTAAATTAGATTACAAGTTGCAGAAAAAGAAGGCTCTTTTCAAAAGCATGCAGTGCACTGAACATTACTACTTTTTATAGAACACAGTGTACTTACTTTACTGATGATACTGTGAAATTTATTTCAACTTTTATTCTTGCATTCTGTATGTGACTTACACAAAGAAAATGTGAATCTCTGCACTTGAACAGTAAGTGTATGACTGATGGCAATATATTTAAACTAGAGTTTTTCCTATGGACACAAAAGATTTACCAAAACAATTGCTCCAACATCTGGGGAATTTACTTTTCAAAAGGAATACATGAAAGCGGTGCGTTGTTCACTATTTCCAGTCGTACATGGAAGGCCTTTGCAATTACCTGTAACATCAGCTCACAGTCATCTCTTCCAACAAAAATCATTTCTCGTGGCAGCCTATGTCGGGTGCCTCCACTGCTCACCAAAAACCAGGATGTTAAGCTCATTTTCTGCTTAGCTGATAAATCCCTGGCAAAGCTACGTCATCCTGCAGTGAGAAAGAGAGACAGAGAAATTCATTTTAGTTATTTTTAGCTACAGTTCCCGCTCAGCAAACACTGTGAGCAGAATACAAAAAGCCTCCAAAAATACAGCATTCTCAGTAGCATGTACTGAATCCAGCAATCACAGGAAGAGACAGGCTTCACATTTACATACTCTCAGCCTCTGCTTCATGCAAGTAGGCAAATTTAATTGGTAACCTTCTGCAACAGGAACAAGCAGCTAGCTAATGCTAAAGTCGTATGTCAAACTGTCAGAAAGCTTTTAGCATTTGACCGCTTATTATCAAGATAATTGCTACACTAATGCTTTACTATCACAACCAATAAACAACGTGGCAAACATTCACAAACTACAGCAAGTAACTTTGCATGTGTGTCATTACATTTTCCTGTAGAAAAGAACTACCTCATTCAGTTTTAAGCTCAAGTCCTCTATACAGCACAAAATGAAAGCTTAAATTAAAGAACTTTTTTTCTTATTTAACCTCAGATTTTCTCAATAAAACTTACATTTTGGAAATTTAGCAGTGCACATTTAGGATCATAAAAAAGCAGAGCAAAATGAACAAATTAGATGTTACCTATAAGTAATAAACCCAAAAGATGCATTCCTACAAAATTTTACCTTAATTTTCCAATAAAAAACCCAACACACTACACACACTGAAAATAAAAGACATAACAGAAATTGTAAACTGGGTAAAAACTTTTGTGGAAAACTTCCTCACATGATATGATCTACTTGAAACTGAACAAAATTATGATTAAAGCTCTCTCCAGAGTAATTCAACTGCTGATAGTTGAAAAAACTTTAAGAAGTATTCCAAATCTCTCTTTAAGGAAACGCAAGCCAAAGCAATTATTTCATTCACTCATAACTATTCTGTATTTATTTAAAGAGAAGATAAAGAAAATGAAAAGCAACCAGACTGGATTTCTCTGAGTACCAAAGACCTGGCATTTCTCTTGTCTTTTATATATATATGTCACTTAGTGGATTTATGCAAGGTTAGCAAATGTACTGTTAAGCAGACATAAACCTGCAGTGGACTTGAGCATAATCTGCATAATAACAAGAATTCAGTGAGGTCCCCAAAATGAAGACCAACATGTAGGCAGTGAGTGAGATGGCAATGCCAGCACTGATGCATTAGACAAGCTACACCAAAGGAAAGATCTCACAAGTTACTAACACTTATAAAGAGGACTGAGTTAAGTCAAAACTGTAGGTGAAATGACAAAGCAGATATTTACAAAACAGTAAGTCAAAAGCATACCATGGCAGGTGTTAAAATGTACCAGCAGAGCTGTCAACTCAATTAAAAAAATTGCTGGAATTCACATGAAAGAATTTAAAATTATTTCATGTCCTAAAGAGTTATTTAATAAAAAACTAAGTATGTGCTGCAACAAAATGTTCTCTTCTATAGTGATACCTACAATAAGATTATCTTTCCACAACTGTATTGCAACACATTCTTCAAGTGAACTTATGTCTACTTAATGTTATCCAACTCAACCAAAGAAATGATATAGCATCTCTAAAATACTTTATTCCTAGAAACTATGAAGATTAAAAATTACATCTACAAAAAGAACTTACTGAAATAAAATTTAAAGAGATCTAGTTATGAAAGTGTCTTAATAATTAAACCAGTCTATTCAGCACCTTTGAAGAAAATTAATATTTGTACGTTTAACTTAAATCTAGTTTAAAACAAGATTATAAACCGGGTCAAATTACTTTTTTCCATTTCCTTTAAGAAAGGAAAAGGAAGTATCAAAAATGGCCAGCCTAGGTTCCAGCTTTTAACAAGTAAATTAAACGGATGTTTGACAGCAAGCATGCTGTTCAGTATCAAAGCTCCTCATTCTGTTTATATTTTACTACCTTTTAAAATCTCCCATCTGTTTATCGTAACAACATTTACACCATTTGGCCTTCCTGCTCTAATTGGAAATGCATATGAAAACATCCAAGAAGATATAAAAAAATCAGAAAAATTAGAAAAATTTCTTAGTCAAAGACTGTTTTAGTTTACACAAGCAGACTGTGTATAAAGGAGAAAACCTATTCTCATTTATAAAACAGACAAGTAGGTCAACAACTAGAGCTAGAAGAAAACAACCCAAACCCCCAAACTTCCCACAAATGATAAAGCCTGACAACAAACAGATTAAACTAAGCTATCTGAAATAATTTTAAAAAATGTATTATACAGAGCAATCATTGCCACACAGCTTGGTAGCACATTTGTAGTTAAAAGCCCATCACCATTTCTATCGAACTTAATAATGTTGTTCTTTTCAAACAGTGCTGTCTCAACTGCGATGAACCATCAACCTAGATACATATTTTATTTTAAAGTATACTTTAGAATCAACCAATGCCTTTGATCAAAGCTATGCTGAAATCTGCATAGCAGAACTGGCTGAAAACAGGATACAGTAGCAACAGTTGCTTAATATCAGAACAAAAAAAGTGCATTAAAAATTGGATGTGGAAGTGCACATTTCTTAGATTATATAGACAGTACATGGAGAAATACACTGCACCCCAAAAACTGCATGAAAGCTTACAATACTTTGAATACACTACTGTGTTAAGTATTCTGGCTGTAGTATTCTGAACAACACATGGATGAAAGATGCTTCACTGTTTAGGAGATATCAAATTAAATTACTATATGACAGATGCAAAACCATTAGAAGAAGTGGCTCTTTGCACAATATAAATTTAGGTCATGATAATTCTTCCAATAAAATGTTATGGATACTAAAAGGTTACACAGGGTTCAAAAAGCAATTTTTTTCTTCCATGAATGCTTATTATCATGCCTGGTAAACGCACTGACCCCACTAATAGCTCAAAAAGCAAGTGTGCTGTGCATTTTGAGAGGCTGGTAGTATGCGCCAGTGAGGTTTTGCTATTACCCCACTCAATAACCTCTCTTCCTTACCTACCCTTTGTTTATGGGAGAACGGATACTGACCCAGATGGACAGTTTTCAGATGAACTACTTACAAAAAACATTTCTACCCTAGAAAAATTGAATTTTAAATGTTTTATTAAGTGTTTTATTTAATTAGTCTTCCCTAGAATGGCACTACTGCCTCCAGATCTTTCAACAAACTAGCAAACATTTAATTGAGACTTGATCATTCAAAGCAGTTCTTCATTCTAGATACCTGGAAGTCATTTACTGAGACAACTATTACAGCTGTGAAGTACTTCCTTTTCTGCAGAAAAACCAGTATTTTATGGTGAAGGACTAAGAATTTCAAAAGGCAGTAACCAGCACATAAAAATGAACACATGGGTAATAAGTCATTTGAAGCAGATGATGCAGCAAGAGAGAAATTGGCTGCATCATCGCTGCGAATGTAATTCATGCCTAAGAACTGAGGCCCTGTGTTATGTAGCCAAGATGGGTGTAACCAATTTCAAATGTCCAGAGAAACACTGTCAAGATTATAGTTTTGATAGTTATGTTATTGTAAATAAAAATCCTTAATAATTTCACATTTGAGTACTCTACAGTCTATATTTTTTTATTTGCCTGTAACTGGAAACAGCTCCAACTAAACTATTAGCGAGTACCAAGACCCCAGTCCTACAGAGAAACACAAACCTATGTTTAAAATTCAAATTAAATGTAGTATGTGCCTGAAATTTCAACTTTTAGGCACTGTAGTCCTCCTAATTAAGGCTGAAAATAGTGTAAATTTAATGCTACACAATTATCTTATCACCGTACAACAATTTTCACTTATGAATATTTTAAAATAACATTAAAAAAGCCCTGCATCAAGCTGAGACACAGCACTGACAAAGCTAGGAGCCCTGTATTGCCCAGTATTTGCCCTTGTAAGTTCCTGTTTCCAGTGGCTAAAATGTTTGCTAAAATTTAGTTTACCTTCTCATACAATTGCCTGGTATATTTAGGGAAATTTCTGAAGAAATTATTCAAAGAATTCTAAACCAAGGTCAGAGTAAAGTATTCTATGTCACTACCTTTCAAAGAATATTAGCAGTACCTCATGTGTGTAAATTGGTAACTGAAATTCAGCAGGAGGCCTTAGTATTAGTTTGTAGGTTGTACTATTCCTCTTGTGCAAATGTACCCAAATGCAGACAAGCAATAAGCTTTTGAAAACTTTCCATGTGTGTATTACTTCGACAAGGACAGAGATAAACTGCCTCAACATATCCACCTACACAGAGGGAGTTGAAGAAAATTGTGGAGCATGCTGTTTTTAATGGTATAGTGTCAGTCAGAACTGAAAATAGGGCATCTTTCCCCAGTATTCCCAATTCATCTGCTGTTGAAACAAACATGAGGAGAAGACTCAGAAGAAGAAAACATCACCACATCTGGACAAGACACCTGAGCTGCAGCTAGGCAGATTCTGGAATGAGGAATCAAGAATGGCAAACATCAGGTGTAAGCCATGACAAGGGAGAAATCAGAACTGGAGCCAGCAATGACTGAAGGCGACCTGAAGTTGAAGCAGGTAACCAAGTCACAAAGAAATGCTGTCATTAAACACCAGCCCTGGAAAAGCGCCTACCATGACTGCTTTATTGACTATTGAATGTAACAAAATATACCCATGTCAGCAGTTCTGATTTTGACTGAAGCATGCAAAGAAAGAAAAGACCAAACTGAAGGTAACTTCCGCCCTGAGAAGATTATTGTATTCATGTAGCTGGTATTAATGATTTATAAATATAATTGATTTCAACCTAGGAAGTTATAAATGGAAAACAGCACAAAAACATTGTCTACTCTACAAAACACTCTGAAGTGGGGTAGTATCACAAAATGTTCCACGTGCAACCATAATTAACCTACTTACATACATGCATTAGAAAATAACCTTTAACTACATCACCACATATTTTAATCAGGACTACCATACTCAGATTAAAACAAAGAACTTAACAGCCAGTTAATCAGGGTGTTGGTTTTTTTTTTTTTTCTCTCTTCATCAATTGATTAGCTTGTGCCTTACTGCACACTCCCTAAAAACCTTTTGTGAATTATTAACTTCCTCCTGACTTCATCTGCCATGCTTATCACCACCACATGAGAAATTCATTAACACTTGTGGTAAAATCTCCACAAGCAGCTGTATAGAGGGGTTTATATAAATGGGGAACTGTAGAGAACACATTTTAACAGTAAAGTTCCAAACCATCAGCATTTCACCTTAAGGTACCTAGTTTTGCACAACACTATTGGTATTCAAACGGTCTCATTTATTTCTGTTACAACTCTGAATACCTAACTCTTTTGCAAGTAATGTTAAAACCACAGGTAGAGTGGCTAGAAAATTAAGACCACTTTTCCAGTGTAATTGTAGATGGCTCCTCTGCCATCATAGGACTACAAATGTAAGAAAATAATTCATACTCTAGGATAGCTTCTAAATGTTTAGCCATGAAACTATCCTTGGTGTTTTCATAATTCTCTGCTTCTTTCTCTTCTCACATTGCTGTCAGCCCGGAAAGGGAGACAGAGGGCTGCACAGACAACAGCCTCTTGGATGAAACTATTCTTACCAATACCTATGGATAGTACATCAAGTGAATTCATTAATAAAGAGGGTTTCTTGTGCAGGGTAAAAAAACACAAACAACCAAAAAAAACCAACCAACTCCCTCAAAAAACAAAACACCAAAAAAAAAAA
>VXBX01005186.1:258170-275699 GCA_013400415.1 Scytalopus superciliaris
AAAAAAAGGAAAAAAGAAAGGGAGCAGGGCTGAAAACCCTTTAATTGGGAGTTGCAATTCAATCCACATAAGCCATACTTCATGCCACAGTAGTGTGTAACGTTGCTTCTCAAAACCTTTAAATGAACAAATACCCATCTAAATGTAAAATGTTTATGTTAATGATCAATAAAAATATTTCTGGAAGGACTGATGGACCTTTTGTACACACTCACAGTGTACTTCACAAGTGGAAGCAAGAAAACTACAGTGTTGGCCACTGTTTGCCACATAACATGGGATACAGCTATAAAAGTTTAACACAGTGAAAAGACACTATCCAAAGTAGTGCTTTCGGTTGAGTCAAGCTGTATCAAGTTGTCAAGCAGCAATACTTTTCTCTTTGAGGCTTGGTTAATATAACATAATTCATGATTAGTGTCATAACAATATCCACAAAGGTTAACCAAAATATTCCTTTAAAAGATTGTTAAAAAAAAGTCAGAAGAAGCATAAATAAGGTAAATTATACTTAAAACCATTGAAACTCTTCCTCAACATAGGAAGATGATCTTACATATTTAAGAAAAGTGACAAACACAGTCCTAGATTTTCGGCAGTTGTACAACAAACCAGAATAGTTACTTCCAAATATTTCACTGACTGGAAAATTCACCTGATCACATCCCTCTAGAAACATTCAAATGCTATATACAGCCCTGAACAAGAAACTGTTCTCATCCACACTGACATAAAGAAATACTGATATTAGTTATAATGTTCATTAAAATTTTATGCAATTACTTCAGAGCTACACTGGCATGACAAAGTATATGTACTAGATGGCTAGCATGCAGATAGATAAAGTGGAAGAAAACAGGTAACCCAAGTGAAAGAAAAGTGAAGTATCCATTCAATTTAACTTTCTTGCTCAAATGGCGAACAGCAGTACAATTAGGATGACTGTCATTATCACTAAACCAAAACATCTCATAAAAATCTCAGTCCCCCTTGGTCTGTTGTCTTCCCTCCCAAACTTACTAAGGTTTAGCTGACAGAGCACCTGAATGACAGCCTTGGGTATTCGTTCTGCTTCTGACATATTTGGCCTGTTTTACCTTAGCCCAAATATACCACAGTCTGCCCACAATTTCTTGAAAAACAGATTAGAAAATCATAGTGAGGTCTTATGCTATGTCTAAAATACGTCACTTTCAGTTTCCATTGAAAGATGTAGCTATGGCTAAATTCTACAGAACACGGGAACCACTGAGAACAAAGAAAACCTCTTAAACACTATTCTGCAAAACCATTCTCTTCTACCTTCTTTGCCTCTCCATGCTTTCAGTCTTTTTTTGTTGTACATAGAGATGGAGGAGGAAAGAAGGCAAAATAAGAATATGTAAATCTCCTTGGATTTTAGTCTGAAAAACGACCTTTTGTTTACAGAGAAAACTGCTCACTTGCAACATCTGCTAGATCCAATATTATAAAAGGATTTATAAAAAAGCTATTCTAAGCTTAAGAATAAAAAAAAATATAATTCAACAGATGAGAAACAAAAAACAGAGCAAGAAACCACCTTTATAAAAGCATCAGGACACCAAGCTAAGTCATGGCCATTGTTTTTTTAAAAATTAGTACATAACCTACAGAGGTAGATATGCACATTATCTATATTGCCTACCCCAAAAGACTAACTAAAACTAGAGTTACAGAGTTGTATCAAATCAATAAAGCAACAGCAATGTATTTCTCAGGCAGTCTTGCTAGGAGAGAAAGGAAGAGGGGAAAAAAACCCAAACCCCAAAAAAAGGAGGGCTAAGAGACATACAGCCACACCTTCTGCTTTACAGTAGTGCAACTGAAGGGTACAGGCTGGCCCTCCGTCCATCTGGCCCTACAGTAAGATTATCAAAGCAGTCTCCTCAGCATCATTTGAGGGAAGAATAGTTTCTTCTTCATACTTTAATGACACAAAAAGGCATAAAATTCTTCTAGCTGTGAATGCTACTAAGGACAGAGAGAGAGATTTTCCTCCTGCATTCGAGGAATCTGAGATCTCTACAGAAGGGACCCAGGTACTCTTGCGCTACAGGCCACCCCATGCGTCTGATGGAATAAGGACAGGAAAGCAGCCCAGGAGGCTGGTGTCCTCTGTTAGGCAGCAAATCTGTCCTGTAATGTTGCTGCAGCTCTGGGGCTGCACGAGCATCCTCACCCTGCAGTCCAGGTCAGAATTAGATCCATGTCTATTTTGCTGCTGTGACACACAGGGATAACTGTCAGAACAGCAACTGAAATAGACTCCTTTTCCTGCCAACAGTGCAGCTGCACTGAAAGTTGCCTTTGGGGTTTTGATTTTGAGGGACAATGACTTAAGAGACCTTATCCTACTCTGATTTTGATGTAATAATGGTTAAAAAAAAAAGCTTGAGATCTTGTCCTTTGCTACTATATCAACATACAAATACTGCAAAGAAATACACAAAAAATATGGCTTACCTGATGGCTATCAATCATCTGGAGGTCACAGTATGCAAAAAAGATATAGTCCCCTGACTATTACCTGCTGCTGTTATTTCATGTGGGCAACAGTGATACAGCCAGAAACAGCCTGAGGAGTATCAAGAAGGATTACAAAGGCCTGGGAGCAGTGGTAAGGCACTCTGGAGGACAGGCAGTTTTTACATCAATCTTTCAGTTAAAGGGAAGGGTTTGAAAGGGCCAGTTGAATCTGGAGAATCAGTAAGTGGTTATACAACTGGTGCCACAGCCAGAGGTTTGGCTGCTTAAGACCACGCGGCTCACTTTGAGAAACCTGGTCTTCTGGAGTCCATCTGCAAGAAAAGGGGAAGAGCATCTTTGGGCATAGGTTTGCCAAGATGGTGAAGAGGATTTTGAACTACAGCTTCCAGGAAGGCATCACAAAGACATGGTGACCTTACAGTGGGGGTCTGCTACAAGTAGACCAGGAAGACTGAGCAGATGAGGCCTTCTATAGAGAGGTAGGAGTGTCCTCACATTCACAAGCCCTGGTCCTCATGGGGGGACTTCAACCACCCCAGTCTGTTGGAGGGATAACACAGCAGGGCATAAGCAATCCAAGAGGTTCCTAGAATGCACTAATGATAACTTCTGTTTCCCACTGACAGAGGAGCCAACAAGGAGAGGTCCTATGGTGGGTCTTCTCATCAACATGGAGAGGCTGGTGGGAAATGTGAAACTCAAGGACAGTCTTGACTGCATGAACTCCATGGAGGGGTTTGAGATCCTTAGGGCAGTGAGAAGGGTGTACAGCAAACTCACTATCCTGCACTTCAGGAGAGGAGATTTTGGACTCTTCAGGGATCTATTCCTTAGACTACCATAGGATATAGCCCTGAAGAGAAGAGGGTTCAAGAAAGCTCATTAGTATTCAACGATCACCTCCTCCAAGCTCAGAAGTGATGCATCCCAACAAAGACGAAGTCAGGCAAAAATGCCAGGAGGCCTGTGGATGAAAAAGGAGTTCCTGGAAAAATTCAAACACAAAAAGGAAGCTTACAGAGGGTTGAAGCGAGGACAAGTAGCCTGGCAGGAATACTGTATGTGCAGCCATGGATCAGGTTAGGAAAGCTAACACCCTGATAGAATAATCTAGCCTGGGATGCCAAGGGCAACAAAAAGTGTTTCTATAGAGATAAAAGAGATAAAAGATATGTTTGAGATAAAAGATTAGAGAAGACACAGACCCTCTCCAGAAGGAGAAGAGAGACCTGGTTTTGATATGGAGAAGGCTGAGGCACTCAATGACTTTTTTACCTCATTCTTCACCAGTAAGTGCTCCAGCCACACTGCCCAAGTCACAGAAGCCTAAGGCAGGGATGGGAGAATGAAGAACCACCCACTGCAGGAGATCAGGTTCAGATCTAAAGAACCTGCAGGTGCACAAGTCCATTGGACCTGAAGAGAGACATCTGCAGGTCCTGAGGAAACTGGCAGGTGAAGCAGCTAAGCCACTATCCAAAAAAACAAACAAACAAACAAACAAAAACCCCTGAGAAGCTATCAAGGAGGAAAAGAAAGCAAACACCACAATTCCTAGTAGAAGTTAGGAGATCACACTGTATTAAGAACGGCAGATTGAAACAAAGCCTTCAACAGCTTGACAAAAAATAAAACACTGAGTTATGTTCACAGAGAATTTTGGTACACAAGCAAATTCTTAAAAGACTGATTAGAAAAATCTGCATGACACTCGTACCGTACATGAATATAGTTCTACAAAGCCATCATAAGCCTTTTTATGCATATATTGTTCTTATAACAATCAGAAGTACCTGGTTTTTTATTTTGAAGTTTTTCATTATCCTGTCTAAACAGTAAAAGCATACTCTGTTATTGGCCACTAGTATAAAGCTATTAAGACTTAAAAAAATATTCCTATTTTATTCTTTGATAACAGAGAGCAGGGATATTTTGCATTTATTAAAGAAACAGATAGCTAATTTTGCATTCCTAATCTTTAGAAACATGATCAAAAAATCTCTTCTCATGAATGTTGTTCTCTGCAGCCTTACTACACTGAACGGCAGCACTGTTCAAAAGCTGCTTTCAATAAACAGCTAAAATAAAGGCTAATGACCGCTTATAAGAGTAGTTTAATTTATGTTCAAAGAATCAAATGTTTGTCCATCACTCTCATTCAGACTAAGGAATTTCATAAAATAAATTATTTTGAAGTTTTCCTATTTCACCATGATCAAACGAGATCATCTACCAAGAGATTAGCATACTGAGTATGCTAATAAACCAGTACATCTGATAAGTAGCCTTTAGAAATGATTGTGGCAAACAGGCCAAAGAAATCATAACCAAATTGTCTTTGGGAAAAAAATTCCTGTAAGGAAAGCTACAGAAATACTTCCTTCCACCCCCACTCCATATCAGAATACATTACCTCCAAGATAAGCAAACAGAAAACCAAATACATAAATAAATAAATAAATACAAATCTGGCATTGCATTCAGGCAGAATGCAATCTTAAAAGAAGCAGTCATGTCCTCCTCTTCCACTTCCTATTCTCACTGCCTCCATCATGGCATATTCCAAGTGATTTTGTAGGCTGTGTGTGATGAGGAGGTTTTATTTGTATTGGCCAAGTACTGACCACAGCCCTGAGCACTACTGAAAAGACAAACAGCACTTTGCAAATAAAACCGGACCTCTTAACCTCCCAAGGGAGGTGATTTCACTTTCCCCAAAATTGTGAAATATATGGGGTTTAGTCCATGACTCAAGATTAAATTACATTCAAGGCAACACAAATTTTTTCTTCCTTAATACAGATTTATTTATTTTGTGGGTGTGAAGAGAAGTTTACTCTGCAAAGAAAAGCATGTATTGAACTAATTTTAATATCTATCTTTCCACTTTCAATTCGATTTTACTTCTTGACACAATACATAAGTACACAGAACATGAAAGGGGAAGTGATAGAGGACAATTCTTGGTATCATTGTCACTGATCTCCACATCCATTCATAGTATTACAGATACACAATTTCAAAAAGGAATTCAATTATTATTCTTTGCTACATCTCCACTGTAACATGAAAAACATATTTATCATGCCAAGGCAGGCTCCACACAAAATATTTGATACATTCTATCGTCTCCCTTATGGAATGCTTTAGAGCTTTTTACAATCGCCCTCAACAGCCAAGTCCACAGATGTATTTTTCTTGGAAATACACTGAGTTGTTTGTTCCAAGATCAGTAACAAAAGCCCTACATTAATTAAAAAAAAAAAGTTGGATGTAGTTATTTTACAAAATACTAAAGGCTCAAAATTTTGTCTTAAAGTTTCAAGAGATGTTTGCTCTAGGCAATCTTCACTGTCTGAAGTGCATGCACAAAGCATAAAAATAATATAAAGATTCACTGATTCCGTGTTGTAATTATGTTGATCTACATGGGTATTCTACAAGTATCTGACAACAGGACAAGCTTAAAACCAAAATTCTTTAAAAATTGGCATGGTAGTTGTGATGTAAAGAGATCAGATTTTTTTGTTCAGCATTTTTCAATCTCAGACAAAAACACAGGAATTGATTTTTAAGATCTTTACCTCTTCCTTGAGATTCACATAAAAACAGAGTAGAACAAGGCTTAAAATGTCTTACATGTTAATTACTTATTTGGTTCTTTAATAAGAGCCCTAGTCGTTCAAAAGAAATCTAGTCTTGCACTTTCAAGTATGAAACTTCTCTAATGTCTGTGCCCTCCCATCTCTTTCGTTCCCATGAAATGAAACTGAAAGGTAACAAATGTAACAGAAACACCTTCTCAGTGTATAATCACATGAAAACACCTGCCAAAAGACAGAGTATCAAGAATTTGGAAAGACACAAAGCAGAGTAAGGTATTTGCATAAATGACATGAATACGCTTGGTTTCAATGATTAATACTACTTATTGCCAAGATTTTACACTAGTCTGTAATTAGTGCTTCGCAAATGGCTTCCCCGCAGAGAAGCTGTTCCACATCCGCTTGTGGTGCCTACTCACTCCTTTCTTTTATGCAGCCAACAAACAGCAATATAGCTACTAGCATGGCAAGCCTTAATTCTATTTCTTCTACCATCTCTTATTGACTAAATGTGACCAAAACAGCTTGTAAATTGTCAGTATACACTTCTAGATCTAATATAGAGAGTAAAGAAGCAACTTGATGTTTTTATGCAAGGACTTGTTTAAACAGGGAGATTACAACCCCACAACTAAATCACAATCAGAAGCCCTCACTGCTAAGTAAGTAGACTACTTTCATGTGGACCTTCGGTTTAAGAATAATTGAGGATTTAAACTTGATTTTGTACTTTAGCATATGTTTTGCAGAATGCTGCAATAAAAGTCTGGTTACCTTCAGAATACTTGGAGACCACCATAAAATGCTTTTATTAGTATCATACTATAAATATTTTCAAATGAATGCAAGTGTGTCTTTCAATAGACAGATATCTGGAATTCAACTAATTCTATTGGAGGAAACCTATATAGATTTTCCTTTTTAAGTTCAAGAAATTTGTTGCCTTAAAAACAAAAAAAAAAAAAAAGGAAGAGATGTGAGAGGGAAGGCTAAACGGGAAGAGCTCCAAGCTCTACACACAATTCTCCAGGCACTGAACCAAACAAGAGGAAGTGGTACTGTAACCTCATCCACAAAAAGGGATCAAGTCATCCCTTTTGCCTGAACTTTAGTGAATAAGCTTGGAGGCTTGGATTTTGGTTATTTTAAGAACTACCCACAGTTACTATAGAAGTTACCCATTTTATGTCTCCAACAAAAAGATGTGACTGGAAACTTAGTTAAGCTCAGCTGCATAAAAAGCAAAAGGTGTTATGCAACACTGACCATGCTACTGCAGTAGAGAAACTACCTTCTGGTTTATCAAAAATATTTTAAATTATTTTAAGATGCAACTAAATATGGACAAAAGTATAATAAGTTGATTGAGGCAGATCATTATGAGTTCGCTTTTTAAAGGCTGGAATAATGTGTATCCTGAATTCTTAAATGACTCTATGTTTCACAGAATCTCAGAATGGGCAAAGTTGGAAAGGGACCACAGTGGGTCATCTGGTCCAACCTCTCTGTTCAAGCTGTTCTACTTCATGTTCAGGTGGAAGTTCCTGTGCATCAGGGTTTTTTTAAACTGTGTTCTTCTTCTAACTCACAGTTAGTAATGAAAACTCTTACTGACACCATTTTTAGTTACCTGAAAAAGTAAGGCTTAAGAAAACACACTCTTTCAACGAATTGCTCCTCCCAACAGCAAGCTTTGGAGTGCTGGAGATTTCAGAGATACAAAGCTTATTCGGGACAAAGGAGGGCTGAGCAGAACAGAACAAGTTCAAAAGAGCAAGTCCATCATCCCAGTAGCAGGAACACTGCATTACAAGTTCGACAATTCCCAGCTCCTTACAGCTGGCTGGTTGACCTGTGCTCACGTTTCCTTTGTGCTCTCTCTGCCTTTGCAGGATATTTGCCACTCAGGTTATTTTTCCACAGAACATTGCTGGCTCCCAACCAAGAGTGCAAGAGCGAGTGAGTGTTGAGGACTGGTACAGTTTGGGATGTGGGACACACCTCTAAGAGACCAGACATTACTTGTTCTCCCATATATGTTTTTCTCTACATTTTATCCTAATAGAATTACTCTGAATCAAAAGCAAAGCACTTTCCCAATGTTTCCAGAAATACAGAAGTGTTTTTTTTCCCTTTAGCCTTGAATGTACAAGCTATGTACTATTACAAGCTAGAGGGAGAGAGAAAATAGAAACATATTCCCTGTACTGGTCCCCAAAATGAACAGGTTGAGCCCCACCCCATCCAGGCACACGAGCATTTTTAACAGTGCATTCTTGTGGCATTGTGAATACAAATACACAAGCACCATAATGGATTAACGAGATGTTTCAATAATAATGGTCTGAGCATGTCTGCCAATACTTCCACAAAAGTTGAGCTTTACAGCAGCTGCTCTGGAATTCACCAGTAACTACCAATATACAATATCTTTTGCAGAGAGAAAGGCAGAAGAAAAATAAATGAAACTGAATAATCATGACAAAACAATTATACTTTATTATTTGTATTTTAATTCTAAGTAGTTATAAAAGCTCTGTGAACAACAGAGCTCCAAAGACTGATTTTTATTCATATTTTATCCTCAAAATGGAAGTGTTTTTCAGATGTTTTTGCAAGTGTGGTTGGAGAGAAAAAAAACCCCACATTTTATTTTCAAATTCTCCACAGCTTTTAATATCTAAAAAGTTGATAAAATTCTAATGTACCCATGATTTATGAGACTGAAGCAGCCCTTGCCCAAGTTTTACTAGGTGAAATTAGCAGCTGAATTAAATGTAAAGATCTAAATATAGTAGTACGGGACATGAAATTTATAGTGTGGCACCTCTTCCCTATAAACAGCCCCTGCATACACACTTATATTGCAGTAAATCTCAAGGAGCCTACTTTGGGGGAAGTACCTTGTGTTCCCTGCATGTGCCATGGAGTAGGAGTTACTATGCAAAGTTAATACACACAGCACTAATACGCAGATTACCTTATCACAAGTTGCTTGCATGTCCAGAACTTCACTGTATTGACTTACTTTCAACTTTATTGTTGAAGACTCAACTGACAGGCAAATGAGCAGTTTTAAGCCTCATCACATAAATGCTAAAGCGAAGAAGATGCAGTTCCACATCAGCCAAAGCCAGTTTCTCTGCTGTCAGGATTCCAAACCTCCTGCACCGACCCAGCCACAAAGTCATGACTCCTCCCTTTGCCTTGGCTGCAGGACACATGTGGCTGTGCAGCTGAGCTGGGCTATTTCAGTGTTCAACTAGTGACAGAATAACTCTTGTGCTCTTCTCCACTCCCAGAAATAAATGAATGGTTCCCAAGAGCTACACAGCAATCTAGCATCAAAGTAAAAGGAGCGAGGCTGTGCAGCTAGGGGTGGGAGAAGAGACAAGAAGAGGGCAGGACCAGGACAGTCAGCAGCCAGGTCTGCTTAGGCTGCTACAAGAACATAGGGCAATACACCAAAGCCATCTAAGCCTTACAGGGCTTCTTGTAGTTAGACAAGTCTATAGTAACTGAAAGGATTATTACTATAGAATCACAGAATGGTTTGCATTGGAGGGGACTTTAAAGATCATCTGTTTCTAATCCCTCTGCTATAGGAAGGGACAGTTTCCACTAGACACATTGCTCAGGGCCCCATCCAGCTGGCCTTGAACACTTCCAGGGATGGGGCATCCACAGCTTCTCTGGGCAACCCATTCCAGTGTCTCACCACAATTATTATTTAAATATAAAGGAGTTTCTCATATTTATCCATTACAGATTAGAACTAGACACTTTTAAAAAAGTTTCAGTGTGTATTTTTATTCTATTTTTTCACTTGCCTCAACCATGTTTTGTAACACACCCCAATCCAATGATCAGATCATTAGTCTCTCACTTCATGAAGCATTAATGCAGTCTGTCTTCTAAATCTGCTTTAGATCAGTGAACCCAAATGTGAACATGTATCTTGAATAGAAAGGAAGAATTCCTATGGAAATAGCTATACAAATAAAACAATACACGGACATTATGGAATAACTTTATTTTGGTCAATGGCATTGTCCCTCAAAACCCACAATAGATAAAAATAGTAAAGCATAATGTTTTTCTTGGTTTTGGAATGAAACGGCACCAAAGAAAATACTCACAATATAGAGGAACTCATGGATCTTGATCTGCTAAAACTAATAATTTCCCACAGTGCAATTTGAACTAATTTTATTAAATGCACTCAAAAAACAACAGCATGGTTGATTTTTTTTTATTTTTTTACTAAATTAAAGTTTTCTATTTGCCTGAACTGGACAAGGAATGACTCAGGACTTCCTGGTTCATTTTCATGTCTTGATAGTTCATCTGGTTTTTTTACTGCCAGAGTACAAAAGACCTTACTATATACTATAGGCTGCTCAAATATCATCAAAAGGAATTAAATCTTTTGAGACATTTAAGTGAATACCCAGCAATATTAGTGAAACATCTTAAAATTGTTATTGTGTGGGGTACATAAACGAGGTAAGCAAAATTTGGTACCATAAAATCACCGTAAGAAACTTTAGCAGAAAAAGACCCCTCACTTCTTAACAAACTACAACTCAAGGCATGATGAAAAAACCCCCAACTTTAAAACATTTCAACTATGTGCAGGTTTTGAAAGGGGCATAGTTGAGTTCTTAGTTCTGTTACAAACGCTGACCTCCTCAAAGCAAGTAACCAGGCAGCATCCTGAAACAATCCACTTGCAATGACCATCCCTCAAGAGTTCAATACAAACCGGATTCTGGAGTACCAGTCTGCCCTAAGGGGAAAGTTGACTGTTGCTATTTGCAGCTTCAACAAAGCAACACCTAACATGTTTGGCAGCTGAAGTTGCCAATAAAGTACGCAAAAGAAAATGCAATCAGACCACAAAAATGGAGAAAAGTAAGGGGATGTGTTTGTTTAAGGAATGGTAGAAAAAATACACATGCAGTATGTAAGACACATATATCATTTAGAAGTTGCAAGTACTGGAGAAAGAAATATTTATTTTAGGAAATATAAAAGACAGTATTGGTTAATGATAAGCAATAAATTTCCCAAAGGAAGCTAAAGAATACAATGCAATAGAATTATATTGGGCCTTGCATTATTGTCTAAAAACAGATCCTGCCATACACAGAAGTCATCTGCAGTACCTGAAGATCCACTGACTGCACACAGACCTGGGGAACAGAGTAACATACCCACCCTCAAGGAAGTCAAAAACAAAATCCTGAATCAGAAAAAGTGGCAATGAAGCAAACAGGGTATGAAGATACAACACAAAGTGGCAAAGTATGATTAATGGAAACAACAATGTATTTTCTGCAATGGCTACCTTGTTTCAAATATTGTTATTGCCAAAGTTAACAAAAAAAAGTTTGTGGTATCTCTGGACTGTCAACTGACTCAATCTATGTCCAAGTTTAAGTTCAGCCTGGCTTTTTTTTTGGTGTAAATGTATTTTTCTATTGCTCATTCTTGGTGTTCTTTTTTCTAGTTTTGTTTTCATTTTGGGAAGGGTTTTCTTTTAAATATTTATTCTTTTTTGCAATACTCCTACTGACTATATCCAACTACTCCTTTCCACTAATCCCAGCATTGTGCAGCTCCCCATAAAACAGACAGAGACAATTCCTTAAACCAGGAATCTGTTTTCAGCAGATGAAAAATATCAATATGCTTCCATTCTTCAACTGGCATTACAGACCTTGATGAGTTTGTGCCTCTTTTGGATATGCTACATAAAATCTATCTGCAGGACTGATATTTGGCATACAATTGCACCTCTTAAAAGAGCACTCAGCAAGAAAAAGTTACACATAGGATTCCTTGCAATATATTAGGACTGCAGCTGGTCAAAAAAGAATTGTAGCATGGTTTGTGTTCAAAAGGACTTTAAAGACCATTTAATTTCAACCCCTCACCATGAGCAGGGACATCTTTCACCACACTAGTTGCTCAGGTTGCTCAGATTCCCTCCAGCCTGGCCTTGAACATTGCCAGGGATGGGGCAGCCACAACTTCTCTGACCTCAGCACACTCACAGTAAAGAATGTTTTCCTAATATCTAATCTAAACTTACTCTCTTTCAGTTCGAATCCATTCCCCCTTGTCCTGACAAGAGTCAACAAGGTGTGTTTAGTATATGATGAACTAGGATTTGATTAATTAAAAATATGCCACAGAATTTGTGATCAAAATGGTAACAGTTAAAAATAAAAACATTCATTTTAATAAACAGGCATGAACTATGGCATACCTAGAATTAATTTCACTACAGTTCCTAACGATTCAAGTCAGTGTAGACTTCCAAATAAACTCTACTCAGTTATTACCAATATATCCTCATAAAATAATTAGCATGACGTTTAAACAACTATGAGAGCATTTAAAAGAAAAACAGTTTTTGAAAAAGACCTTTTGTTATGTTTACTAACAAGAACTGTGGTAGCAAAACAAACACAAAATTACCAAAGAAGGCAATACAATCTGTAACATGAAAAAAAAAACCGTAGTGGTTTAATAATTCTTATGTCAACCAGTTGCCACCAAAATTCTCTTCAAATCCAAAAGATAAACAGCAAGTTCTAAGTTCTCAGTGGTTCCTCAAAGGCTTCCTGAAAAACTTCTGCTTAAAATTAAAAAAAAATATTTGTAATGGCCAGGTTCACAGTCAACTTACAGTTAAAATTTGAGCTGTGTTTTTGACTCGTGAATCACCTCAAAGTCATTCCTACAGGAAGAGTTTCACTCACTTTACATGACTATCCCCTTTGGAAGAAAGGAGAGATGAATGAGCAGAAGTGCAATCATCATTTGTCTCACAAGACTGGGGTGGCTTTTTTGTAATAACAAAAATATTTGAAAAATCAAGATTTTAATTATTAAATTAAGCTGATACATTGCTGAACAAAATTGCTTAATAAGAAATGAGGTCATTTTTAGTGAATTGCCTTTGCAAGACATGGCTGAAGAAATGAAGACTGAGTGGAAAGAACAATCCTTAATAGAAATTATAACTGACTCAAAAAATTGCAGAATAGCAGAAATTACCATATATTGCTTGCACCTTTTTTAACTCTCCCTTTGCACCAGGTTGTATCTACTCTTGGAGAAACAATACTGGGTATGAGTCAGAACAAAGGTCCACTTATGTGGCCATTCTTATGAAAACTAATTTAAAAAAAGGCAGTACTGCAATATTACCCATTAAGTGTCTTCTCCTTAGTAAACGAAATTATAAAATTAAGTAGAATAATTCCTGACAACAAGATTCCTATGATGATATAGCTCCACAGAACTAAATAGTCAGCTAAGTCACAGGAGGCAGAGAAGGTTAAGATTAATACAAGCAGGGAAAATGTATGTTCATGAAAAACTGAAAAGGTATTGTGACATTTCAACTTCCTCTATTTTTCTTCCTGATTTTGAAAGGCAATCCACTATAAGACAAACAAGACATAATTGAAAACGCTTTGGTTTTGAACATAGAACAGAATGCATATTTAGATGGCCAAATATTTGCAATTCAACAGAAAGATCATCAACAAAATTTTTGGGGCATATAATTTGAGGGAAAAGTCGCAAGTACATCTGATTTAATGCACTGAGTGCATTACTACTTTCAGACTATAATGATTTGCTAATGGATTGATTACAAGTTTTTCATATACCACAGCTGAAGACTAACTAAATACCCAGTGCACAAAGAAACATCTTGGAAATGCCAGGGAGTGGCATCACTTCTGTTATTATGTCTTTGAAAAGCTCAATAATTGCAGTTCTTCCTGGAAAGAAACAAAATGAGCAGAACCAGAATTTCGTTTGGAATGAAGTACAGAATGAGATAATATGACATCTGGAAAACCCACCACACAGACTTTAGTAGATTCAGCTATTTGTCAAGGACAATACCCTCTTAAGTTTCATGGACTAGATCAGAATATAAAACATTTTAGTTTATAAGAACAGAAACAAGCAAAGAGAGGACCCTATTACAAAACCACCAATCCTTGCAATAAATGCAGCAGAAACAATGAAAGAGGCCAGACAGTAGAAGGGCTGCCATTGCTGGATCTGAATCCGCCCCCTGGACCCACCACTGGACGATGCTGAAGCTCAACAAAGCACCTAGTTAAGGAAAAATCTACTTTTTTCAGTAACAATTTCTCAGAGGAGAAACAAAGTTGAAGTTGACAGGTATGATGGACTTACATGGGAGAAACTTAGCACATTTTACTGAGTATTCGATTCAGGGGATAAAAAAAGGGACTATGGTTCAATATCTGTTTTGAATAAATAAAAACAATTTGTCTAGACACATATCTAATAGTACTTCTCTACAATTCACAAAACCCACATACTTCAAAACTAGCAACTAGGAGACAAAAAACTATGAAAATATTTGAAAATTTACATCCCTAAATTCTGTAAAGGAGAAGATACCAATATTAGCCTGGCTCAAAAATCCTGCTTAACCTACTACAAAGGCCACAGTGCTTAACAGACCCACTTCTCCTCCCTCTTTTCACATTTACTTTACAGAGAAACATTTTTTTCATCCAGTGATATGTTCTGAATGTTTAGTCTGTGGCTGTGGGCATTCTACATATCAAGGACCACAAATAAAGACTAACAACAAGAATAAACCCAGCATTGTAGTAATTTTGCTTTCTTGGATTTATGCATACCCACCTCTTCTCTGACTGCAGTAGCCTACAGTAGCACAGGGGACAGCCATGTAGGACAGTAAAGTAGACCAAATGCATCTTTGCTACTGGAAAAACGAGTATTCCCCCCTTCCTGGTTTGACACTGCTGTCCCCATTCTGTGTACTTGCTCTGGTATTCATCAATAAGATAATTCAATTTGCTAATCCAAGGGAGGAAGAAAAGAAAAACTTAAAAAAGGCAAAACAAAGAGAAAAGAAATAGTGTTCTGCTCGGTTAGTGGAGTGAATTAACTTCTCATGTACTTAGAAAACGACCAGAGTCACTGCAATAGAGCAGTACAGCCACTCTGTACCAAACCCAGAGAAGAGGAAGCAACTGGGAATGCTACATGCAGAGGCATTAATGTACGAGAATTGCTAGTCAGTCCCTTTAATAGCCACCTACTCCCAGACTTGTTACCCAGTGATACAGCACCGAGTACTTTCCCAAACACAGGAAATTTCCCTCTGAAATCTAATTACATCAGCAATCTAGGTATTTGTGGCTTTTATCTGAAACTTCTATGTTAGAAACTTTTATGATAGAAAATTACATATATTAACCTAAAATACATGGGGTCTTTTGAAGGTCAAACACAATTTTAATTAAAAAGATCATTCTACCTACAAATGCACCTGTAAAACAAAAATAGCCTTGCAGCTTTTTTGTGGTAGAGTCAGAGAAACTGAACTACAGGAGAGAGCCAAGCATTTTCAATTTATTTTAGTATTTTTATGTGTATATAACTGTACAATAGACATAAATGAAGCTGCTAAAACAAGTAGTCTGTACTCTCTTCCCACCCTAATTTAGGTGCATTATGTTACCGTTGAAGTCACTCGATCACATCCTATTTTTCCCTGTGACATCTGCCCCATTCAGTGCCCTAGATGTATTCTCTGATCCAGGGAAACATTAGCACCGTGCACTGAAGGAAGCTGCTCTCTGTGGACGAGTGCATTGAAAATGCATACATACTGAAGGATCAATACTGGAACGGAAGACATGCAGGCATTCAGTAAGAGCATTATAAACCTAACAGACAACAAAAGAGCCCCACAGGCTCAATTAGCACAGTCAAGACGTGTACCTTAGAAGAGATACACATATCTCACCCCAGCTCCCACCCAGCAGATTTGAAGCTCCATCCCTCAATAACAAACAACTTCCTTTTCTCAAATTGCAATCTCCTGGTCCTAACAGAATCCATTCTTATTTTTTTTCCAACATTAGGTAGCATGTAGCAGAGAGGGGAAATTGCATGCCATTGTATCCTTTTACAACCTCCCAAGTGCTAGAAGCAGATAGGAGAATGTACTTGTAGAAATTCTCTTATCTTCATGGATTCCATCCTTGACTCCCCTGCTCACAATTTTCTAAAGAAAAACCAGAATTTCACAGGTTTTCTTTGTTTTCTAGCTAAAGCAAAAACAATCTGTTGTATCTCAGTTCCATTCTGCCTGCAAAGCTAAGAAAAGCAGTGCTATCATGGAAACTGTCCTTATAAGAGGCTTAAGGAGATATGATGGTATCAGTATACATTAAATACTTTTTCCCTGCACTTGCAAAAACTGGAAATGATACTGCAAAATCCATTTCTGCAACTACTCATGCCTTGGGTTTCATTCCAGTCATTTGAGGAAACTTCCAAGCTCCCACCTACAACCGAACACAGACTTTGCCAATTCATTTTCATAACCTGGGTCTTTTCTGGCTTGTATGTTATCACCAGAATTTCAAAAAAATTTTGCCTCTCAAGTCCATTACAGCTGATGAAGCACAATATAGGAAGAACTCATTGTTCTTTTCAAAAGAATAGATATGGGAAACAGCCACCACATCTCAAAAAAACAAACAAATGTACTACCATGATAAAGTAAGTTGGGTTACAACTTCCACATCAGAATGTTTCTCTTCAGAAGAATTAAAGAAAGCATTTTTTATCTGATCCATTACAAATAACTTCTAGATTCTTGAGATTTTGACAAAATCCTGTGTATCCCCAGCTGCGCTATTCTCTCTATTCAGCCAGCCTTCCTGACCTCCTTCAGACAAAGAAAGAAAAAAAAAAAAAAGCGCACAACAACAAAACATTTACATGAAGGTGACAAAGTGTTTTAAAAAATAATAATCAAGGAGTAAAGGGGGATTCTCTGCGGTGTTTATGTTTCACTTCCCCACCTCCCCTCCCCCCCTTCCCCTGGTTAAATAAAATTTAAAGTTAAGGAGCTTCCATATTAGCAGAGTTCAGTAAGACAGCCTTCTCAGCATCTGGACATAATGTAATTCCCAGAGGAAATTAATCATAGGAAATCACAGCATATTTAATCATGTCTTAGTTCAGTTTACAAAAACTGTCCCATCCCACACATCAGTTTACAGACACAAGCCCAAGGCCACGAACACTGTCACAATGCCTTGAATGGCATTTCAAAGGAGAAAAGATGATCATGGCAGTGCTGGAACAGGCTTCGTTCTTTCAAAGTACTTAAATATTTTATGAGCACCTTTGCTTTTACAGGGAAGAAAATAATTTCCTCCAACTGCAGATCAGTGGATGCAATCTAATCTCTTGTCACAAGAACGCGATCCCTTATGTATCTGCAACTCACGCATAGTATCTACATCTCTTTTTTTTTTTTTCCATCAAGCACCGATGGGCTAATTGTCGGCTCATCTCGAGAAGGGCC
>VXBX01005186.1:276754-349141 GCA_013400415.1 Scytalopus superciliaris
CAGCCTCGCCGCTGCTCTCCCGGGACCGGCGGCGCCCCGATGCGGGCGCCCCGCGGGCAGCGCGCCCTGGAGGAGTCCCTGGAGCGGTACCAGCGGCGCCTCCGAGGTGAGCGGCAGCGGCGCGGGGGGAGGGCGGCCCGCCCCATCCGCCCCTGCCCCGGTGCGCGGCTCCGGCCCCGCTGTCCTGCCGCCCCCGGGCCGGTGAGGCGGCCCCGGCGGCCCCGCCGAAGTTGCTGGCGGTCCCCCCGCACCGGGGCCCTTCGCATTGAGTGCTGTGACACTTGTGCGTGTCCCATCCCAACTTGGCTTGGGTGGCGCCGCTTGCTTCCTCGGGCGGGACTTTGGTTCGCGTAAGGGTTTTGGCCCTCGTTGAGGGCATCGGGTTCTAGTCGTGGCAAAGGTGAGGGCGCAGGCTGGTTACAATGGGAGGGGTTATTTCCCATGTCATGGACTGTTTTCGTGCCTGGCGCCTTGTCCCCCAGGCGTGGTACATAGCCTGGCAGGGAGGACTCTGATCTCAGGTATGGCATCTGGGCTTTGACAGCTTTCAGATTGTCTCTCACTAGTGAAAGGAAGTGTCCAAATTCCGACGAAAGCCAATGGGTGGTTTGCGGGCGTCACCCCACTTGACACAGAAAGTTGTGTTCTGGGCACAGTGCCCGCACACGACCTGTTGTGATGCTATTGAATTAAATGTATAGTTGTAATATAGGAAACATCTGTGCAAAAAAAAACCCAGAAAACCAAAAACCAACCAAAAGACAATGAAAATACTTTTAAATAGCTACCTGATACTTGATTCTTAGCAAATATTTTGCATTTCCTTCTCGAAATAGCATCAGTCCTTTACATTGATGATATATTTCATTTGTTCCACGAGATAGAAATTTGAAGAATGATTTCTATTTACTTCTCCTGTAGATGAAGTGGGCATAGTAATGTTTCTTGACACTTGCAGATAGAACAGTTAAAATGACAAATATCAGGGCTATTTAACTGTGTTTAAGACTACTATTAGAGCTCACCATATCTAATGATTGGATACATGTATTCTGTTCATACAACTTATTTTCATTTTATCTTTATCTAACTGGATCCCCTTAAACTGGGTCCATTATGTTTGTTACATAATTTGAGAGCCTGAACTTCTGGTGAGCTGTTTCACTCTACATTCTTGGAAACAAGGACTTTTTTTTTTTCATACACTGCCAAGATAGTTTTGATTTCATACATCCAGGGGTGCCTTTCAGTAGAAATCAATACAGTGTTGCACAAACATAACCCTGATGCACTGCGATATAACCTAAATTTTATTATGTTTCTTAAAGAAAATTATGTTTCTCTATTTCTCAGTGATGTACAGTTTCTAACTCCTTTGAGCTGTGCAGCATTTCTCACATCATCACTGTTAGGAATTTACTGTAGGACAAACAGATCACTGTTATTCTCAAAGTGGCTGAATCCAATTCTTTACCTATTTTTCTTATATAGCTTGTGATTTTTCTCCATATTGGTATTGTTTCTGTCATCTGGATTCTGAAATTTGAGGTGGCGTGCCTTGAGCATTATTTGATGGTTTTAAAATATACCATTCGTAAACTGCCTGCAATGCATTACCTGGGCCCAGGCTGACACATGGCAACAGGTTATCACCACCCATGCTGGACACGAGAAGAATCATTTTACAGCCTTACTCAGTTTGAGGGAAGGGTGTATAAGTTCTCAAAGAGTAATTGATTATTTCAATGCAGTGTCCTTTGTTGCAAAGGGAAATCCCACAGAAGACAGGGAGCCCAAGTGTTCAGTGAACGGAGTCTGGTGGCCAGAGGGCAGAAAGCTGGACTGAAAAATCTGATTAAGACCTGACTGGTCTGAGAACCCAACAGAGTGGCTTTGATAAAGTAACAAAGGTTCTATAATGCAGCTTGTCCTGAACAGTGTAGACCTTGTATAATGAAAGTGTGTAATGCTGTGTGTAGTACTGAGTTAAGAGAGTGGTATTTTTACAGCTGGGGTTCTTAAGTTACGGTGTTCACTTTCACACAATTGAGACTATTACAAAAGAACCTTAAAAACTTTAGGAAATAATAACATTTCTAAGAAAAAGTTATTCTCAAAGGAGTGGAGGTATTTTCTAAAGGAGAATAAGTGGCATGCTATTGTATTCACATTACTAACTAAAAATTTACAGACATAATGTGAATGTCCAATGGGCCTTCTACTAAGCCATTGCCAAGAACAGAACATGATGCCTTCCTGTTACTTTTCAGTTTTCTCCCAACAGTATTAAATGGAATAGACAATTTAGAGTGCACTTCTTTGTTTCTAGCCTTTGTCTGGTGCCTCAGACAGAGAGCTATTAACTTATTTTTATGTTGAGTTTTGTGCCTCTTCTGTAAAGAGCACTTGCTCACTGTTGGGCCAGAGACAGTGCAAGAGGAGGAGCAAAGGAGAGGCAGGCCATCCATTTTAGATACCATCCCTGATGCAGACATTGTGTGAATCCACCCTAAGAAATTGTGGAAATTATGTTCTGTATTCCACCGCATTACTGAGTGCAGTGTCCTGTGTAATTTCAGAGAATGAAGATGAAAACTGTAAGAGGAATAAATGAAAATATAGGACTTCTACAAATAAACTTTCGTTATGTGGCTGCTTTATGTGACTCCAAAAATAAAATAGGAGAGATAGGAAGGCAAAGCCATCATAGGAAAGACGAGCATGTGGCCCAGTTACCATCTCTCCAAGTTAGCTGTGACACTGAAGCAGCCAAACATTACATTCTAAATGGTAATCTGTAATTGTAATTTTTTTTGCTTAGGCTTTTTGCTTTTATGTGCCAATTGTTTCTAAGCATTCTTCTGAACTTACAATGTTCATTTAAGGGTGGAGAATTTGTCAGAAGGAACTGGGAATTGCTTGGGAGTCTTTCACATGTGAGGGTTTCTAGACCTTAGGCAAATGCTTTGTGCTCTGCAGAAAGTGCTGGTTTAGGAACTCATGACAGTGAATGCTGCAGCTCCAGAGATCACTTCCCTTTTAAAGATGATCATTTGGTAAAGCAGTGTTGAAAACCATCTATTACTCATAATGCAAAGCAACTCCTAAGAAATCAAATTAAAAGACTTCATTATTTTGAAACAGCTGAGCATTACACTAATCTTGGGACTTCCTTGAGGCCTGGCTGATGAACAGCCTGGTGTCCCTCATCCTAGCAGTGCAGGTAGTAATTGATAGGATACTTTTAGTCTCAAAACTGTCATACCAACACAGTAACATACCTCTGTTTGGCAGGCAATAAAGAATAGCTGCATGACAGAATGGTAAAGATGACAAAAACAAAAAACCCAATTTAAAGACATTCTCAATTTCAGTATTTTTCAGCAGTGACTTGGCTGAAGTACTATCCCAGAAGAGGTATATGATGTACTATTTCAGTTTTTTAACTGTCAATAGAAACAAAGTAAAGGTTGATATACTTTTACACAGGAAAGTTTTCTTTAAATGGACATAATCTTTCTGTTTTCACTAACTTACCTAATTTTTGTCTGTTTTATCAGTTACCGTTTCACATATATTTTACGTTTTACTAAGACCTAAACAATTGATGTTATTCTTTCTTCTCTGACTTTCCAAGGCCATTTTCTGATGGGGAACCATGAGTTACCAGAAAGTGACAGTGTTTGTTGAATTTATAGCCAGTAATTTCATGTTCCTGTAAACATTATTAGGACTGTTAGCTTTAGATGACAGACTTGTGGCAACTTTTTCATACAGTTGTAGTTTGTTTTCTTCAGTTTATGTTGCTTAATGCTTCTACCAAATGGAGTTATTCTCCATGTCTTTCAGGCAATTCTGTTGTTTTGGATGGTTGGTTCCTTTGCTAAACTCTCCATTAGCTCCCAAAGTATTTTCTATGGCATTTCCAAGTTCATGAATGAGGTAGCTTTGGTGCTTTCATTTAAAGGAGCACTCTTTATGAGCAGTCTTGTGCGGTGTCTGAAAAAACAACATCTCTTGTTCAGGCAATGTTAACCCCATTCAATGCTTTCTCTGTGTTTTTTCTCTTTTCACTTCAGTGGCAAATTGTTCTTACACTGATTTTTATTTTCATTTTTTTTCAAATTATTTTTCTTTCCCCTAAAGCTGGTTACTACTTTGAAAATATAACTACCTCACTACCTCTTGATTTTGTATTTTACTTTGGAGTTTCCTGACTCTAGCTGTTTTTGGGGTTTTTTTGACAACTTGAATGGATATTTAATGTGCTTCCAATGCGAAAAATTGTTGTTCAACAGTCGTATTGACATTCCCAAATTAAAGAAAAAAAATTACCATTTAGATTTATACAAAGATGCTTCTATGGAAGAAGGATACCTTTATTATATTTTCAGGGAATAATACTTAGATTTTGTATTTACAGGGAGTACAGGAAATATGGTAGTTATCAATGCTTCTTTCAGGGCAGAGAAGTATCTTTGTTCATCATGTAGAATATCCGTCTTGTGATTTTTGAACATTAATTGGTGCTCCAGTCATGGCTTTGTTGGTTTTCTCTAAAGCATTTTGCTTAACTGAACTTAATCTTAGCCAGTGTTGCATTCAAGTTTAGGTGAATTGAGGGGTAGGAGTATCTTTGTACCTGGAACAATATTGTCTTGACCCTAAATTAGGATTGCTGGTTGCTTCTGTCTCTGAAATAATAAGCAGTAATATATTTTTTTCTTTTAGACATTTGCTCAGCTATGTATTGCTAAGGTGTTAGATAAATTGTCTGCCTGTCCCTTGGGGCGAGTACTGTCTGGGAGTCATACATGATAGTTGACAGTTTGACAGCATTTTTTGGAGCAGTTGCCTTTTTTNTTGAGTTTGATCCCTCAGGTTGGGGTGCTAGCTTGCCATCTTTCATAATTGTCTCAGATCCTTTAAACACTGAAAATCAAAGAGCTTTGTAGTAAATAATTGTATTTTTTTTTAAGTTTTAATCCACATGAGTCCCATTTCAATTATATCCTCAGCTGTTCTATAGAGAATAGCACATCAGTGATGTTTCATCATAGAACAGAAATACATGTTTGGGTTTGATTTGTAGATTCTTTTTACAATGTAGAAAAGAAAGATGCTGGTCTATTTTGATATGCAAATCATAGAACTGCATATGAACAGTTTTCTGCATTATGTTTTTACAGAAGTCCTCCTTTTATGAAATATACTATTACAGTAGTAGCCTAACTGAAAAAGTTAAGTTGAATGTGGGAGCACTTAAAAACCAATGACTTCTAAATTAATTAAAAAATTATCTTGCTGTCTTTAAGGAAAGGTTATTTGGTGTCCAATAGTTTGCATCCACAGGGTTTTTTTCAGTTTCTTTTATATTTAAAAGTAATATTTTTACATTTGGAGAAACAACAAACATAACCTTTCCACTCAGTGATGCATCCCTTACTTTGGATAAAAAATTCCTATAATTTATTTATTCTCTTTTACATGCCCAGTTCAAGTATTCTTTGTTAAATGTAAAGCCAGACCATCAGGAACTCCTAACTCTCAGTTTCCTCATAGGCGAGTGTTTTGCCTATGGCAGCAACATTTGTGATTCTGAAATAGGCAAGCTTGTAAGAAATTTAAGCAAATATTTGATGAAGCCTTCAAGAATGTGGTGACATGATTTCAGAGGCAGTAAAGTGTAGTCAAAAAACCACAGACATCAATGTGCCATTGATAATTATTTTAATATATAAAAATTAAAACTGACTGCCCTGTATACTTCATGGTAGAAGAGGACATAATGTAAGAAGATTTATGTTATCTTTGTGGATAAAGTAGTATCTTGGAGTTCAGAAGCTCTACTATTACAAAGAGAAAGAAATTTTGGGATAACCTATATATATGGGCTTGTTTAGTTTTGATTTGTTTTGTTGTTTCTCACTGGCTGTGGAGCAAATATTAATACTCAGGTTCTCTGACAGACATCTACAGTGAACAGGGAAATAACTTGCTATCAGATGACCCACCACATAATAATTTAAATGACATTGAGCACTTCTTGGCAATAACTAGTTGCAACATAGTTTGCTAAATATCTCAACCATTGCATCAGTGAGATACTTCTGGCATTTCTCAATTAGCTCTCCCGCCCTCATAGCATCCTGGAATGCTCAAGAAAGGATGAATAGTATAAGTGTGCCAAAAGAGAAATATTTGACCTAAACCCCTCTTTTTTGAATCATTGCCTTGTGAATTCTATCTGGGTTTGTTACACTAAATTATGACTGTTTGAAATGTGCTTTTTATGTCTTCTTTTACATTAAAATTCTTAAAGGGTGGAGTTCCTGAAAGTCAAAAGAGGTGATGTCAGCCTTGTCAGCTGAATCAAATAAAAAAATTTAAGAAAAGGAATATAAGAAAAAATATACTGAACATTAGAAAAGACCATTACTGTATCACCTGTCAGTAAGTCAGTTAGTTCTTGAAAATATTTGTATTTATCTGGAAAGAGGTTTTCTATTCTATTTATTGGGGTTTTTTCTGTAATAGTGAGAGTTGTTATTTATTTTTTCCACATGTTCAGAAGTCAGAGGGCTTTATTAAGTAACTGGTTTTTGTTGGCTCAGTTTGCTGAATTATTAGTTCATTTACTCAGGTATTTGTTTGGTTGTGTGATATGTTGCTTTGTGGTGGCATTATTAGAATGCAAAAATATTGTTCTTGGTTCCTAATCCACCATATTGTATAAAATATAGCATGAGCTTCGGTTCACTGAAAAGTATGGAAAATGCTAGTTACAGTCAAGTATATGATTACTTGTGCTGCTGCAGAGTCCAAATGTATTGAGGGGCTAAGATACTATTTATAGCTACTTCTTTGAAAATTTAGTAAATATTTAGTACGTGTTTTGCTTTGGCTGTTTGCATTAGGTAATGGCTTCCAGTGTCAGAGTTAAGGTTAAGCAGTCAAACTAGACACATGCTGAATGCCTTTAGTTCTTTCATGGTTTTTCCAGTTTAAGATATCTGTCAGTAATACTTTTATGTTGTTTATTGTGGCTAATGATGTAATTGGTTGTGTTTTTTCAGAACGTGCTAATGAAAGCATCCATCAACTGAAATATACCTTGGCAAAAGGTGAGGATGATGCTGAATCTGACCAGTCCTCTGTGCATGAGAGCAGTGATGATGCGGACAAGGAAATTGATGACTGTGGCAATGCAGCCAGGCAGGAATTGCAGCACAGTCAAGCAGGTAAAATTGCTCTGAAAGCGATGGTTTAACCATTGTTAGAAATTAAGCTCATTTCTATGAAAAAAAAGTAATTTTTTTAATATTTTTTTTCTCTTTCTAGTTAATCAACTTAAAATTTTGCTGCAACATCAAGAGAGAATGGAAAGTGAAGTCTCTCCGTCAAGAAGGAAGTCGTCATTCTGTGTATTTTTCTTCTGTTTTCCTTTGTGTTGTTTGAATGAATGACATGCATGTTGAGAATGATTTTATAGTATACAGAGAGAAAAAGAAGCATTGAATCATTTTTATATTCTTAGATACAGAAGATTCCTGATGCCAGAATTTGGTGTGCTTATGACCATAGCAGAAGAAAAAGGAATCTATAATACAGAATTAGACTTTTCTCTTCTTTTGTTGATCATGCAGTGTGGGTCATTGATCTTTTTTATTTTGGAAACAGTTGGGAGAGACAATGTGGAAAATTTTCTGTAAAAGCAGCCTCTGTTTTCCTTTGACTGTACCATAAGGATTCTCAGTGGGCTTCTTATTCTGTAACTATGCTTTTTCTTTAAAGGACTCGAAAGGTTTGTGTAAGAACAGGTTTTATAGTTTTCTGCCAAAATGCAGTGTCTCTGTCTAATTTTGTTTATACCTTCAAGGGCTTCTCAGATTCTGGATTCTTGCAGCAGAACTGCACCAAAGTATGTGGAGTACGCAATTCAGTTACAGAGCAGCTGCTGGTTAATAGTATCTCTATGGGAAAATAATTCAAAGACATTGTTACAGTTTTATCTTTTGATAGCCTTCACTGACTACTCTTGGTTTATACTAAGCAAGACAAGAAGCTCTTTGCTGTCAAAGTTGAGGTAACAGCAGAGTAATCTAAAGCCTATATTCCTGCTGTATTGCTTTCAGCCTGTGTAATGAGCCTGGCTCTACTGCCCTGACATTGAGAAATTATATTTAAAGTTAACTGTTCTGAGTGTTTGAAAACTCATGAGTTTAGTATGGTTATTCTGACAGGTGTTTTGCCTCATAATGGTGGAGGAAAGAGTGTTTTCTAGCTCTAGGTTACAATGCGTCATTGGTTGTCCTTGGCATGACGTGAATCAATATCTGCTTGTATTTAGCCTTGAAGGTGAGAGAAACCATCTTTTAGTCTGTCTTTGGTGAAGTTTTCTACTTATATTGGGAAATTTTGGTAGAGTGGAAAATTCAGAAAATGGAATACTTTTTTTAAGAAACATGGGATAGTGCTTTTAGGGAGTGGATTAAAGGGTGGAGGAATAAACAGAAAAACGGGAGTTTACTGTATTGGTCAGGCATCGTCCCATTTCTTCCTCTTGAAATTTCCAGTGAGGGGCATTCTGTGCAGTGGCATCCTTATTCTCCTTTGCAGCTGTCCTCCACCTGCTTGCTAACTAGGATGGGAAAGTGTTTTGAAGACAGACCAAGTGTAAAGCTCAAAAAAATGTGAAAATGCAAAAGTGTGCTTGCACTGAAAAAAGCCCAAAGCCTTATAAAATGAGCTTGTCTGGTGATTTGCTGGATGCTGCTTCTTGTATAAGAAGAACCCAATTCCCCACAGGCCAAGGAAAGCAAACTTAGATTATGAATAACCTTAACCTTTTGCTGGGAGTAATGCGGAAACACCTCATGACTACTGAATACTATGTTGACTGCATGATCCATAGCTAAATATAATACTTCACAGAAAGTATACTGTTTAATAACCTTTATCACACTTCATACATATAAATAACATTGTCTTAACAAAGTTCCCTTTTTTTACTCATTGATAAGAGTTGCAATAGACATCAAATGAGCACATTATTTTGTTGATTACACCCAAATGCTTAGGTGGAAATTCTGTTTTTGCTCTACACTTCATCACTTGAGGTCAAGGCCCAGCAAGATTGCTTTATATAGCAAATGCAGTTCTGCAGGCAGGGTTTTGGCTAACCTACCTGCACCCAACCTCCTGTTCCTGACACTGCTGTTATAGCTGGAGTTTCTGTGATTGATTCCTGTTGTTTCTTGCCAGTTTGCAGGGTGTCAGAGTTTCTCTAATTGTGTGGGTTAGAGGTTTGAAATTTGAGGTATTCAGGAAATGTACAAGGTGGGCCAAATTATTTGTGATGTTGGCAAAACTGTTTGTCACCTTGTAGAAGGCTGGCTTTTAAAGCTGCTAAGCATTTATACTTTGTAAATCCTTTCCAGTATTAAGTATGCTAATGTGAACAGCATTTCTGAGACTCAGGCATAAATGTTTGGTAATTCATACTGATCAGATGTGGCTTTCAGTTCTGATTTTCACGTTCAACCTAATTTAAATACATGCCTTCCCTGACTTTTGTTCTTTCACCCTATAACACATTACATTATCAAAACATCAATTAAAGAAATCCCAAATTAACTAATAACCAATTTATAAGAATTATGTTGTAAAAAATATTTAAAAAAATCACAAAGAAGTCCTCTGTTCTCTTTATGTTGGGAAAATATACTGCATGTTATTTTCTTTTTAGTGAAATAATTCCTTACCACTCTTGTTTACATTACGCTGATGTATTTCAGGTTAAACATTAGCACTATTTTTCAGTGAAAAATAATTTGAATAGAAGTGGAGTTTTTACACATTTTCTAACACTGTTGTGGTGTAATCTTTTCAGGGAGGCAGCTGGAGGTGTCAGCTGCAAGGTGTTCATTACGCTTTCAGAGAAGGGGGAGGGTTGAATAGAAGCCAAAGAAACAGAAAGATGAGTTACAAATATTATCAAGGCTATATTATCTATAGTCTAACAAGTGTGGTTATTTTTTTTTTTAAATTTATAGAGTAGTTAATATTAACAGACTTTAAATAAAGGTGAATTCTGAGTCAGTGGAACATGGGACTTATGTGCACTGAGTCAGGTGGAATGTGTTGCAAATTTGGAGTTCCTTCTCTGAATGTTTTTTCAGATAATTCTGGACATCTTCCATTTGTCTCTGCAGTCGTAGTTTCAGATACCTGAAGACTCCTCCCTTTAATATGGCCAATATTTATATTGGGTATAATTTGACAATGAGTTTTTTGTTGTTAGAAACTTTCACCTCTCCCTGATTAGAAGATTTTAGCTTTGGCTTTAAAGACTGGACAGGGAATCTTAATGCATTGTTGACAGAACCTGTAAATAAAACAACTAGCAGATGTAATAGCTAGCCATTAGTAGCTTGGTTTGGGCTAGGGCTTTTTGTTTCTTTGTTTTGCTTTTTGTTTATTTTTTGTTTTGTTTTTTGAAAGGTGAGTGTATCAAAAATAATATTTAAAAATAAGGATATAGGTTTCTGAGTATTCTAGGAGTTTCAGGAGTTTAGGAGTCTTACTATTCAGTTAGTTCCTGAAAATGAATTCTATGATCTTTAAGTCTTTAATTATATTTGAGAAGTATATAATGGAATATTTTTGCACAAAAAGGTATGTTTCTGACCCAAGATCACAGATGTTAGAATTGTACAGTTTTAAACTAGGTAGGGATCAGCATAAAGATACTTGTTTTCATCCAGAATTGTGAACTTATGGTAGAAATGTACCTGTTGTTCCTCTGAGAGGATTCCATTAACAACTCTGTGTGCATTTTGGATCTATACTAGAAAAGTGTACATTGGATTCTGTATGCAGGCAACATCTCATTGCAATAAATGGACAACTAGAAAATAACACATACTATTCTTTATTTCCCTCAGAAACCCTCAGAAGCTGTACCTGGAGACTTACCAGCACTTTCTGATCTTGTGCCTATAATCAATGATCAATCACAGTACATTAACCATTTGGAAGCAGAAGTGAAGTTTTGCAAGGTATCAGACAACATATTTGACCTACTGGTCGCCCAAAACTCTGGTCCCCCAGATAAGAATTGCTTTGAAAGCAACTTACACTTAGGCTTGAGATTGATTTTTAATTATTTTTTTTTTTTTAAATGACCAAAGTTGAGCCAAATGCAATTCAGTAGATCCCTTACCATTTATCTTAGTGTCTGGTGCTTAAGGGTCTTCAAGGCATTTTAATGTCCGATTACAAATAAAAATATTTTTTTAAAGTGTTATATGGGAATTCAAGCTGCAAAAATACAAAATGTCTTTTGAGTATTCGTACCCTATAAAAGCGTTGAAATAGTTGGGAATGTTAATCTAGACTTTTGGTCTGAAGATGTATTCCAATGTTGATAGCTGTCTCAAGGAGCCTTTTACATGCAGTTCCTTTATATCACAGGAGGAGTTGTCTGGCATGAAAGATCGAGTACAAGCAGTTGTACTTGAAAATGAGGAACTCCATCAGAAACTGAAATTCTTAACTGCAGAATACACGTTGAGAGAACAAACTCTTCTAGATGCCTCGGTAGGTTTTTATTTTTTGTCATTTTAGTTGGTACTCAGAGATCTCACCTGATTCTTTTTATAGAAGGCTACACAAATGGTTATCTACAATCTGAATTTTAGTCAAAATTTAATGACACTTTGCAAACATGGGTTTCCTTGGGTAACATTGTTATCATAGGTTGCTAACCTACTTAGCTAGTTTATTAGTTCTTGCATTCTACTGAAATTTTTAAGAGTCAGTACTTACATAAGCAATGTTTGTTTAGAAACACAGCCTATGTAAATATAACTGAAACATTAATATTTTTGTTTTAGGCAAATACTCAGAACTCCTGGCCTCTAGGTGATAAAGACTGTAGCACACATCAACCTGTCACCTCATCACGAGCACATAACAAAGATCAGGCTTCTGTTACAGCAGCTGCTACAGACTTACTAAAATGGCCTTTAGAACTGGTTGGTATAAACTTTCTTCTCAGAGTTCTACTTTTGCAAAAACCTTCAGTCCTTTGTTGTTGCTGCAGTTCTGATGATTAATTTTGTAACAGACACAAGAGGAGATTTGGTTAACTGAACCTTAATCTGAACTCAAATTTTATTCTCTTAGACCTCATCTTCTCATTATGCTGTAATTAATATTTTTATGCAATTAGATACAGATGGCAGTTTCTATCTGCAGATGTTGACTTTCCACAGATACGTCATGTTTAAAGATGGTAGCTCCACTGTACTTTGGAGATTGTTAGCAGTAACAATCCCACCCCAAGCAGGTGGGAACTAGCTGGTGTAATTTATGTAGCCTTCTACGCAAGTTCTTTTGTAATGAGTTGTTCTGCTCCTGGAGCAGCACAGGCTCAGTGAGGTACAAGAGTAGCTTTTGCAGTCTGCTTTCCATAAGCTGAATTGCAGACTTTGTGCTTTTAGACATACAGAGGAGCCCTAGTGATTTAGAGAGGATGTTGTCTCTATCCTGTACTTTTAGTTTGGGAAGATACTAAGTTTTCTTTTGCTCTGAAATAATGGGGTAGCATTGTTAACTTTTGGGAAAAAAACTTGGTTAGCTGAAAAGTTTTGGGTTTTTTTTTATGCATGTGCATATATGTACCATGAAATGTGTAGGGTACTGTAATTCTTCAATTATATGTATTTATTAATTTTTTTCACAGAAAAGTACAGTTTTGTTATTTTTGTGCTCTTATTTTAGAAGTGGAACCCTTCTCAGTGATCCCTAATGCCTGTAGTTGTTTGAAAGCTAGGTTTTACAGTAATTGCACTTTCCTTCATCTACGACATTTAAAGCAAGAGAATCATGTTGGTCATGACTTCTTTTTAAGTGTCATAGTGAACTAAATTTGTAGTGCTTTATTTGGTTCGTTATCACCATTACATTCAACATGAGCATGGTTGATTCATAGACCTAGTTCTTCACCAGGTAATAAAAGTAACTCACTGTATTATAAATAAAGAGCCCATCTACTTGCAGTTCTTCAGAATTCCTCTTTAATACCTGCTGACTTGTGGGAGAGCAAGAACAAACTTGAGACATGATCATCAATTTGTGTAAATTATTGTAGAGGGCTGCTGTTGGAGCTGAAACAATTTACCATATGAGTTTCTGACAAGATGTATAAGGAAATAGGAGGGTTGTTCATTTTTGTAAACTTTTGGAAGTGTGAAATACTTAGGTTTGCCTGCCACTCGTACTTCGGTACATTTGTTTCCTTGGGGGAAAGAATGAATGTGCCTTAAGTCTGAGTTTATTTATAAAGACTATTGTGAAGAAAGCAAAAGACACTTCTTTTCTCCCATCTTTTCCAAAGGAGAATCTAAAACTTCTTTATCAAGAAAAAGTCAATATCCTTGATGCTCAAATACAGTCTCTAAGGTAAAGTGAAATGTTTCTTTTTTCCTTAAAATGACTGTTAATGAATTATCACTACATAACAGCATGAATCACTCTTGATCTGAATTTAATGAAGAGAATGCCTGAATGTTTGAATGTTGTGTTTTCTGACAGTGAACCTGAAAGCTGGTTTTGCAGGAAGTTTTCTCAATATAAATGTAGCAAAAATGAATGTACTGCTACTTTATAGTAACAGTAGCAATATAAAATGTCTTCATCCTGTTTACCCTCTTTCCTCAGAGAAACTTCATGTCTGCTAAGGTACACCCATCAAACAAAAAAAGAGCAGTTAAAATTGTACCTTGTGTGAGGCCTTCCATAATTAGCTTTCTTCTACTAATATTTTGTATTGCAAATTTTAGAGACCTTAAGCATTAAACTAGTTTAGGCCACATAATGATGTTGGAGCAGGAAAATATAATTTTGAAGTTTACAGTCAGTATTTCCAATTGTGTAACCCACATTCTTTAAACAAAAAAATGTTTGAAAACAAGTCCTCATGTGCTCCTCAAAATATGAAGCTATAAGAAAACAGAGGAAGGGGCTACCGCTTTAGGATATGGTTTTCAGGACTGAACTTCCCCTTGTACACCTGCATTAATGATAATGCAGCTGAATCTGTTTAATTATGCTTTTCCTTAAATAAGTTGTGTTTTCGTATATTTGAAAACTCTAGGCTTTTCTGTGTATGTAAAAAGAGTTGTTGAAACAAGCAAAACTAGTTGGTTAGTGAATGTAAAGGAGGATCTTAAATTTTAGCTGGTTTTATTTTTTTCCTCCACTTGGATTAAAGTGTTATATATATACTCAGAAATGATTATTGGAGGCTAAAGTAGTCTGAAGATTTTCACAAGTACGTTATTCTGCCTCTTGATTTCTCCTAAGAGGCATGATCTTTCAAACTGTAAGTTTTGCAAAGCTAAATTTTAATTGAAGTGAGAAATTACATCACTTTCAGTGGGATTGTCTTTAACTTCAAGCATGAATTTACGTAGGACTTGCTGATTTCTGTCCAAGGTTTTCCAACAATAGGTCTGTTGTACCATGACTGTCTAAGGATATATGCAGAGCAAACTCTGTTCAGGTTATAATGGATTATATTTAATAGACCAGCTACTAAAATTGGAAAAAGTGCACAGAAGATTTTCCAGATGGAAATAAGCATGCATGCAGTGTATATATCATGTGCACAGTAAATCCAATGCAACCAGAATGTGTCAGACTTCCTATGTGTGTGCTGCCCAGATGGCCTGCATAACAAACCAAAAGCTTTGGATTCATTGCACAATTTGTCAAATTGATCTATATGTGCACAGTATGCGTTTGTCTGGAACTTCCTGATGTTAGCATTCCTACTGCTTGTGATCTCCCCAGCCTGACACATGCTTGCAAATTCTGGAGAAAATTCTTCAGAGCACCTGGTACAAATTTTGGAGACAAGTGAAAAACTTGGCGTGTTTTACTGCACATGTGTTTGACCTCAAGGTTGTGTATATCACTGGATCAGAGTGAATGTGCTGGATAGATCTGGATTTGTGTCTAGAGAGTAGAGAATAAGTATGAAGCTAGTGATACTATTAATAAAAACAACTGAAAGTTGTTAGACTATTGAAATATTTACACAGCTGATAGTGCTTTTTGCTAATGAATCTTACACTGTGGTCAGGTAATATATAAGCCTACAAGCTTTTTATCTAATAATTTTCTGTTTAACTTCACTATTTTGTGATACTACGGGGGCAGGAGAAAATTAGCATAATCTTGTTTTGTCTATTAATAATTTTAATTGGGCAGTTCAACTGTTATTTCTCTGTTAAAGTCTTTCTTGAAGACTCTATTGAAATGTGTAAAATAATGTTAATTACAGAGGATTCTTACAGTTATGTTTAGTATATTGGATGTGACTATAACTTGCAGAAGTATTTGATTTCACAAAGAATTTTTTTGTTTCTTCTTTCTAGAAAAGACCTTTCAGAATCTCAGAAGACATGCAAAGATTTGGAAGGAAAGCTGAAACACCAGAAGTCACTGGTTTCAGCCGCAAATTCTAGCCGGGTTGGTGGTCTGTGTCTGAAATGTGCACAATATGAGGGAGTTCTTGCACAGACTCATTGTAATGTTCATGTGCAGACCATCGAAAGGTTAACCAAGTAGGTCTGGGGGGGTATGTACTTTCTCATTGAAAGTATGGTTGCTTACATGAAACAATTTCAGTCTTGATATGTTGGATTGCATTCACAGAGATGTGCAGTTATGGATCAATACACTCCCAAGCTGAAGTCATAATGTTAAAATCAATGAATGGAGATCCCAACTGCTTTGAAATCCACAATACTACTTATTCCAGCTGGAAAAGAATGCCAGTCACTATCATGTAATTATGGTACCCTGGGCTGTCCAGATAATGAGACTCTTTATAGTCTTCTTCCTACACTTTTTGTACAAACAAGTCCTTCACTCTGTCAGCACAAATATTGCGGAAGTCCATGTATTTTGATCGATTATTTCCTGCAAAAGTTCCTCATCTTTCAATAGTTGGCATTTTTTGTGGCTCCACTTTATCGTTGCATTTGGGGTACTTTTCAGATATGTCAGCTGTAGGTCAGGTGCATGGGGTAGGGTGCCTTACCTACTAAAAACATGTGTAGTAGTTCCTCCCTGGCTACAATAAGTGAGGGAAAAGAAGTTCCATTGGATAAAAATAAATCAAGTAGTTTTCTGCAATCTTTTTAATTCTAGCTTTTATTTTATTTTATTTTTAAAGAGCTATACAGGGTGAATATATGTAATTCAGAAATCCCAACAGCCTTATGGTTTTTTTCTTAAGGAATTCTGCTAGTCAACCACCTTCAAAAATACTCTCCCTTTCTACTTGCTAGTAATAATGATAGGATACTGCAACATTCTCAAATTTGGTTAAACAATCTATTTGTTGAAGCTTTTAAGGATTTCTGAAGTTTTAGAATGAGCCAACTGGAGATGGAATAGTCAATTAGAAGCAAGGAATCTGAAGGGACATAGTATATAGTATGTATAGTCTGTCAAGTGGGTATTACCCGTATGCATTAGATGGCTACTGCCAGGATTTGTGAATTTTTTTCTATTATCAAGTTCAAGAATTTTCTGGGAATGCTCTGTTGCTGAAAAGTCATGTTTCGAAATCTAGGTTTGTAAGAAAAGTAGTTATTTGTCCACGATGTTGAAAAATATGAACAAACTATAAATCAGTACATTCTTGTCCTATTGTATTATAGTACAGTTTGAAATAAAAGATTTGAACTGATTTGTTTATCTATCTTAAACCATTATTTCATTTGGAGGTTTAACAAAATCTGAAAACTACAACTACACACTGTGATGAAGTTTATTAAGAACAAAGGTATTTCAGTAGGAATTTTCAAAGGAACTTTGTACAATTTTTGTTAAGATGAAATTTCAAAATATGACTTAGTTCTCTGACAAATAAAAAAAAAGTGTTACCATTTCACATAATATCAAGAAAAGAAACCAAACCCAAACACAACAGTTTTCAGCCAGAATCTCAAGTTGCACCTCAATCACAGACAATTAAACTTTTAATGTAAAAACTTCTAGCATATCATAATAATGAAAAGGTGAAGTTAAGTATTACAGTTTTACCAACTTCATTTCACTGTTTAGTATAGACCTTAGTTTCTTAGTTAACAAAAGTTTGGAGAAGATGCAGAATCAAGGTGGCTTATTGTTTAGTCTAGTTCCAGTTTGCAACAAAGGGGTACAGATTTTCATTTGATATACTTAGTGATCTGACTTACTTGTTGAACTTAATCCTTCTTTTTGTTATTCTTCCCCCTTTTTACCTTATACCACTTATATTGCTTCAATCTGCTTTTTCAGCAGCATGCCTTTTTGGGTTTTTTCGGTTGGTTGGTTGGTTGGATTTTTTTAGCATAGATCCCCATTTTGTAATTCCAACAGAAGTGCTCAGCTTCAGTACATTAATGACTTGAGATCTGCTCTCTGGCATTTTCTCTAATAGTCCATCCTTTTGAAGTGAAGGACTGGTCATCAAACAAGTGATATTTTCAATAGCTAGCAGTATGCTGTATTTCAATCTTAACATGAATTTTAGTCTTGCTTCACTTACCACTACCCTTGTGTGTTTTATCTGTTAATATTTTATATTTGAGATACCTGTTCTTTGGTTCCTTTTTCTCTCAAGAAAAGATATGGAAGAAATTTTTCTTTTTATGCAGAGAAAGAGATGACTTGATGGATGCACTTGTTTCGTTGAGGCAGAACATGAAAGAGATGCAGCAAAGAGAATCTAATGCTTGTAAGCAAGTTGAACATGCTGTGCAAATGGCAGAAGAGGCCAATTTAGAAAAAACAAAGGTAAATTCATCAAGAAATTAGAGCTTTTCAATGTTCAGACCTACTGCAAATTTTAATTGGTTTTCATGCTAATGAGAATGTATGCATAAGACCTTTGTCATATGTTCATATGACATAGTAGCTTTAAAACAATGCACTGTGTGACAGTTTCTGAGCAGTAACATGAACTCTGTGTTTGTGCTCCTGAATTCTCATCAATGCTGTAGAGTGTTACATTTTTAAATTCTGATGTAGTTTCACAGCTAGGTGATACAGATTGAATTGTAGAATTTTCAAAGGCATTCACGACATGTAAGAGGATAATTTTCACATCACATTTCTGACCTGCTCTGGTGAGAATAGTTAAAATGCTTATGAACAACTCCTTTTTGCCTCAGATAAGAGCAGTGCTAGAACTGATTAACTATCAGAGCTCTTTGAAGATGAGAAGTCCTGTCTAATGCTACCTGCGGGAATCTTTTGGTGTTATGTAAATAATAATCTTAAAACCAGTTTTGATCTAATGCTTGTGTTTGCTCTAGTTCTGTACACAGCCTATATTGACCTAAATTATTTCCTTGATAGGTAGTGACATCTACTGTATTATTAGTGAATTACAAGGGAAGTGAAAGAATTGTCTAATTGTTCTATTGATCAAATTGGTATTAGTCATCCAGCACTGCAGGAGAAGAGTGTGTGCATGTAGGGTCTTGTGAAGTGTTGTCTGGTTTTTTTACTGCTCAAAATCTGTTTTAATATGAAGTAACAGGAAAAAAGATTTTACCTACACTGCATTAATTTTGCATTTTATGTTTACTGGTATATCTCTTGGTAAATACAAACCATTGGGGTTTTTTCAAGTCCAGTTCTACTCTTCAGTGCTGTTTTTCTTGATAAGTAGCATGGAATCCAATAGAACAATCTGTATAAGAAAAGTGAGGGGCTAACACATTAAGCGTCCAAATACTATGATTGCAATTTCATCACTCTGTTGACCAAAAATCCAACCTCAGATGTTTATCGTTCAAAATCACCATTTCTTTTTGTCTTTTGGTTGTCTCTGTAGTTGATGGCCTCTTGCCCATTGCATAGAGCAAGGAGGAGGTCTGTTAAAGCTGAATTTACCTAGCTGAAGGAAAATCAGGAATGTATTTTCAACATAAATGTCATAAAAGAGTAACTGTTTGAATTGGTCATTATTTAGTCAAAACAGTGGATCTAACAAAATACACTTTTCTACTTGCAACTGATTTCTTTTACAGTGGCCTTGTTTTAGATGTCTACCAAACTACAGCAGTTTTATGCAGGTGATTGTTTGCTGACGTTGATGATACTTTCCCATAGAAAAGGATTCAATGCAACAACAAAGGGATTCTGTCACTAAAGTAGACTGGTGATATGAAAAGGATCCTATGGAATGTCTTACAGTGTTGACATAAAACTAATGGACACTGTTAGAGCATCCTCTGAAAAATTATGGCTTAACTTGCTTCCCTCATGAACAGCCCAACACCAAGAAAACTGAATGTCGGGGACTGGCTTTGAGGAGAATTAAAATGAGCAGTTTAAAAAACTTAATTTGAAAAAAAGGGCTTATAAGGTAGGATTCCTAAAAGGATGTTATTCTAGCTTCTTTGAAACAGGATATGCTGAATACCAGTGAAATGATGAAATCGAGTTTACTCATAGGCTAGCAAAGCTGCCTTTAGGGTGCTTTGAATAATTGGAGTAGAGTATTTCTGATTTAAACTGACATAACACTCAAATTCTAACGCTTTGGCAGAGATATAGCAGCAAATATTGATAAATACTTTATTTTCTTTAGTTTTTTAAGATAGTGTTTTGAGAGTGTTCTTCAACTTATGTTTCTTCTTTTTTGATAGAAAACACATCTGTGTCTTAGCACCTCAAATTAAGCAGTGCTTTTATGAGGTTTTTGATAGAATTTATTTTTGACAACCCTGAAACTTAAAAAAAAAAGTTTTAAAAATTACATGTGGCTTTACTTACTGCTTTCAGGTTTGTTAGCATTCTGCACTCAGTAATTCCATTCAGAGGGAGAACAAGAGGAAGTACATACATTTTATTAATTTTTCCGTATGTTTTTCCTAAGTTATGTAGTTGGGTAGTAACCACAGTATTTGCAAAAGATCAGCTATTAGAAGCTGTTTCTACTGATGTGCGTTCAGGAATGCAAATAATAATAGTTTTAGAAGAACAGCTAGTTACCTGGAAAATGCGTCCGTCTTTGCCACGATGTTAGATAATATGTATATACAGTAGGGCATCTATATACATACAAAGATACACATCTGTTTTCATTTTGTTAGTCCTGTTCTAGAGTTAACACAGTAGGATATGTCTAAGCATGATAATAACTACATTAAAAAAAAAAATTAAAAGATGACCCTTCTCACAGCAAATTGATTTATCTGAAGGCATTAAATAAATACCATATTTGTTTAAAAATGTTAGTTCTCTTCCATTTAAGAAGCTGGATTTTTTTAGGCTCTAGTCCACTGTGAACAACTGAAAAGTGAGATGGAACGGCGGAAGAATTGTCTTGAAAGGGAGTTGGCTGCCCAGCTAAATAAGAGGGCTAATGAAAGAGAAGCAGTGCGGGAAGGAATGAAGAAGGAAAGGGAGGACTTAACAGCAATGGTATGAGTTGGTTCTTTTTCTGTTTGTGTATTAAAATGAGTGTTTGTGTATCACAATGAGTGTATCATCCTCTTTAAACTTTCTGTTTTCTTGTCTTTCATTTTCAGTTTTGGATTCGAGGGCTCAGTAAGTCACTTCTACTATTGCTTTAAAGCAGTGGTAGATAAGTCGTCCTTTGAGTTGAATTAACTGGGTTTTATGCTGTGTCACTAGATGATACATACTAGGTTGTTGATGTTAGGCACTTTATTTTAGTTTGCATAATATTTCTAATACGCTTTGCCAAAGTAGGAAAGGGTTAAGTACTATATGATACAAGGTTTATACTTAGCTCTTTTATAAAAATTATTACTTGACTTGCCAAGCCAAGCATTCAGAAGTTAGCACATGTCAAATTTAGGATTCTTCGCTACTTTGTTCTTACATATACATTAATGTTACGGTATCATAATTTCAGAGTGATCTTATCATATGCTTAGTTTTCCCACCTGCAGAAATGTGTTGGAATCTCTTTTCTCACTTTTACTGATGTTTATAAACTCTCTGAGACAGAATCTGTCTGATCATTTATGCCACGACCATTGTGGTAGTCTTGATAACCTTGTTTTAGACTTCTAGGTGCTAGTTCAACTTGAGTATAAAACATAAAGATTTTCTGCCCAATGGAGTCCACAGAGGAAACCTTGTGCTAAGAGCAGTAAACTTGTGAGACACTTCTAAAGTGATTGAAATGGAAAGAAAATGTAGAGAGACAAATACCTAATGAATTAGTGGTTTTCATGCTTGTTTGATGTGCAGCCTCTTCAACCATTTTCTGGTGGAGGTTTGGAAACAATAGAGTGAATTTATCTGCTAGTTGTAGGCTTTTGCATATTTGGGGGCTCTTTTATAAACTGTGCTCCAGAGAGCACAGAGTGAACAGGATAAACTATTGAAGTGTGTTTAGAAGAAAAAAGGGGAAACTTCCTTAGTAGTGTTGTTGCTTGTAAAATGAATGGAAAGCTACTAACATAAACAGGGAACCAAGGTGATCTGGTGGTATTTTTGGTATTATGGTATGGTGGAATAGTGTCCTAAGCTGCTACAGAAAGTCAAAGCCTTTGACTCCAGTTCCAGATATAAAAACAGAAATCAAGCACAGTGATAGGGACTAAGTGATATTTAAGTAAGTGAACTGATCATCAGAAATCTGTTGACAGAGAAGCTGAAATAAAAAAAATAAACCTTACACTGGAGACAGTGAGACATTATTAGCAATTCCTTATTTGACTCCCTGCTATCTACCATGTTATTCCTCCTACAAAGTCAGTTGTTTAGCTGCAGAGTTGCTTTAGAGTGGAGTATTCACTCCAAAGTACAGCCTATTAGACAAGCATTTCATACTTATATTTTGGTAGAATATTTCACTCCATGTCATCACATTACTTTACATTTTATCACCCACTGAGATGTGTTTTACTGGAACTGATTCCCACTCTAAGTAGTTGTAATCCTTTTTTAAACTCCTGCATACACATTACACAACATATAGTGACACTATGATGATGTCATACTTGGTAATTAAAGATATGGTAGAAGGCTATGATCTATATTAACATTTATGTTTCAGGATTATGAGAATAGAAATCATGTACTGTGCATCAAGTAAACCTTCATATGAATATTTTATCACTTTATGAAATCATTTGTTTGAAGGGGAGAATTGGCATGATATATAAGTCAGGTGGATGTATAAGGAGTGAAAAATAGTTATGAATATATAATCCTCTAGGTCTGGCTTTGAATTTCTGTAAGTTAACCTAGAACTGTCAGACACCGTTATTTCCACTTATATTAGTAAGCTTTAGGGCTAAATAGCTGAACCTTCACTGTCTCTGTTTTATTGTTACTTTTTTTACCATTCAGCAATTCATCTGAATTACATTAGAATTTTTAATATACTGTCTCTTTATGGATTTTGTACAACATCATTCTTTGATCTATAGTGCAGAAATGTTTTCTGAACTTGAAAATTAATATAAGATCTGTGGTTGCAATGAGAGTTTTCTGTAGATGTGGGAACATGATTTTGTTTTAAACAAACTATATAAGGATAGATAACAAGATGTTAAATAGTACTCTTGCAGCTGCAAAACTAATGCAGCTGGCTGCTTCTGACATTGTCTGTACTTAAAAGTTCTGGAGACTAGTCCAGTTGATGAAAAGCTTCAAATGAACTACTGAGTGATAAATTAATTCAGAATTGCAGACACAATGTTAAAATAACTTCGTCATATTCTCTCATATTATTAACAATACACACTGTTATTGTACATGCTTTCTATTTATTATATCTTTAATGCTATGTATTTCATCATTGTACAGTTGCTTCTGAGGAGAGTCTCCCACAAGATTTAGATCTGTTGTTGGTCACATCGTGTCATTACAGTGTTCTTGGACTTTTTGCAGGTGACAGTGTTGTCTGAGGATGTGGCTGGTTTGGAGGCTCAAGTAAAGAAAATTACAAGTGAAAAGAACTCTCTGGTTAACCAGTTAAAAGAATCACAGCATCAGCTTGCATCTCATGAAATGGAGATGAATAAGGTAAGCACATTTATAAATGAGTATTGAGCTTGGTTGTCCTTATCATTGTGACCTGAAAGAGGAGAATTTTTGTTTCTCCATTTTCCTTTGTTTTGGTAAAGAACGTGTGATAGATGTAGACTTCATCTGCGTATCACAGAGACGCAGTTGTAGGAGTAAACAGATAACTTTTTCAGCCTGCCTAGTCACCTTATGCAAAAGCTAACTTTTCTACTTTGCAGCCTACGCAGGTCACTATTTAATGCTATTTTAAACTCTTTAAAAATTCAGTAAAAATTGCACTTGGTCTGAATGAGACAGCATAGTATTCAACAGTGTCCTTAATTGCCACCTCTGGGACATGCAGCACTAAAATAAAGGGAGTGGTATCAAATCATTGTTTTTTCAAGTACTTTCCTTTAGACTTTGTAGAATGCTGCTTTATTCATTAATACTGATGGTATGCCTCTTACAGAAAGATCTTTCTTCTAATTCAGAATTATAGCTTAACATCTATCTAGTGTAAATGTATCACTTTTGGGTGCTTTATTTTGCATGTTTCTCGATCTATTAGAGCCTTAACGTGGGTCATAACATGGGAATGAAGAAACACTCTGTTACAGTCTTTTAGAATGTCTGTATACATTAGCAATAATCCAAATGCCCACCCCCAGCCATTAAGTGCAATTTTTGGCAAGCAATTAATTCTTTAGGCCTTGAGAGGTTTTCAGCAATTCCTGTCTTTCCCTGCTTCCTGGTCTGGTAGAAATAGGTGAAAGTATTGCAGAAAATTCACAGCAAAAACTCCATCTCAACTTACTAGAAATTTTAATTCCATTTCAGATGAAAGACAAATGAGTGAGTATTTTAAGAATGTCAAAATGGTTTGATTTACTATTTCTGAAATACACTTTTGGTGTTTCAGGCTGTGTTCACAGATGATTAGCACCACTTACAGGGGCCAAGAGGTGGTGAAAGAGGTAATGGGTATAAATATTCATTGGTCTGAAAAGAGCAATTTTGTAGCCTACTGATTTGAAGCTACCTCTCAGGAGAGTAATACTGTGGTTCCAGTCCCTGCTTCAGCTAATGTTAATCAGTACAAAGTTGAATAGGTGGTCACCTTGCAATAATCTATGCTGTGATTTAATTGCACTATTCTGAGAGATTGGAAAACTTTATTTGTGTCACTGTACTAAGTTGAGAAGTCTCAAAAGTCCTGGAGGAACCTCCTGACCATTGAGCTGGCAGGAGTCTGTGGATTGCCCTGATGTTTGTCACTGGCTGTGTGAGTGGCATCTTTGTTTGTGAATCTGACTCTTTATGTCCAAACTGAGTTTGCCATCATTAAAAACATTGAATAACAACACTTTTGTTTGGAGTTTTAGCTGAATTTTTTTTCCCCTCATGTGCCAGAAGTGAGGGGAAGAAAATTGGAAATGAGGTTCTCCTTCCTTCATTCCTGAGGAGACTGAAAAATCCATTATTAGGACAGCACCATCTGCTGATTCTTGTGTGTTATTCACTTTGTACAATGTGTGGAGGAGCTGAAGGCAAGGATTGCTGTATTTCTTTAATTTTACTTGGAGGAAGTGACATACTGCATTTTGTTAAATTCTTCATATAAGGGAAGGAGGAAGTAGAAAGATAGGGTTTGCAAGCTATGCAGTTACATATTAGCATTTTTTTTAGTTGCTTATGATATTTTAGTGTTTAAAAATGCTTTAGAACTTTGCCATTCTTCAGAGCATTTGCTGCTTTGCATTACTTGCAATGGCTAAATTCACAAGGTGTCCTTTGCATTTATAAGTGATGCTACTTTTTAAAAGTTATGACAGTTGGCTTAGTTTTTTTCCTAGAGTGATTTCATTGCAGTATGCATATTTACCTTTTCCCTACCATTTTTTTCAAGAAGGACTAAAAAATAGTGAAAATGAGAAGAGGTATTATAAGACTGAAAAGTCAAAATTAATTTGGATTGTAGAATATGTGAGAATATTTTTGGGAAGCACAGAGTATTGTAGCAGCAAATTAAAAGGGCACAGATTCAGGAAGCAAATCTGCTGTAAGAATTTAAGCAGGGCAGGAAAACAGAGTGAGTTGGAAAGAAAGTTGTCTAAGAGGAGCTGTGAATAAACACATTTGCATTCTCATTAGGAAATATGCATGTATTTATATTTGGTTAATTAAGGCGAAATGAACAGTCACAAATTGGAGGTAATGGCACAGGATAAGGACAAAAAGGGGACAGCTTTTATTGACAAATGGAAGAAATCCCTGCACAGCAGTAAAGAAAGTTATGTGGGAGGGATTGGTGATTTTTTTGTTTTGTTTTGTTCTTTTTTTTTATTTCTCTTTCACTTTCTCCTAACCCCTCCCCAGACCCTCTGAAACTGAGCAGCTTTCAGGCAGAAAGGATTGAGGAGGTACTATGACAAACCCTCCAACAGCGGAGAATAATTGTCCTGTGTGAAAGTGATTTCTTTAAATGTTGCTTTGATCCATTTCTTCTGGACCCTAGATATATTTAAACTAGGCATTGGTTTTTTAAAGAATTTATCTTCAGTTTGCAATAAGCCTGTAATGCTCTGATCAAACTTTGAAAATTATTGTGATAGCATCTAAATTTTTTTCTTAACAGTGAAAAATTGACAAGTTAAGAAAATACACCCTTGTATAGGAGTGTGATGCATCCTTTACTTCTAGGTTTTGAAAGTGTTGATGTGGACTTTCTTGGGATGTTACAGAGAATGGAAGAAGAAAACCAGCAACTGTATTTTAACTGTATTTGGTGGCATATATTTACAACATAAATATTTATATGTAGCAAAATCTTGATCGAAATATATTTGAATCTAGAAGGCACTGCATATTTCAAAGTTAATGACTACTTAAAGAATTCAGATCTACCTTTTTATATAAAAACATTTACCATAGTAGCTTTAAAATATCTGTAAATTAAAATATGTTGCATTTCAATGACCTGTAGAGGGCACCAAAAGATCTAATTGCAAACCCTGGTCTATGGATTCCTCAAGCTACAGATCATGTTGTCTGTGTAATCTAACAGGTGTGTGGAGAAATGCGCTATCAGTTGAATCAAACCAAAATGAAGAAGGATGAGGCAGAAAAGGAGCTCAGAGAGTACAGAACAAAAACTATAAGGGAGCTTGAAATTAAGGACCAGGTAAGAGATAATACTGCTATAACTTTGCAGTTACTAGTAGCCTAAGTAGGGTTATTTCAGAAGCTGGAATGATTCATTTTTCTAATAGTGGTCATTTATTACTGTTAAATGGTTTCTAAATTAATGGCAAAAAGCCAGCTATTACTGCTAAATAAATACCTCTTGGTTATCTTAATCTTGTTTTCAGCCCTAGTATGTTCAGTTTTGCGTATTACTCATCCCATGCTTTCATATAGAATTACTCTATCATATGTATTCATACGAGGTACTTAAATTGTATGTACTGTATACATATGTTTATACACTTTTTCTCACAAATAAATCCACACATAATTACCTATACATGCAGCCTGACAGAACATTGAAGACTCTAAGCATAACCTAATGATACCAAAAATTAAAATCATTTATCTTTCAGTTTCTTTAAAGATTCAACGTTAGTGAATGCTGGGATTCAGAGAAGTTTAAAAAAAAAAACAAAAACAAAACAAAAGTAACCTTCTAGGAAAAAAAAACTTTAAAAAAATTCCACTTGGCATTAACTGTTGCTTATCTAAAACTGGGTTTTATAATAATACAAAAACCAGTGTATTCCTTACAGACAGTCTGTGAGAAAGCATCCCATGCAGTAAGAAGGATTATTAGAGTAACCCGCAACATACTTGGCAAACAGCTTGAACAGGTGTAATCTGCATCTTTTGAAGTGCCCTTTTTGTTGAGGTTCTATCCATATTTCTCTAGGACTTCAAACTTTCAGTTATTCCTTCATAAGTTGTGATTTGCACATGAATGAATGTCTTCTGAATACACAGATATATAAGATGCACATAAGGATAATTTTTTTAATATGCATTTTGTTATTAAGGCAGCCTATCCAACAGGTTTTGAATCATTCTGTTTCTTGTAAATAACTGCACAAATCATTCCCTGTATATGACTATATGTAGGGGAAAAATGCAGTATTTCTAAAATTTTATTTTTATTTACCAGTTCCCCAAAAGCTTCACATAGGACAGTAAGTTTATTAACTTAATAAAGTACAAGCTTAGTCTGGAAGCAATATTAATTCAAATTATAATGAAAATATATGTAAAATCCAAAGGAGGAGCTTATTAGATAAAATAACCCTCCAACTAGTATAGAAATTCCTACAGTGCAGAAAAATAGAGGTCTTAAAGGATTTTTTTTTTCAGGTTGTTTTTTTTTTTTACTCCTACATCCTTTAGGCCTAAGGACACTGAAAAACAAAAAACAGGCTCGTCGTCTGTGTCTTGACAGATATCACAGATAAAAGAGTTGGCATAATCTTGGCATTCAAATAAAACAGGATGTGTTTAATAAGATACTTGAAGAAGTATCTTGGATTTTATATCCTGTTCTCCAACTTGCCTTAGGATTGCCTTTTGAACAAATTGCAAAATTTAACAAAATATTTTAACCTCATGTATCGACATACTGGTATTTTAATCAGTGTGGGGATGAATACACCAAAATGTGGTGATTCATATTTTGATATAAAGTGAAGTGATGTGAGGGGGAGTTCCTATCAGCAAAGATTATTAGATAATTAGGTAAAGATTAGATAATTCAGTAATTATGTAATTATATTGTTGAAATATGACTGTTGGTTCCTCAGCAAAAGAGGTAAACAAACTGTTTTGAAATTCTCAGACTCAGTATCTAGCAGCTGTTTTATAGCTGTGGCTCGACTAACCCAGATAGTTCTGTATAGGTCCTAGTATTATTTAACATGTTCAAAGGCAACCCAAGAATAGTGTTCATACATTTTTGCCTTGTTCTGTTATTGCTGGTTGGTTGGAGTTTTTTCTTAAATCAAATTTTAGCAAATGTTAATAAGTCACTGGAAATTATTTCATGTAAATGAAATGAAAACAGCTTAATCGCATCTAGCTTTGTATTTAAAGAAAAACCTGAAATGTTTTATCTTATATGGCACTGAATAGCAAACAGTAATTGTTCTTTGGTCTCTCAGCCATGACCTGACCTTCTGGCTAAGAGACAAAGCTGATACCTTCCTTGGCCACCATCTGTTCATAATAAATACATATTTTTTTAAGTAGAGAGACAATAATGTATGAATATTTTCATGCTATTCTGTATTAGGTGATGACTTTTTCTGTTTTAAAAGCAAAGAATCATGATTCATATCGAGAGTGAGCTTACTCTTTCTTGAGGTGTAACTATTTTCAGTTGTGGTGTGGATAAATTTTAGTTTTGAAGATATTTTTTAGTTTATATATAGTGACTTTTAGAAAAGCATTAAAATTATTCAGATGTGTCAGAATAGACAAAAATCCCCACATGTACAGTTCAGGATCACCAGCTACATATACTTATATGTCAAAATAAATACAGGTATGTATTTATTATATGCTGGTATTTATAAAGCTTTTCAAGATTGAACTTACATAATTTAGGGAACTTACAGAGAGTAAGTTCTTATTCTCTTTTATCCTAATATCTCTTTTCCTATCTTTATTGCTCAGTTAGAACTAATACCAAGGTGTCAATATTTGTTATGACTGCCTGTTACTAACATTTTATATGAATATTTCTTAAAATAAAAATTAAGAAGCAATGAACACTTAAATGGAATAATTGTTTTGTAATATCATCCATCATGATCCTGATTAACATCAGGATTATGGAGGGAGGTGGGAGGAAAGACATGTATCACACAGTTTCTCTACACAAAACCCACATCTGTTCATCTGGCCCGGTATGTTGTAAAGTAGCATCACCTACTGCCCTCTCTTTTTCCTACTCAGCCCTCCCATTGTGTGAAATAATAGTGCATTACTTAATACTTTTACTGCTTAGGAACAAGCTTTATAAATTATATGAATATAATTGCCTTCATGGCAGTAAACTGTGTCCACACTAGGGGTTGTACTAGCACAGCTATATCAGAGAAAAGTCACGCCCTAACCTAAATAGTTATTATCAGAACAAAAATTGTGTGGCATATTTGACACAGCAGGACTTCACTCTTATAATACTTTTTTTGTTAATTTGTAAGCACTGCATGTCATAATTTGTGCATTTCTAACAGAAATCATACTTCTGACACACTATGAAATTGTTTCTCAGATTAGTATCACTTGTTCTTTTCTGTTCTGCCTTATAAAAATAAAAATAAAAATGAAGTTCACTGTTAATAATTTGTGTTCTGTTTATCTAAAATAATTTATATTTGGTTTGTAAAATCTGGCAAGCTTCAGCATGTAGAAGTGAAAACAGTTTTCAGTATTGGTTTATGCAGTCCAAGCCTATTTGGGCATCATCTTTATTAGATCTTACCAGTAATATTGCTCCATGAGAGTTGTGGTATCCTTGTAATAAAGTAATAGGACATATTAAATTTTACTTTAGAAATTAACTGCAGCTTTTAAATTTTGTTTTACCATGTTATGAGGCATCAGGTAAATACTTTGTGTAGAAATAAATCCAAGCTGGTAATTTTAACGTGTAAAAAAGTCTTTAAATTTGGACGGACATAATTTGAAGTGGAGGATTACAGAATTCTGTTGCCTACCTTGCAGGTGATAGAATGAAAATATCCAGAAATATTATACTAAAACCTACAGATTTTTAAGAGTTCTCTGCATGGTATTTCATGAGCCCAAATAAAAGTTGGAGTCTCACTGATATGTACAATCTATACAAATGGGAAGAGCTACACATCGAAGCATTTTTGTGTAGTATGACAGAACCTAAATGATGCCTCTGTACACTATAGACTGACAATTTTGCAGACAAATAAAAATCTGGCAAAATTGCAGTCCAAAAACATTTTGCCAAAGGGTATTTTGGGAATGTTTATCTCATTTGTCATAAATCCGTGATTTATAGTAACCTAATTTAGACATTATAAGAGGAGAGATTACTGACTCTGTCTTCATCAAAAATAATTCAGGCCAAGAATTCGGGTATGTATCCTGGAAATGTTGCAGTGTCCAATGGAAGGCCAGTGACATCTTCTAAAGACCCCGATTCACTGAAACGTCTTTTTATGAATAGATATCAAGTTTTCATAAGTCAACCTTTTAAATACTAGAGTTTTCACAAGCTATGACATTCAGTGTGTCACCAGATGTTTTGAAACTTGCAAGTTTTAATAGCAGTGGCAAAGACAGGTTAGGATTACACGTTAAGTGGAATCTTGTAACAGTCCTAGATCTGACATTTTGTTACCTGGTTAGCTGTAGAGATGCTCTGGAAGTTCTATTTTGAAAAGAAATTCTTTAAATCAGTAAACATATACTTGAGTAATATTTGGCAGGAAAGAAAACCCCAAAACCCAGTAGATAGCTTGAAATTCTTAGCATTAAATTTTCTTACCTGGTCTGACATTGAGTCTTAAAAGTAGCAAACCCAAATTGCTTTTGGACAGGCAAGCATTAAGAAAATGTGATAACTTTTATGGTAACTGAATTCTTTCTAATGAAACATTTTGTGGTTTGGGCATTCCATGCATTAGTTTGAAAATGAATAAATAAGGATAAAGTGGCAGTACTTTATGCCTTGCTTTGATATGAATTTCTGAGCTGCTCAGTAGGAACATCATTCTTTTTTATAGCTGAATTTACTGGTTCATCTCAAAATTTTTGAGGAAGACTTTGACCTACAACCCTGCAATATGTAATAAAAATGTTTAATTGCAATTATAATACATCTGCTGCTGCTCTGCTATGGCATTGCTTTCCTCTGTCAGCCATCCATTCCTTAAGGATCAGTGGTATGAGTAGCCTTCATTAAATTCTTTCTCATGTTTCCATAAGAAAAATCTATGGACCAGGATTTCCAGGAGTAGAATTTTCTGTACTGACTGGTCTGCATTTTCTGTGGAGGTCTGCTTCACCTAAGCAGTTGGCCTGCTAAGAGGAATAACACAGTTGGTAGTCAGGATTTAATTGTTCATAGGTTTAGTTTGCCCATGTAATCTTGACCCATTTTCTGTTATCCAGAGTGATGTCACCCCATAGTATATGAAAAGAGAAAATCATTTATGTGCATTAAATGTTGTTCAAAGTTGGAAAAGGATTGCACATCTCTTGATATAATGGGTATATATACTTAAATAAATACTTACTTTGTTTTCATTTTTTTCTTCTCTGACTAGAAAAAATGGTTGTTTATCAACAGTCATTGTCAACAATCAGGAGAAAAAAGTAATAGTCCCTATCACTTGTCAGTTGTTAGTGCATAGGTTTTCTTTTTCTTATTTCTTAATGCTGTCAAGGAAGAAGGAACCAATCTCACATCAGTAGTCTAAAAGAGTGTTTAAAAGGATAAAAGGAGCAGGTTTTATTCTCTCCTGTTTTTCAATAATGAACTAGGAGTAATCCTCCCCTTCCTTCTTTCTACACGTACCCCTTCTTTTCTGAAATTCTTTTATCAGCAAGCAAACCATATGTTTTGCACCACCCTATTCTCCCCCGTTCCCCCCAGTGCAATCCATTAAAAAAAAAAAAAATCTTGTTCCACTGTGAACAAAATCACTTTCTTATCTCTACTGGTGGCTGCTGAGCTAATCTGTAGTACAGAAATGTTCTCTGTTAAAATGTGACTATAATAATCTCTATGGGATTGAAAGTTTTGTTCCTGAAATAGTATTACAGTTCAGATATTTTGGAAAATTAAAAGCAAATATTTTCATGGAAATAATGAGGTAAAATCCTTGTATAATACGTTTCAGCTATTCACTCTTGTCTGTTTCCCAGGGTATTTATCCACAAGGGACCATGTTGCTCTTTGAGAGTTTGCACAAGGACAGGCCTCTAGGATTATTTCTTAATTAAAATATTCCATGTGTGTACTCACAACTACATACTTTGCAACATAATTTTTTTCTTGCCCCAGATAACAATTGCAAGTAGAAAGTTTCCTTCAATGAGATTTAGAAGGTGTGCTTTTAAGAGCATCTACCCTCCATGCTATTCCCCTGCTCTTCCTAGCAAGCTGCATCTCTCTTAGTTCTCAGTTGACTTGGTAGCAGAGGGTTTGTGGCTTATGACCTTTGTGTAGGTTATGGCTCTCCTCTTGAAGCTCTGCCTTTTAATGAAGCACACAAGGTGTGCAGTACTGCCGGGTGCCATAACATTTCTTTGCCCTGGAACTGACAAGTGCTCACAAAACTGCCACTGAGGAATTCAAGGGTCCCACCATATCAGGTTAGAATGATAGTTATCTGACAAATTACAGCAAATTACAGCATTGCTTATCTAGGCTATGTCTTTGCTTGTTCCTCTGGTCTTTAGAGTTCGATTGATTTTTTTGGGCCATACAGTAAAAAGAACTTTTCAAGGGAACCACATGTGTTTATTGGTGTTTCTGCTCATGTTACTTCCCTTTCAGGTCAGGAAAGGTTTTCAGATTCCTGTTTTGGGCTACGTGATTTGTAGAATTTGCCGCAGTCTTGTGTTTTTTGTGAATTAACCTCTTAGAGAAAGGTTAATTCACCTTTGTGAAGTCTTTTAAGCCTTGTCTACATTGCATTTTTATATTCTCACAGCTTTATAATAAATCAACTTTCAGAAATGAGGTTTCCCTTGTGGACCCAAATTCAATTTTCATAACTGCTTTGTATCTTCATTCAGATTTGAATGGGAAGCAGCCGTAATTTGTACAGAGTATAAAAGGGAGAAAGACGTCGGGATGTGGTGGGGGGTTAACCTTGTAAAGGCCCTAACTCTCTTTCCAAAGTTGGATAGTTCTTCAGGTGCAATATGCTATGTCAGATGGCCATGCCTGGGAGGTCTGAGGTTTAGAGACCACATCGAACCTAGAGTTGTTTGATTGATACAAGGATTAGAATAGAAATGACTGAAAGTGACCCCTACTGTATATGGACTGATAGTAAACTTTTCTCCAAGTAAAATACTCAAAATCTTGTGATGAAACTGGTCTTGTTTTGTTGGTTTTTTGATTTAAAAAATAAAAAAAAGCTGCTAAAAATCAATTAGTTCTGTCCGTCATTAATTAATATATTAATAAGGATAGGAAGCAACATGGATTGAGATCACTGGTAAGTGGTGTGAAAATTTCCTGTCACTGGTACATACAATATTTAAGCGTATTTGAGTGGCCATAGTGAGGCCCCCTCTTTGAAAGACCTTCATTATAGCCTTCCTCCGGTACACTGTCACTGGCCTCATTGCTTTGAAGGGCTACTCTAGTAAATGAAGCTAAGCTCGTGAGCATCAGGGCCTGTAAAAGTTTATTAATTTGAAGTGTATGAGTCTTTATAGGTGTTAATTGCTTTTGGGGAGGTGTACCTGCAAATACCAACCACCACAGTAATTGTATTTCACTATTTTTTTATTTTGTATTTTTTGTTTTGTTTTTTGGTCTATTTTATGCCCCTTTAATATTTAATAATAACAATAATAATAAAAGTTAATAAAATAAATTCATACATTTCAATTAATACAAATGGTGAAGAATGAAATATGAAACAAAAAACAATGTACTGTAAATTCACATAAATACTTGCCTCTCTAGAATTATTTTACTACAAAATTTCTGCAGTGATATCATAAGTGCACAATTTTTTTACGTTATACTGTGTATTTTCTTACCTGATATGTAAGCATACTGGTACAACAGTGAATGTCACAAATCACTTTTGAGTTAATTTGGTTTTAGTTTAGTTTTCATTTTGTTAGGAGTCTTCTAAAGTTGTTTTTAGATTTACTTCAGAATACGAGTTCTTTTATCACCACTTAATCATTCTCATTTGTTTAAAAAAAAGTATTTGTCTTTTCTGTCAGTTGGCTGCTATTTGAAATTCTATGAAAAACATCTGCTAGTTTGAAATTTAAAGTTGCATTTTTGCATACAATAGAATCAACATCAGTATGAAAAGAATTAAACAATTATTCTAATCTTTAATTTTACTTCATTTGAATGGAATTATTATTTCCTTTAATCAGATTTTGTAGAGATAAAGAGATGTCTAGTTAACTAAAAAGCATATTTTTGCAACACACATAAGTATTATTAGGTGAAAATAATTTCAGATAGGTTATGAAGAGGATATTTGAGGACTGATTCAGTCTTTGATAAATCATTGTTTATATTTTCCAGTAAGTTGCATTTATGTCACTGAATAAACATTTCCAGCATGTTCTCCTAAAAATGCATTGTGCAAATCTGAAGATAATTTGTAAATGTATCATAAACTAAGGAATAAGAAGTGAAACGCTTAAGTGCTTCAAGGAAAGATATAGAAGAGTCCTATATGCTTCAAAGCGGAAAACTTAAAATATAAAAGGTGGTTGGTGGCAATACTGTAAAAAGAATAATTGATATAGGATTAAATTGTACTACTGTGATACTTCACCAATGCTTTAATTTTTGTTTAAGTAAAACTTCTTTTGTGTAACTGAATATGCATGTGACATGGTGTTAATGTGTTTCAGCTTAATAATAATGCTGTTTCTCTTACTGAGGTTTAGCCTGCCATCTTTCAATGGCAGAGTGCCTGTTGATATTCCTGGGAGTTTGGGCAACTGCAGAGCAAGACAGATTAAATAGTACTTTTGAAATTATGTGCAGAAGTAATAAGAACATTAAAGTTGCGGAGTTAAGCACCAGAAGTTGCCTGTTCTAACCTTAATGTAGTCTTGTTGTACGTATACATTATGATAATTCTGTTCCTTGTTATACTGAAAATCTGTTTCAGATTTTCTTAAATGCAAGATTGTCATCTGTCTTTTTGCAGTTCTGTGCTCCATCTCTTGTCTCTCACATACATTGAAAAGTTAAGTACCTTGAAGAAATAACTTTCTGATCATGTAAAAAGCTTTATCACAGGTGATAGGCACTGAGGGATCAAATTAACACTGCATAAGAAACAGAGCTGTCAGCAAAATGCTTTAGTTGGTGGTTTGTTTCTGTTCTGTCCCTACAATTACACTGGGACTCGGATAGCAGCAACAGAACTGCTTGCAGCTTCCCAGTAGAAACGGTAACTAAAGTATTGTGAAAACTAGTTGGAGTACAAGTAGTTTGGGACAAATAATAAACCTGATAAGGTTCCCCATAAGAACAGTGAAGAAGATTCATTGATTCTGTGATTTATCTGTAGATTAAATTCTGATTATATTGTAATGACCCAGTGATGGACTAGGTTTGACATATTTCAGTATAGAGTGTGTTTGTGAGACTATCACTGTTTGCAGGAGAGAAAAGAGGATTGGGGCTTTTTCATAGGAGCATGCCTCAAGTTCGGAGGCTTCATGTTTCAAACTATTATCTGAGTTTTTAAACCAAAGTAACGTGTAGCGTTTAGAGTGTGGTCTGTTTTCAGCATGATGATGCATGGCTCCTACCAAATTATTTTCAATGAGCATTTTCTGGTGTTTCAAAAGATAATTTAATTGATAACCTAAATATAACTGGATTAGATGTTTCTAGTTTCTGTGTTGCTGTTAACATGTTTTCTTGGGTGGCATTTTTCTGTCATCCCTTTCTCACGAGGTTGTCTGCTGCCTCTGCCATGGACATTACCAGAATTCTTGTGTAGAGTGCCTAAGCTCCATGATGCAAGTACCTCCAAATATTTATTATTTAAGATGTTTGTATATATATATATGTGTAGATATATATATATATATATATATATATATATATATGTCTCTATATATATATCTGTATATACCTACACACATGAACAAACACGTGTATTTGAGTGTGTAAAGAACCTGATACTGAATTTTTTTAATTACTGATGAAAGTAGCACAAGTAAAATTGTTCTTCAAACCCCGTGTTTGCTTTCTTGATATTTTTAATAGAAATTATATGCCTGTGAGTCTTTAAAGATCCTGTCACGAAGTGACACTTCTGTGTCTGAGAATTTCTGTCTACATTTTCATGACAACTGAAATCTATGCATGTGTTCTTGGGTTCAGCCCTGAAGGTTCAACATCTGGCTGATGGAAACGAAGCATTTTCACCAGAGGTTCTTGCACTTGGAATTTGTTTCCTTCTGTAGGTCTGTGTCAAAACCTGACTGAGCCTGTTTAACTTGAGGCAATGGTGTAAAGCCCATCTGTTCCTTGAAACTTTTCCCTGAAGGAGTGATCTAGAGTGTATTTATATTCTCAGCTGTGGTTGTGCTTTTTCAAATACTTAGTTGGTGCTTTTTGACTAATTTGTGGTTCGGGTTTGTTTAAAGGTATGCTGCATTGATGTATTTTTGAAGCAAATTTTTTAGAATGTTACAGAACATGCCTATCTTTGTCAGTGAAGACCTCATGTCCCTGTTTAGTGTGAATGGAGGAATAATATTTATGAGCTGCTACTGTTAAGAAGAATAGAGAACCCACTGAGACTTCTGTTCTATTTAAAATATACCAGAGTCCATGAAAATATGTACAACTGCAAAGCATGCGTAACTGAATATTTTGAACACCTGGTTTTAAAATATATTGGCAATGTAATAGGCTGTTACATTCTTTAGAAGGGAAGAGTACTAATAATTTTGTAGATAGTTTTACTATCTTTGCATTTGAACTTGAAATTACCAATTTCATTTGTTAGGAGGTCTATGTGATAAAGCAAGGTTCTAATAAAAATTTCCTTCAGGAACCTTTGTTGAGTGCTCTGGGGGGAAGGGGAATGGGACCAAAGTATACAGTTAAATAATTAGAAAAATTTACAATTTAAACCCCCCCAACATTATGAAATGTTTTTCTGGGTGAAGAGATTGTATTTGTCTCACATCATGACTTAATATAAGTAGTTTAAGTTAACATTTTTGTGGGAGACATCGTTGTTATGAAGGTGCTTCAATGTAAATATTGGGACAGCATTACGTTAATTTGTTTTTGTAGGATATTTCAATGAATAATGTGACTATTTGAAGAAGATAGTCTTGTCTCCATGAGGAAATTATCACAAATAATCTATGGTATGAATTTAAAGTATAATAGCTATTCAGCACTAACTTGTTATATCAACAATTCTATTCTGCACTACAGATGACCTTTCACAGTTTAGTTGATTCCCTCCAGCCCCAATGACAAATAAATATTTATATAGGGAGTTAGTGCAGAACAGTTGCTACATGATAAAATTACATTGTCAGGTTATTCTGTACTCTACTGGCCTTCTTGATAGCATTCTTAGAACAAAGTATAGTATTGCATTACAGATGTATTCCTACAGGTATTTGTATGTTGTATATGGACTTAGAGCAAAATATATTATTTCTGCGAATATCTATCTTCATATATATATTCTGAAATATCATAAGTCTATTATGCTTCACTGGAATCAAAGATACTGATCATGCAAACTAGACTACTGTTATTTGTAAAATAAATTAATAGACTCATCAACTTTAGTTACTATGTTGACATGTAAGTAATAATGATGTTACTAAAACGACAGGATTAACAGCAGCTGGTATATTTAGGGTTCAGATATAAGTCATAAATTACATCTTTTTAATAATGGCAAAATCACAAAATTACCTTTATTATCTTTTGTAATATTAGGTGACAAAGCTAAATACCCACATGTCCTTGCTTATGTGATAGGCATTAAAAAAACAGAAAAATAAATTACCATGAGCTATGCTGTGTCAAGAAGCTTGTGAAGATGGCCACTGTTCCATTGCCTTTCTGGCTTTCTAATGCAGTGAATTCAGGACACAAATATGGAAGCTTTCACATGAGAAAATCAGAAAATGTTTCAATGCCTGTAACTTAAACCGCATGAAGACTATAACATTGATTGTGTATTAGTGTATTTAATTATGGTACGCATTCTGGATTTTCATAAGAATGTAATTTCAAATACTTTAATTTGCTTATTTTGCAGTTTTTATCAACTAACTACTTTTGTTCTAATAAAGGAGTGTGCATTGTTTTTCAGGTGCTTTGATTACCTTTTTTTAGTTTTCAAATGTATCTCCATGTATTTCTGAAATATACTTTCTTTGGTTCTGTAATTTTCTAAGAAAATAGAAAAACTGGGATTAGAACTGAATGGAAGCAAACAGCGTTTGGAACAAGCCCAGCAGGATGTGACAGGAGCCAGAGAGGAGTGCCTAAAACTGGCAGAACTGCTGAGTAAATCTGAGCACCAACTGCACCTCACCAGGTACCCCTTATCCTATTACATGCTGTAGTACCAATTTCATTCTGCTAATTTTTTGCCACAGGCTTCCCCACAGTTGTTGTAGATCCTTGCAGTCATTGACTGCATGGGCAACCCTCAGTTGTGTTAGAAGTGGAGATTTGAATGAGTTATGGACTACAGAGTGAGTTGTGAACGATAATTTATATAAGTGAATTACTACTGTAGTAGAAAAGGCAATGTTCAGCCTTGGTGATGAGGTTGCGTGCTTCTAGGCAGGAAGAAGAGCAGGGGAGACTGCAACAGCATTCTTCTTGTTGCTGCTGTGTTTGGTAGGACAGAGACATATGAAATGTTGTTTGAGACTAGTGTACAGTAGCATCTTTAAGCACAGGAGTTCTCAGATTAATGACCTGAAATTTCTGCAGCAGAATGACCAAGAATATATAAATGAACATAATCGTGTCTATAGGAGGTAAGCTCAAGTAAGTGAGGAGGATGTTTAAGTTGCTTGCTCAGTGAGGATATGGTACAATGAATTTGTGATGAGATGCTTTCCCTGAGCTTATTCCATCCTTGAGTATAGTTCCCAATGCCATTTACTGAGCTATTCATTACATGTTTCTAGAAAACTCCAGAAGGTTGCCATGCCAATTATTCATTGCAGCTTGAGGTTTGGTAACTGCAGAATTTTTTCCTTTTGCCTCTGAAAATGCTATTGTCTGACTGTTTGCAGACTTTTGGTTGTGTGTGTGGATGTTGTTTTGTTTTGTTGCCCTGCTCTCCCCAACAGTGAACATCCAGAAACAAATCTGACAGCTTTTACTCAGTCCTTAATGAAAAAAGTTAAGTTTAAATTTTTCATGGGAGGGGGAAAAATAAATCTCAGATTTTTATCACTTAACAGAAGTCTGTGTGTTTATCCAAGTCTTGTACATTTTGGGCTTTGTGAGAATTCAGCCATTGAGTAAATGGGAATAAAATAGAGCCTTGTCTAAACTATTAAATTCAATGAATCATTTTTTTATTCAGCTAAATTTCTGTGTAATTCAGAGCACGGTTGTTTAACAGATGGAAGAAAGTACCACTCTAACAGCCTGTATTTAGAGAAAAAAATATGCTAGAGGTTAATGAACTTGAAAAAAGTTTTGGGTGAGTTGTTAAGATATCTAAAGTTTGGATTTAGCAGAACTTTATTAATAATGATTTGTTGTGATAGTTAACCAAATGGCTTACCATGCTCCTTTTAGCAAAAGGCTGATTATATGCAATAAAGCTCTGAATATCTTGGAGGAAATCTGAGTAGCGAATTTATAATTTTTTTGAAATTTTTTTTGTGTGAAAATACTCAAAATGTAAAAATGAGAGCAACTGCCTACTTTTACATAGCAAGGTAATTAAAGGTGCTTACCTAGCATACAGATGATTCAGGTAGCTTTTCAATGTATGATCTCTCACCTGGAAAGTTTCTGAGATGCAAATCACTGGATGTTGGGAATAGTGTTTTGGGCAAGTAATACTTCGTGGTGGCCCAGTTCTCATACAATTTCACAGACGCCTGCTTTTGGAGACAAATGCTGAACTGGCATGCCTTCTTTGTCTGACCTAGTGCAGACACTCTTCTGCAAGATCCTGATCTCTTGGGTTTTGGGGGCTTTTTGTTAATACTTTGTGTTCGTGTTATGGCTTCTACTTATAAGTATTGAAATGTTTTCTATGCTGACGCATATTTATTGGGACAAGGCATGGGAAGTAGGTTCATATCTTTCTCCTTGACCTTTCCCAAATTCTATAATACTTTGTAGATTTTTGTGTCCTCTGTATATTTGAAGTGTCTGTCTGCTTTCCAGAAATACATTAGGTGATGTTGCTGTCATGACTGAAGAAGGAGGGGGCAAAAGAGATGAGCAGTTTGTTACTCCTGAACTGTTACCTCTTTTCTCTTTATACTTGGATTGGTAGGGCAGGGTTAGAGTTGTTCATTCAGAGTTGCTTGTTTTACCTGAGTCACAGAGAAAAACATCCCCTGCTCAAATGGAACTTGTCTTTAGCCTGTACTCCTTTTCTTCCTCTCAGTTCTGTTCCTGGTAGAACAGGTTTTCTGTGTTAATGAAGATATAAAAGTTACATGCCTCTAGTTGCATCAATTTTGCATTTTTTGAACTTTTCATGGGTTGGTACATCCATAGTTGTTTCATGTGAATTTTATTGACTTATCATTTGCCTTCTTTCATTTATTCCCTTCACCTCAAACCGTAACCGTGTCACCGAAATACTCGCTGGAAGTGTAGGGGTAATAGCAATCCTGTGGGGGTTATAAACCCATTCATTGTGGCACTTGCCAAAGAAAACAGATTTTAAGCTCTAGAGTCCTGCCTGTGGGAGGTTGCTGCAGAAATTGCACTGATTTGGTGCATCTCTTGGGTATTCTGGCCTTGGCCTCGTCTTGCTGATTCTCTTCTTTTCAGGAGAGGACCAGCTGGTCTGCTCCAAGTCTTCTAACAAGGCTGGGTTTGAGGGACGCCTGTACTGCTGTTACACAGTTGTGAACAGTCTTTCTGTTGCCTTGCATGACCTGTCTGTGCTGTTCTGGCAGAATTTAGAGGTAGCTGAGGAGATACAGAAAGAATTCTTTATTTTGTATGAATTAGTGTATTACTAAGGAGAAACGTTCTTCACTAATCCACTGATTCTTCGTTTGTATATTGTAAATAAATAGGATAATAAAATGGATACAAGAACTTTGGATTCTAAGGTAAAAAAGTGAGATGATAAATGTATATGAATGGATTAAATGAGAAAAAACCACAGTCTATCTCTTAATGAGAGAAAGGGCTCTGCAGAACAGCACTCTTCTGCACGAGTCCCACTTCTTTGCTGCATCCTAGTTTTCAGACATCGTTGATTGATTACCAACTAAACAGCTTCTAAGTTAACAAAATGTACTTGTTAAAAATGAAGAAAAAAAGGTTACAATTAGCTATTCTAAACCATTGCCACAGAGTTTAAAATTGCCTTTTCCTGTCACCTTTCTTCCTGGAGCAATATGTTGCTTAGAAATCCTTGCTATTAACATGCATTTTCTGCTATTGAATCTAGTTAGTAATTCTAATTTGTATATCTTCAAAAGACTGGGAAAATACAGAACTTTTACTGTGTGGTTTTGCTTGTCAGTCATGTAACTTTGCAGATGTCACCGTGCTATGAGACTGACCATGATTGTTCTAAGTTTTCTTGCGGTTTTTTTTGCCCTAGTTTCAGCTTTATGTCTATTTGTATTAGAGTTACTGTAGTGGGAGAATCTTATGAAACTAGTTCTTAAGTCAACGATAAATTGGCGTTACTCTGGCAGGGTTAGGTTTTGCTAGTGAATCTTACCTGAATCCATTCTTCAGAGAGTAGAAAACATATAAATCTATTGTTCTTAGTTGATGAAAGAATAGTCATTAAAAATCATGTCAATATATTCATGGAAAAGATCATATAAAAGATGTAAGATGTTAACAACTTGTCCGGATCTTAGCGTGCCATGTAATTTAATAAAATTTTTTACTATTCTCGTGTAACAGAATCATCATTAAAAAACTTTCCTCTTTCTCTTTCAAACCAAATCTGAAGTTATTGTTTCAGTTGCAGTCAGATGTAGTTCCTGTTTACATATGCCAAAGGAGTTAAATAAACCTTAAGAAGCGAGGGAATCATCAAATTCCAAAATTGAAATTTTTCAGTGCCAACTTGCATTTTCTCAGGTATGAAGATAGGTTGATGGCTCCAGATATTTTTGACTAAAATATCATCTAAATTTTGCTGGGAAATATAATAGTTGGACTGAATCAGATTTAGTTTATTTTAATTTTTTATTATTCTTTTTTGCATATATGAAACATTATAAGCGCTATTGTAGGTCAGCTTGTAGGTGAGGAAAAATTACTGAATGAACCCATGCTTTCAGGTTCAGGTGACCCACCCAGGTGACCTAAATCCCTGTACCATTCTCTTGAAGGACTAAAGTTGTGTTACAGTGAGACAGTGGGTGTTGTTTCTTGATTATTGTTTTTTCCCCATGATGTGATACTACTTTTCTCCCCTCTTTTTTACTCTGATATGACCTCTAGAAAGCAGCAGATCTAAGAAAGTGGCAGTTGGGTTTCAACAGTACTATTACCATCCTACTGTGCATTGGTGCTTCTTGCTAGTTTCAATGACTCCATTAAGGCTAGCTTCTATTACCTGTATAATAAATAAAGCACATTCCCTTCCAGGTTAATGTGGCATTAACAGTCTCTGAAGCTTTGGGATTGAGCTGTATGTCGTCATCAGTGTTCCTTGTTAGAATTGCAGCATGCCTCATACATTGATTTCCCTATTTAAACTATACTATTAAATGATAAAATGGTAAACTAACTTCTCGGTGGTTATACATAGCCTTCTAGGGAGTTGCACACTAATTAGTATTTATTGGTTTTTTCTCACTAGTAGCTATCAGATAGCAGCATACTTACTGCAGTGCTTTTCCCAACAATTTCATCATGTCAGAGTCCATCATCTGTGCTGGAAAGGAGTTTTTAAAGAAATGCTGTTACTAATATTAAATGACTGAGATATGCTTTATGTTGTCAGACTGACTGACTGATGAAAGGACAATAACACTTGAATTGGGGGAGTTGGGGGAGAAGCAGAAATGAGGTGTAAGCAGTGATTGATTTCTAATTTTTTTATATTCAGCTCATCTTGTACAAAACTTATTTTAAAATGCAGAGACGGGTGATAACATGAAGCAACTCTGACAACTAATAAACTTTTTAGATTCTGCTTCATATGTTTGCTTTTCATTAAATTTAGGGACGGTTGCGACTGTGTTGTTGTGATTCAGTCAACATTTATTTCTATCTGGTTTTCATATACAAAGGCATCGGGATGCCAGAAAATAAACTGTTAACGGAGAATTAACTTCTCTGGCACGCTTTCATACTTATCTTCCAAATTAAAGAAAATGAAATGGGCAGAAGCAGAGTGTAGATTACCTCCTTTTTGTCAAAAATGGTGGGAATTTGAAAATTAATAATAAAAAAGGGAACAGATGCAGTAACATGCCAGAGGGAGATTAATGTGGAGAGTAAAATCTGTGAGCAACAAAACTGAAGCAAACTGAATCAGTGGGAGGTGGTTGTACAATCAAAATCAGGATAAAAGAGAAATTACAAACAACCCTGCACTTGTCAAAGTAGTAGTAATGAAATCCTGACTCTGCCAGCAGCGAGAACCTGTGTTAGCACTTTGGGGTAAGGCCGGGAGCCGGGTGCCAGGTAGGAGGGCAGCGCGAGGCTGCTGGGCGGCAGCCATCGCGTGTGGAACAGATGGCGGGGAAAGCTGGCCGGGGAGGGGCTCCTTCGCAGAGCTAATCAGACAGTAACGGATAGGGCAGCTGGGAGGACTGACCACCGCGAGGCGAGCGGCGGGGTAGCCGCAGCCTTGCTCGATGTGTGCAGTGGTGTGCCCGCCGGCCGGACAGAAGACCTTGCAATGTCTTTTCTGTGCCGCAGCCACACAAACTTCGGAGGCGGGCAGCGGGCATCGCCCCACAGCAGGGAGTGGGGCACGTCCTGGTGCCAAGCTCCCTCTGCGGCCTCTGGGGCCTCGAGCGCGTCCCAAATTGGGGTCTCGCACCCCCTCCTTCCTCAAAAATACGTGTCTTTGCTCTTGGTCCTGTCGTGTAATAAGATTACGTGGTTTCATATTTTATGGTAAGGGTATAGCAAACATAGAATGTGGCAGGTGACAGAAATGCGAGAGCACGTGGGTCCGGGGACTGATGCTGCGAACCGCTAAGGAAACTTTGCTCGGGCTGAAACGCAGGAGAGCTGTAGGTCGGCACCTTCCCACAGGGCTGGGCCCCTCCAGTGAATGGAACCAGTTTTCTGATGTTTTATTTTTGCTCAGAGAAGGCACTTCCCTCCTCATAAATGAGAGCTTGTGAAGAATGAATGGAGGTCTGAGCCTTCTGATCTTGAGTCACATGAATAATTTGACTCACGTAAGAAGTAAAGATCAATAGGATTTCTTGTGCAAGTAAGAGGTAGTCATGTGTGAGAGGATTACGAGGTCATGCCCTGTGTTGATGACTGTCAGCTTGAACGAGAAATGCAAACAAAATTTTATCAAGGAAAAGGGGAAATAAAATCCTCAAGTGTAGCAAGGGAGACCTGACCTATTACTACCCAGTTTTGTTTGATCTGTATATGTGATACTTTTTTAGACAATTTCAACAAAGAAACCTACATGTCCTGCATCTGCTTTTTGAACTTGTCCATATCTTGTCTGCAGAAGGTTTATAGCTTGGCTCAATTATTCATTTTGAGCAGGGAGGGGAGGAAACGTTACAGGGATTTGAAATAGGTGGTATAACATAGCCATATGCTATTTATGCAGCAGTTTCTGCAATAAATCTAATTTGGTGCTGTCAAAAAAAATTAGATTTATTTGGTATAGCAGCACATTAGTAAATGATTGTGGTAGCTTTGAAAGTTGTCATTCACTGTGCTTTACTTGCAATAGAATCCTGCAGAGCTTTTTTTTTGCCTGAGCAACTCTGTGAAAATTCTAAGTTCTTTGTCCTGCAGCTGTAAAAACTGCAAATATTTCCACTACTGAAAAGAAGGTCATGCTTTAAGGTAATTGAAGAAGGAGATGGAAGAGAGAATAGCCTGCATTGTTAACAATCATATGAATGTATAGGTGGATACATTTTTCTCTTGCCTACAGGTTTTCATAGTGCAGCTGAAATTGTTTATCTGATTATACAGCATGTAGATAAATTAGTTGCTCTGCGTTATTATAGAAGGTAAAATATTTTACCTGCCATGATAAGACCATATGCTGCTTTATGAAGACTGATACTGAGTGATTTGAAATAAATCGGTTCTGTCGTCTTCTGGCAGTGTGTTGTAAAATTTTTGAAGCTGATATACTTTGTGTCAAGATAACACACAATTATTTAAATATCTTTCTATTTAATATTCTAAACATATTTAAGTTATTGTACAGATGTATAAAGGCCATTGATGAATTTTGTAGGGGAAGGAAAGAAAATGTAAGCAAAGGAGTAAAGAAAAGATCCAAAATCGTGTGTTAATTTTGAATATGAAAGTATTTATAAATCATCTTTTTTTTCATTTTTAAAGAGTTTTAACATGGTTGACAATTTTATTTATTGTCCTACAATACAAATATCTCAAGGAAAAGGCACTAATACATTTTCAGACTTTAGCCTTAGATTCATCTAAATTTTTCTTCACAGCATTTAAACTGCAACTGGTCACATCGAATTTCTCTAATGATTGCATCAGGTTGTTGAGGCAGCCAAATTGCTACTGCATGTAGAGTGTGGTTCAGGAGCAGTGACAGTACTTAAAGCGCTTTGGAGCGAGTAGTGAATTCAGATGAAATACAGAAGAGACTAACTGCTGTAGAAAACAAACATCTTTATAAGGTCTTTGTTTTGAGCGGTTATTATTCAGCACTAACAGTAATAAGTTTATGAGTGTGTATCAAATATTTACTTTGATCTTATTCAAATTAGGTTTTCTATTTGTGTGACTAATGACAACAGGATAATGATTTATTTTTTTGAACCATAAAAGTCTTTCAGATACATGTATTCACGGCTGCTGGATTTTTGCTGAATTTGCTACTGGAAAAATGGTTCTGATTTTTGTCTTTATTTTTGACTTGTTCTGAGGCTTTTCTCTCAAGTACATCTGAAAGCTTGTTTTTTACAATAAGCTAAAATGTACTTTTTCTGTCAGCACTTGGTATTTGTGAACTTAAACAATTTTAAAAGCTGTCTTGTGCTTTCAGAAGTATATTCAAAGTTGTTTATTTTGTGCAGTCACAGTGGTTGTTCATTTGTTGGTGGTTTTTTGGTTTTTTTTTCCTGTGCAAGATTCTGCTCCTGGAATTCTTGCCTAGAAAAAAAAATTCAACAGAGAACTAAAAGGTCCTGGAGACTGTATCCAACCTGACTTTGAAAAGCATCAGCCTGTAGGTTGTCACCTCTGGAAAAGGTAGCTGGTGGATGGAGGAATGAAAAAAAAAATATAATCACCTGAGCAGGTGAGCTTTGGCTGCCTGACTGCTCTCCTTGCCCCCTTGCTCAGTGCCCTTGTGCTGGTGATTGGTCAGGAGAGAGGGAGAGCTGGGAGATGCCCCTCCTGGGTGAGCAGATGAGTGCAGCCTCTACTGTCGGCTACCTGACAGGGCTGAACTCCTTCCCTGGCTGTGCCAGCAGCATGGCAAGGTTAATAGTGTGCTGCTGTTGGTTGACCCTGTGTTCTTGGTGGTTTAAGTATCAAACTACATTTTTTTAGAAATAGGAACAACTGTTCTTTATTAGCTTCTCCTTGTTGGTTGGTTGCCTTCCACAGAGCTAAAATCAAACTGGGTGATAAAAGTGTCTCCGTAGTCAGGTGGGACACTGCTGCATATTCTTTTTGTACCAGAGTTCTGCTTCTATTTCCACTGCATTTCTTCACCTGCATATAGTTTACTGTGGAGGAAGATCATAATATCAGAAAATATTCCCTTACAAATGCAGGGACTAATCCCCATATAAGAGATATATCAATATTAAGTTATTATTCAGCTAAACTTGTGCAGTATTTGTCAATGCAATTTTCATTAGAGACAAATTCAGACCTAGCATAAGTATAAATGCATTTTGGCTAATGAGATTGGATTACCTCCTGGATTTGATCCCAGAAAGCTTTCCTTTAAATTCTTTTCTGGTAAAATGGTAATAAAATCGGTGGTTTGTTTTAATTGCTTACAAAATTTAAAATATTTATTTTATCTTTTGGTACTGTATTTAATCTTGGTGAAAGATTATCTTTTTTTGTAATGGGTACTCAAGCTATGCAGTGAAATTGAAAGGTATTTCTTATTTTAGAAGAATGAAACTGTCAAGGAGGTTAGTTAATAATTCAGGAACTTTTGGTTATCAGAGTGTATTCCTGAAAAGAAATATGGGCACAGGAATTGCTAAAAATAATGTATCCTGTTGACAATATGAATTTAGTCTCAGCCCTAACAAAGAATCTTTGCAATTTGTCTCAATGTGGAAAGCAGTATTCTAACAAAGAGTTGCATATATGTGTTTTACAAGGCTTGAAAACAAGACAAAATATTAAGAATTTTTTTCCTTAAATAGTATTGCATTTGAAACATCAGTAGGTAAGGTAAAAAAAATTACTGAAGATTAACTAATTTGCAGTGAATGCTGTTGTCCACTTTAAGGTTTTACTGTAAACTTACTCGTTCAGCTGTTCCCATTTTCTTTTTGTATTTTTTTGTTCCATATCTTTGTTACATAGTGTTAAAGCAAGAGTCAAAAGCTTTTATTTATTATTTTATTTGTAATATTTTCCCACTTCTTTGCATAGCTCTGCAAAGTCTTTCTCGGATTCTGCTAGTCTTAGCAGGAATGAACAGATACACGTATATGAAGAAAAGCACATTAGCTGTTAGAGTTAACAGATAGTGATTAAAAGCTATTCTTTTGCTTCTGTATTATTTCTCCTATACCCCAAACTGATCTTCACAAATACAGGACTGTAAAGAACTTCATCTGCTGCTGGTTAGCAGGAGTGGATTTAAATCTACACCGACAGTTCATTTGACAATGACCTTGAGGGGCTTTGCTTCTTGAAGAAGAAAGCAGAAGCTTGCGGTAAACAAAGTTCACTTCTGACAGATGGATTGAATGACAGAAAGGTTGCGAGTGCCAGAATAGCCCTGGCAGAGGAGCAAATGTTCAGTGGAATCCAACAGGAGAGGAGGTGTGAACAGGTGCAGGGTTGCTGACGGAAGGGGAACCAGATGGAAGGAGCCAGAGCCAGTTTATTTAAAGGAAAAGGCAGAAAACACTGAAAGGCTGTGCGATCAGTGGCTAAAAGTGTGCATGGAAGAAGGTAAAAATTCACAAAGCAAAACTGCACAGTGGGATATCTAGCACTTAACATAATGGTAGTAATTTGTGAGTTTCGTTTTAAAGTTGCTGTTGAAATATGTTTCTCCCTTACTCTTGACAGCATAAAGAAAAGAGATTTATAACCTGTCTAAAAAAACCCCAAAACAAACCAACACCAAAACCCTCAACTGTTATACTGCCTGTCCATTATTTCTAATAATGATGTTCAGTTACAATCAGGGTAATACAAAAATTATGCCACAGATGACCAAATGAATAAAAGCTGTATCAGGCTGGATTTTTGTTTTTTTAACTCACCTGTTCGTATCTAGCTCCTGTGATAAGTGGGCAGATAAGCATGCCTTTCATGGCATGTTTCTGTAACATCTAGAGGAAATCAACAACAGTCAAGTATAATGTAGTGCTAGCACAGTATTTTTGCTTTTGGTCGTAAGTCTGTCAGTTTGCTGGAATATGTGGTATCTTGCTGTAGGATGGGGTAGAAGTCTAGCTCACCCTAGATCAAGTTCCCTGAAAATGAAATATTGTCTTTCAAATTGTCATCCTGAAGCATGCTTTGTTCTGTCAAATGGTTCTGTTTCTTCCCAAGCTGTTCTTGTGAGGCTTGGTCCTTTGGAGAGAGTTAAAAAACATTTCTCAACTTTTTCTCAACTTCAACAGTAGTTGGGGAGCATTAACAACTTCCACATATCAGGTCTGTGACAGCTTAGCCACAGGTTGTGTGTCCAAACCTAATGCCCGTGAAAAATGCAGGTAACTGTTCAGCAGCGATTCGTGGAGCATCTGTGATCTACTGGATCATTCAGCTGTGCTGATCTGATCCAGATCAGGTGTGAGCGCACAGTCACTTTCCTTTTGAATTAGTTAGAGCATGCAATGCAGTGTTTATGCTGACTTGATGCCAGCTGCAGGAAGGACAGATGATACCTGATTCAGCATAAAGCTTGCTGGTGCAAAGTTAACGTACCAAAAACATTGGTTTTTTGAACAAATTTAAATTGGCAGAGTGAGTTTGTAGCAGATCAGGTCTCTGCATCATTTAGCTGCATCATTTTTTGATTCAATGGTAGGAGCCTGATGGTTGGATTTACTGTATTAACAAGCTGAGCCTTGGAGTACAGAGTCACAGTTGTTTGAACCTGGTCTAAGTCTATGCTGTTGCTGAAAAGGCAAATCCCTACAGGGGTAATATATGGCTATGTCTGGCCACATATTGCCAGGCCATTGCTTCTGCTGACACTGGAAGACAGACACCTGTGTGATCAGGTAGTTAATCAGATTGAAAAGGACAAATTTCTTGAAGAATAAGTTGTGTGAGTGCTAATTATAAGAGAATATGACGGTCCACACCTTTTATACTGACAGTGTTGCCTTAGACTGACTTAAGGTGTGTTCTGAAGCTGCATTGTAAGAGGCTGCTGGTGCCAAATTCAGGAATCACCATAAGTCAAGAAAATTATTTATTTATTTATTTTAAATATACTTAAAATAATTTAAATAAGTTTGTGCATACAGAGTACATGCCTGTAAAAATCTCCTGTTAAGCAAGTATTTCAATATATAGACATTTGTAAAAGGGGCTTGTGGAACAAAGCTAGAAAGAATATTCCAGAAAAAGGGGTGCAGTGCTGAGAATTGCTAAGGCTACGTACTAAGACTTCAGAAAAAAATCACCTGCAACTTCTACTCTGTATTTAATTGTCTGTTTCTATAGGGACTTCCAAGCCAAATATTTCACGATCTAATGGTAATAGTCACCATAGGATAGGTGTTTACTTACAAGGTACATATCTTACTGTCAAGGCTTACAGATGTCCCAGAAAAATCAGATTTTGATTCCAAGTCAGAATATTTGACCTAATATATGATATTAATTACTGTTAGAGACACTTTTCTACTAATGAAATAGAGGGCAGTTAATGATAATATTTGACTGTGGCTTGGAATACAGAGAACTATTCAGATTAAAAAAAAGTTGTTGTCTGGATTGAGGAACTGGTAATTTTCTGTATAAATCTTGGAGACATGTCAAAAGAGTAAAATTGTGTTATAGGCTAGGTGTTTGTAAATTCTGTCTTTTGTGCTGAGTTTAAAGTAAGAAATCCAGTCCTTTTGCTTTATTGACTGACCTGGTAGATAGAAGTAGAAATTGAATATATCATCAGTCACATATGTGCTCAAGTTAGCTATATTCAAGATTCTTTCATAGAAGTAACACTCTGTGTCTCTGTTCCTATGCCCCTGCAGCTTTTCATCTTTCTCATGCCCATTAGTATCTCAAGTTAGTGGAGATAATTTTTAAGTAGTTTTGAGGTATAGCAAGTTCTAAAAAATAGAGTAGGAATTTTTTTAATGTGCAGCCATTAATGTATAATATCTTCTGATGCCTCAGTAGGGCTTAAAGGGCAAAGTGGAAATTTTAGACTTAGTGTTTCTTTGTTTCTGTAGACCTCTTATTATATACAGTACAAATATATATAAAAGTTATAAGGCGATTCCAATTGTGTATTCTAAGTAGAGAAAGATGGAAAAATTTTCTAGATCCATATTTAAAGAGCTGAATCAATTTGAATGCTTAATTTTTTAGCCCTTGACCTTTACATAACTTTTATAATTGCTTGTAGTAGCTGCAGCTTCTCATGGTTATGAGGAGAAAGCTCTGACATTTCATTATTTTAGGAAACTCTGTTTTTCTAAACTAATGTGAAAAACAAAATCGAGATTATTTGTTTTTAGCCTAAGTTCTCATGACTAGGCCGAGACGTATCCTGACAAAGATGCAGTCCTTCAGTTCTACCAATTAAATTAATAGTTAGATCTCTTCAAAATTTGACCATGCGAATATAGATTTGACTGAAGCTCACCAAACACAGTGTGCTGGCTGGGGCAGTTTCCAGAAACTTGAGCTTTCTGCTGAGAAGACCTGGCAGCCTGCTCCAGAATCAGCATCCAGTCAGCTCCCAGAAACAGACAAAAAGAGCAACTCAGTGGGTAATTCCTTCAATGGGATACAGGAAGGGCAAGTTTTCAGCTCCTTGGAGAGGTTTAAAGAGATGACCTGATCATGATGCTTTTAAAAGGCATTTCCACATAATTCTTGCACAAGCATGCACGTGTGCATCTTTATTTATTTTTTGACATAAGAACTTCTGTTTCATGCCTTTCCTTCTGCCCTCTAAAAGCACCAAGAGCTGTAAAATCTAGTCTAGGGTGGATTTACACATGCACCTTTATTACAAAAATTCAGATGGCAGAAGAAATTTGCAGTGTTTTATAAGAGGAAACCAGTAAACACCGTCCAGCTATGTCCTCATTCATAGCAATCATAGGCATTAACAAGATGAAAATTCGTAGGCCTTACAAAGGAAGATAACCAAAACAGTCAATCCTAAACAAAAGGTTGCTAGAAGCCCAGCTTACGGGAAAGGGAGGAACCATGTGACCCTGAGCCTGTTTGCTTACTTGATCCCAACATGAGCAAGGCACACACTCTAGAGCTCTGTTAATTCAGAAGGTTTGGAAAGCAATAATTTTGAATCATAGCTACACTTAAAACCAGCATGTATGTAGTTACCTGCAGAATTACAGGTCTTACTGTGTTGCATTTCCTTACTTAAATGTTTGAAAATCCTGAGACTGGGTAGCATATGATAAAACTTAATAAACACACTCTCCATTATAAATGACTGAATAGGATACTGCAGTGCTGTTAAATTGAAAGGCAGGTCTGAAAGAAGTTTTAGGAGTTTTACTTTAATAAAGAAAATTACTTGAGACTATTCCTGGGGGGAATGACTTCTCAGCAAGTTGTTTTTGTGGTTTTTTTTCATATTTGCAGACCACCTTTAGGCTTGTCTGCTGACCTGAAAAAAAAAAAAAAGGAGCCCTTATTCTTCTGTGTCTGACATACTTGAGATACATATGGAATACAGAGGGAAGAGATTTGCGAAGTATGATCTTATTCTGTATACATTCTTTTATGACCTTTGTTACTATGGTTTTTTATAGTTTCTGACAGTAAAGTAAGAGATAGCAAAAACTGTTCTCCTATTTCCATGTACAGAATAGGAACAGGTATTGTGACCTCTTGTTTAAACTTTTATTCTTTTTTTATTTTTTGTGTTTATCTTTAACGTGTGGTTGGTTTGTTTAGGGGTGTTTTTTTGACGCCTGTAGCCTGAGAGAAGAGCATGGACATACTCTGATTTCCCGCTCTTCCCTTGACACTTGTAGCTGAAATAATAAGATGAAATAACCGATGAGAAGGTGGTTCTGAAAACTGCTTGTAATGGACAATCCATTACACCTGTATGGAAAGCATGCAAAGTAGACTGTGTAAAACATTGCTGAGCCTTTGCACTCAAAGCTGTTGGTCTTTAGGTTCCTAATACATGGAGACTTTCAAATCCTACTTTCAAAAGTGTTTTAATTGATTTGAGTGCCTTCATGCCACATTTTATTAAAGATCCTGGGAATAAAATTCTTGAGTAACTCTTCAAAACTGTTTTTCAAAATTGGTAGAGAGGCTTTTGCTATACATTTGTTTTCAAAAATATTGTGTGAGAAAGTTCATTTCTGCTGAAAGGGCCAAGGGAGCCTTCAGCTGAGACCTTTCCCTCTTCTGAGGTGATTTGTTGTGCACTGGTTCACAGTGCTGGCCCACTTGGCTCCATGTTATCTAGGAATGAGGTCTGTGCCCGACCACTGAGGCATGTCATAAAAGCATCAGTGTTCGGCTTGACTGGTCCTCTTGCTGCCGAAGTATGAGCCTTGGTGTGGGGTTCCAGGACTGGTCATCGTTTAGACAACAGTCTTGCTAGATCAGATAGCTCAGACATTTGGAAGATTAAATTCTAGCTACTCCATAGTGATTTATGAAATTCAGTTTAAAGTAAGTATGTATGAAAGCTGGTTTTTTATAGTTACATTTTATAGTTACATTTTTAACTATAATTAATATGAACTGAAGATGTCAAAAATAATGGTACGATAACCTTGATAACATCTTGTGTGTCACTGATCTGAGATAATTACTAGAGTATTTCAATTTGTCCAATTAAGTTCATAGTCCTTACTAATGGATCCATTAGCTTTTTACAAAATGCTGCATGTTGATCTCATGGAAAAATCAAATAGTCAATATAGTAAGCATGACTGCTTCAAATCATAGTTGCTTTGTTAGAAGATTTACTGACAGCCTCCAGTCAGATGTCTAATTCCTACATTGAGAACCATCCTGTATTTTTTATTTTTGTGTTTTTAGTTACCAAACTGAAAAGACTTTCACAAATACTTTCTATTGAACTGTGTTGTGAAATGCAAAGTTTTATCAATCTAAGTTCTTTTCTTTTACAGCCAAAAATAGATGAACTATTATTTATGTCAAATAGGACTTTTATATCACTAGTCTTTTCATCCTTCATTTTTCTTTACTGCAAAGCCATTTGGTGGAGAGCAATCTTTTGTTGAAAATGGATCTGTGATCCAGCTTTTGTTTATTAGCAGTGGGAAAGGTATTTTGGGGATTGGTTTTGGTTGGGATTTTTTATTTACTGGTTTGTTTTTATTAAATTTTATGGTTCTAACTCAGCCAACATACTTTTATGTTAGCTTTGAGGTCAAAGTGAATTTTCACTTCATTTTCACCAAGGATTTTTTTAAGGTTTGCCAATTATGGCAATTTTCTTCTTCCTGTGCCATAAGCTACAGTTTACACTGACTTTTGTTTTGTCAAGAACATTTAGAAAGCATAGCTTTCATGCACTGCAAATCAATATCCAGTTCAGTGAGATATGCAAACCATTTAACTAAGTTAACTGTGGCTCTTGACAGCCGTAACACATGCTCAAAACAGTGTTTAGAACTAAAGTCATTGTGGAAAACTTCAGAACAAGGCTCAAGAGAGCTTGAGCTTGTCTCAACGGTGGCTTCTGACTTCATGGCACAAAAATGAGAGTCACCATGAGTTCAATGCTTGTGTCTTAGTAAAACTGATTGGTGTTATGATGAAATGCAGACATTATCAGATGGACATTGTTCAGTGTTTTGCAGTGAGTACTTTGTGAAGGAACTGTAACTTATGCTGCTGTCTCCAGTTTTGAGTCAGTGTTTGCGTTCAAGTAGAGAACAGGCTGTTGCACTTTAACCTCTCTTCTCCCTGTTTTTGGTCTCCATAGATGAAGTTTTAAGAAGTTCTGGAATAATTAATCTTTAGCTGACATTTCTGATTCAGATATAACCTGTGTCATCAAAATTAGTCTTGCAGCTTTTCTCTACATGTCTCTGTGCTTTCCTTTATTGAATATGAAAAATTCTGAAGTTTTTGTAGGAGGAGACTTCTGGTATCTTCACATTAATGCTGGAGAGACTAAGGACTGTTTCCTTCTGTCTACAATCCATAGACTTTGTTTTTCTTAAATCAGACACCCCTTCTTTCATAATTCAGAGGAATTGCAAATAAGCAGCCAGTGTCAAACCTCCTAAAACTCCTGTATTATTTACTGGTTGCAGCAGGAATATTACCAATAGATCCTGAAGTCTCTTGGGCTGCCTTCTACATGTTTTATACTTTTTTTTTTCCTTACTTCTCTGTATATGTGCTTGGGAAATTTTCAGTAGGAGGGCAGAGAAATTGAACTTAGAGAGCAGGGAAGGTGTCAACTCAAGGTGTGCATGAAAGACTTTCCACTCAGTTTAGACAGCTTCAGTTCCAGGAATTATTTTCTTTCCTCAGCAGCTTTAGGCACCTCAGATACTGCTCTTTATGTGGTACTGAATGTGTTTTAATCCCAAAATTTTCTAGATTCTAAGAATCTAGTCTTCTGTGTACGAATTATGTGTGTTCTCTTAGTTTGACAATTGAGCTTTTATCCACTGTATAAAGTCATCTTGAACCCCCCTCCCCCCCATATACATTTCAGCCATAGGGAACTCACCACACGTCCATGGTTTCTGAGCTCTTGCTAGTTTGCTCTGTACAGTAAGTAACACAGGCGAGTGACTCTTTTGGATGGGTCCCCTTAACATGAGAGTGTTTCTGGTGGCAGTAGATTCTCCATTTATTTTGAACTTGCACATTAGCATGTGTTCATCAGGAGGGACCCCAGCAATGAGGAATGGACCTCTCTACAGGCTTGCTCTGGTAGCTTCAGCTGTGCAGCTTGATACGTGCTGAAGGCTACCTCCAGCGGAATGCTAGCCAGCCAGCTGTGTGCCAGATGACAGCACAGCACCCAACTGCACACAGACACACTATTAAAATACTGTACTATTGACTTTTTTTTTCAGCTGAAAGTGTCAGGGGGATGTGTGAGGTGCTGGTGGGGAAGTCTGGTGCTCATTGCAGCTGTTTGAAGGTAAAAAATGCTTGTAAAAGGGAAGAAGTTTGCATAGACTGGTTTCCAGCAAGTATGGACATTTTTTTCTTAGTAATGCTTTCCATATTTGGAGCTTACACTTAGGAAATGATGTGAGCATTACTCCTTCGGATAGCCTCAATATTGGTGCAAAGTAGTGCTGAGAGTGATGTGATAAAGTGCAACTCAATGTATGAAATTTCCTTTAAAAATGTGCTTTGTTTCCTTAATGCTCTAATATTCTTGCTATCTAAATGTATTCTGCGTCTTACCTCAGAAGAAACTGCCTGTGATTTCCAAGGGAGTTTTGCCTAAGGTAGGGCTTGCAACATCAGGACCAGGAATTAGTGTAATGTGACCCACCATTTGTATTGCTTTGGGGTAAATTTGAGAGAGAAGATTTAACATTGTGTGTGTCATGCTGAGATATTGCAATATCTCGGATGGGTTATTAGGCACCAATCCAAAGGTTAAGTGCAGCAACCACATGAGATGTGGCTTTATCCTTACATGATCTATGCCCGTGTTCTGTTTTAGAGTCCTCGGAAATAGGTATTACCCCTAGAATAAAACATGCTTATTAAGACTTTATTGAAACCTATCCCAAGCTATTAAATGTCTTTTCAGTAGAAAGGTGTGTGCTTACAGGTCATTTGAAATCTAGAAATCAATCCTTGTATGTGTGAACTCGCTGACGTTTTGAATCTGGATCCCAGCGTGCACCAGATAAATATTCACGACCTTTGGGAAAGTCTAGATATGAATTTGCAGTTTAGGACCTTTTCTAATTTATATGCGTATATCTTTTTGGGGTTTTATTTTCCATGCTGTTTTTGCTTGGCTTGCATTAAATAAAATGCTTCAATGGAGTGTGGTAGTCTAGCATTTGTTTTGCCTCAGGAGTAGATTGCCCCATCTTGCATATCTGGTCAAGTAAATTGCTCTCTTGCCTGCATACTTTGATAATAGTACTGGGTTTTAGCCCTTCCTATGCAACCCCCTAGTGAGCAGAACCACAAGAGGCTGGGCCTGTGTGGTGCTAGCAGTCTTCTCTATTGTAATAGATGCATTCATCTCCTATTTACATAAATTAATAGTTAAAACTTGTTTAGTTGCTTAAAAAAACTCATTAAGCTTTCAGAGTAGCTGTATTATGAGCACTGTGGCAATCACTCCCATTGACTTATCTCCTGCTGGTTCACTGGGAACCAGTCCATCTCGGGGTCAGGTCCCTAAGCTTCATTACAGAATTAAACAAATAGCATTTAAAAGAAAAATGCAAATAATCTGTTCAATGAGAAGTGGATGTTGGTAAGCTTTCTGATGAAAAAGAGGTCGTGTTTAAAATTTTTTAAAAATAAAATCCTATTTTTGTCTACATGGCCAATTTTCTCTCGGTAAATAGATCGTATTTTTTGTCCATTTTCTATTAGTCACTGGAGAATGTTTGACATTGTAAGAGAAAGGTCAGTTTGTATAACCTGAAGCGGGAGGAAAATGTTCAATGTGAAAAGCTTGGACAGATTTTTTGTTATTACTATTTGAATGTTCTACTTTATGCTTTTAATTTATCATCTTTGGTATATGATTTTTATTTTTCTTTCTTCCCTACTTGGTTTTTTTATAGGTTGGAGAAAGAGAGCATTCAGCACAGCTTTAGCAGTGAAGCAAAGGCCCGAGCCCTTCAGGCCCAGCAAAGAGAGCAGGAGCTGACACAGAAGATGCAGCAAATGGAGGCCCAGCATGAGAAAACTGGTAGGTGGTAGGGAAAGATTAGAGCCTGGGCACTCACTCACAAGCCAGGCCCACGCCTTACTGTGAAATGACATCAGGAACACCTGTAACCTTTGGCTGGCCGAAGGGAGCAGATGCTAACTACACCGGAGATTCCGAATTACATATTAGTTAGCGTTTAAAAGAGAAAATGGAAAGTATTGCCCACTGTCTGTTGATTTCAGAGTGCTGCTCTCACATCTGTTGCACCATCTGGATTATGAGTTTATTTACCTGTGTTCAAGAAACGTAAAGCTGAGAGAGACCACAACAAAGTAGAAAAACAAAGGGCTTGTTTTTGGCTGGATTTTCAGGCACACATGTTATATAAAGAAAATAGCATCAGAAGCTCTGCGGGAAATGCTCTGAGCTTACAGTTAAAGTCTCCTGAATAGCATTGAACAGTTCCCACAGTACACACATTATAGCTACTCTAAAAGCTTAATGAGTTTGCTTCGGCATCCAAACTGGAGAAAAGCTTTAGCCATTAATCGGTTCTTAATTCACTGTCGCAGCTGGATGTAATTCACTGGCTCCAAATTGATATGTTCCTTTATTTAATCTTTGCAGCCTCAAACATTTTTAGCATTACCATGTGCCCCCCACACATCCTCAATCTAGAAGAAAGATGTTTAATCCCTTACATACTTCAGGTTTTCATAATGGGAGGCTTCATTGCACTGACTTAGGGGATCAATAACTTCTAACTTTAATGTGGAAGTAAAATGGGTTTTCAAAAAAACCCCTTTTGTTATTGAGAAATGCTATGCCAACAACATTAATAAAGGTACATAACATAAATAAACAAAACAACAAAATTTTTATAAATGGGTTTTTAGAGAGGATATCTCTAACCCCTGAGTATGGAAAGGAGGAGGAGCTTCAGCTCTTACGGACCATGATATATTCATGTGTTTAATAAAATACCATTTTTACCCACCAGTTGTGTAATACCTTCAGGAAAACTGCATAACATGTATTAATTCTAAAAAGCGTCAGATAATACCTCAGGTAGCAGGCATGTTTATATCTGCTATCTGATTTTCTACCCTTTTTTCAGCATTATCACAGTACTAGAGGACCTTTCCATGTGTTCAGGGAATGCAAACACCTACATTATGGCTGCTATCTACACTGTAGGAAAAGAAAAGAAGCTCCCAGAATCATCCCTCCTTTAGCCAGCACATCTGCATATGACCAAGTGTAATTTTGCACGAGAGATGTAATTTGCCCTCCTGGTACATAAATTGTCCCAGTATACAAAAATAAAACAATGTTATATCTGGGTTTGTTTTTCTATATCTCTAGTAGGATTAGAAGGAGTTGAAAATTATAGTAATTTATTATGTATATAAAGAAACTCTTGTTTATTATGACCCTACACACATACAAGGAATCTGGTTAAAAGTTGTCTTGCTTTCTCCGATTTAAAAAGCAGAAATCAAAAAACATCATTTTGCAGTATCCTTTTGAAAGAATAAAGATGTCTACATACTAGGTCATGAGATTTGGTGCAGCCAAACTGATAGTACCTGAAAATTAATTTATGAAATGGTTTCACTCCAACTGTCACTGGACAATAAGTCAATATCTTATAATTCAAGAAAAAAGAATTATGTTAATCATAGTAAGCTCAGGACCTGGTAAATAAAATTTTTAAGGAGATGCTGAAATGAGTCTACAGTTGTAGACTCAAATGAGTTTGGCTTGCCAGTGTATCCTCTGCACCAGCTGAGCAAGCAAGAGTCTGCTAAAGCATGGCTTGCCAATTTTATTCCTCCTAGAAATGTCAGTGAACTTCTAGCTAAAAAGCAAAACCACCAGATTAGATATCTAGTCTTCATGGTGACTCTTCTCTTACAAGACCAGATTCAGTGGCAACAGTGCTTTAACACTTTTGCTAATTCTGACATAGAGCCTGAATTTGGTACATGATAGTGTCTTAGTTCCATGTCCAAGTATCTGAAGTTTAGAAAACACTTCAGCACTAGAAGGATCTAGAAGAAAGAAATTAAGAATATATAAAATTGTTTTGAAGTTATCTATACATTTATATCATTGTAAGGTAACTTTATAGTTTCATAATTTCATGATTTCTAGTGGAAGAACTGGATTCACTGCTGACCTCCCAGAATACATTCATAGCAAAATTAAAGGAAGAATGTTGTATGTTGGCAAGGAAGTTGGAACAAATGTCAGAAAAATACAGGTTAGTGTATTTTTCTTAACCTGCCCGTTTTATTACTAGGACGTGTTTCCTTAATGTTTTATTTGTATTTTAATATTTATTTTTATTCATTTTGTCCCAGGTATTGCATATCATATGAATATAATATATACCCCTTAAGAAACATTGTAATTGTAGTTTTCTGTTGTCTGTATTACTTCAAATTCCTTGGAAAATTCCAATGTAAAAATTGCATACTATTTTCTTCCTGGTGTTCATACTCTTAATATGAAAGGTAGAAAATAGTTAACAAAGCTGCAATTTAAGTTTATCTGAAGCTATACAAAAATGCTAATCATTTAAAGTTGTCCAAACTGTTGTCTGTTGGTTAAATTATTTACTTAAAGCTCTTTTCACAATACTACACTACACAGTGAATATTATCTATGAAATAATTGTCATCAAAATTGCTTGTCATTGAAGCTCTGATTCTGCTGCTGCTTGTTTTCCATCAATAACAGGTCTAAATTCAAAGCCTTTAAAAATTGAGGAAGAAAACAAAACTTGGAAGCAACAGTAATTTAAATAAATACAAAGCTATGGAAGCATCTATTAGAAAGGTCTATAAGGCAGAACTATCAAACTATGTTTTAAAGAAAATATTAATTTTGTAGTTCTGAGAAGGAAATAATTTGATTTCACATTTTTAAGTGTGAAAATAACATCTGTTGAAACTTTCTTTAGGGTTCATATTTAATGTACTAAACTGGACTTCAATGGAGAGTTGGCACTGTGCAGCTTATGTATATTATAGGCAAAGTGAATTTGGTAATTAAGGGTAGGATCTGTCTCATGGTTGATGTGAAGTAAGGAAAACACTGAGCAAAGATAAAATTAGTTTTCAAGACAGGATTCTTCTGCTGGGTGGATTTAATCAAACTCTTGAGGCAGCATAACAGGGGCAACACTCACTCATGGAGAGAGCTCATTTACCCCAGTATCCTCTTTCTAGGAATGGTCAAAGAGAAATGCTATAAGTAGATGACAGACATACATATATGTATGTCCATCATATATAAAATATAAGATGCTTCCCACAGGTACTGCCTCCACTGTCCATCCTACTTTCCACTGAATATGAATTGTTGACTAGCTGTTAAGTGGCTGAAGTTGGGAAATAAATCCCATCCAGAGTGTTTGGGGAAGAAACAAGAAACTTGAGGAACTGTGAGCAATCTTCCCTTGCAAATGTTGTGATGGGTACTTGAGAGAGAAGCAAACAGAATTTTTCTTCTGAAAAAGCAGAGCTCTTCTGCTAAAGTAATGCAAAATCTAAATAGATTCAAATCATATTATTATTCCAGCAATAAAAATGCACACAGACTTTGTTGCTAGAGCTCACAGTCACAGACTAGTAACTGTAAAGGATGAAGGAAAGACAGAAAACATACTGTGAAAACACATTATTCTCTGAAAATAAATACTAGAGATTGCCAAGTGTTTCTCCACCTAGCAGCATTAGCTGACTATGTCAGGAACCTGAAAAAGGAAAAAGGAGCCCTCTTGCATCTCCAGAAAGTGGTATATTTTACACAAGAAACTGTAAGGAAGAATACTGGAAAGTGGTTCTGAGAAGTGGCCCTAAAATAGCTTGAGCTTGCCTTCATTGGAGTGGGAGCTGCTGCAGTCAGTAACAAGAATGGAGAAATGGGTAGGGACAAAGAACATAAAAATGAGAACAGAAAGGTGGAACTGGAGATGGTGGGAAATGACAGACTAATATAGATGACTTCAGAGAGTGATGTGATCAGACACAGAAAATTACTTTGGCCAAGTTTTAGGTGCATGATTGGCATGGATCTTTCAGTAGCACCTCTTGGAAAGGCAGCCCTTATTCTTATTGTCACTGGATATAGTATAAAACTGTAATTCTGGGACAGAATGCTGTGGCTTTGTCTCTGAACAAGAAAGTAAAGATTTGGGGGAGATTTTATAACTTAGTTCTTATGTACATTAATAAAAGCAGATCACAAAGTAGCAGTGTGCCCAATTTTCATGGAAAATATATTTTCCATTTTTGTTTTTTGCCATGTTTTTGACCTTACCATAAACTGAATTTTGGACCTGAATGTGTATTTCCTTGCAATACTTCTAAAATCGTTGTGCCTTAGTTTCCATGGTTTTAGGAAATAACTATATATTACCAGTACCATTATTTAATTGGTGAACCACCCAAACTCTTTTAATAATGGATGCAATAATAAGTTTATTTAATTTTTTTTTTTTTTTTTGCTTTTGTTAGGAAGTGATCATTTGTAAAGAGACATTTCAAATTTATCTGTGACAGCTACATATTTGCACAGTTTCAGTGGGGTGCATCTGAATGGCACATATATGGTTGAATTTAATGTTTAATGCAGGTTTTTTGAGGAATCTAAACTGAAGTTTGTGTGTTTAAATGTAAGCTGGAACCATTTCTGTGACCTAGTCCCTACATAGAAATGCTTCAGAAAGACGATGTCAGATGAATTACAAACCCCTCAAGCTGTGTGGAAAGAAGATAGTGTCTGTTAAGGTTTCTGTATGCACAGACATGTTTAAAAATATAGTCCTTTGTTGATTTCTTCTCTGTTGTTTTGTTCGTGTTTTTTTTTTCTCTGATTGTCACAGTCTGAGTTTCTAGGTTGTAGATTAATGCTTAACACTACCCACTGTGTATTTGAGATTTGCGTTTTGTAATTAAGGAGAACAATGGGAGTCCATTGGGTCTCATTATATATAATGGTTGGTTTAATTTGTTTCACTTCTATCTTGTTAATTGTAAATTGATCATTAAGATTTGAATTCTAATCTGTCACCAGGGTTGTGAGTATTGAAGCTAGAGCAATGATCCTGGTTTTAATCACTGATGATGAGAAACAAATTTTATAATTTTGGTACATATTGCAGTTCATATATTTTAACACTGTATTTTATGGTGTTATAAATATTGTTAAATGACTTTTAGTGTAGTTTTACTGTTTGGACTATAATGTATAAATTATATTACTGGTTTGGCAACAGTAGGCATCCAACTGTGTGAGTTTAATTGAAGTAAAGAACACATACCCGGCTGAACTATTTTTCTGCATGTTTGGTCGACTGCAGTCATTGCACTCAATACTAGGAGTGAAATGTTTGTTGAAGGTAGCAATATGAAGATGGGAAACAGTCTGTCTGAAGGTTCAGTCATTAAAATTATATGCAACAATACTGCATCAGCAGAAAGTATTTTAGTGTGTGTATTTAATTTCCATACAAGTAAACAATTTGTTTTAAGAGTGGGAAAATGCAGTGCTTAAAAGCACCCCAATGCAAAAGGTAGTTCAGAGGTGTAAAGGCCACCTTAGTGCTCAAAAATCAGCTCATTGTAAAAATATCCAAAGACTGATTTTGAACTGCAACTATCTAACATTTGCTCATTTTTTCCCTCTAGTATTTGAGTGTTTTGAAGGAACCTAATTGGTTTTTTGGTTTTTTTTGAATACTTTTCCAGTAAGAATGGTAGATAAAACCTTAAATTGTTTTTTAAATAGAAGTTTAGGTAGTTGAACAGATCCAGAAGTATAGAGGGCATTTTGCTGTTGTTGATCCTGCTCCCCATCAATTATTTTTGATACAGTGACAGGTAAATGAGATTTGGCAAAATTTATTATACCTTTAATTACAAGCATGCATTTTACATTTTCAAGTGATGTTGTAGCTTTGCTCAGTGTAGTTTCAAAATAATATTGATTTCATACAGGTCTTCTGAGTCTATCAAATCTCTGCAGAATTGCACCTTCATGCAGAGGTCTGCTCAGATGGAGGTACTCCAAATATCTGCATGCTTCAGTTTCTACTACGTCCACCAGAGCTTAATGCTCAGACTGTGGAGCAACATCAGCACATCTGTGCTATGTCCTTTAGTTGTGCTGGATCCAGCAGACATAGAGATATCTCTAATTTGTTTCTGTCCCTGGCATTGAGTGGACTATCTCTGAAGTTCAGCACTGTGTACTTTGACTCTTGCCCCTGTCTCTCTTTCACCCCTGCTGTGACACTTTGGGAACAGAGTCATTCAGAAACATTTACACAGAACTGCTCCTGCCCCTACCTCCTATACAAATATGCTTTCATATTCAGTACAGTTATCAGGCTTATTACAATCATGGTTGGTCTTGTGGTTTGTGGGTTTTTTTTGACCAAATAGTTTGTAAAGTTATTTAAATATCACATAGAATTAACTGTTCTATCTTCTGTGCTTGGAAACTGAGGTGGATGAAAGGTATACTTAAAGATGCAAAGGCAAACTTCGACAAGTGTTGGTGAAGTCTCTTGGTGTGCACTATTGTGTTGGGACTTGTGTTCTCTGTTTAATGCTGACACCCATGAATCTTTTAACATTGACCTTAATAGGCATTCTGCCCTTCATATGTGTTGTCCTTCAAAATGTCAGTGTCGTTAAATACTTGAATCTTGGTGGTGAGACTCTTAGATATTTACATGGAAAGGACATAGTGTAAATGATGCCTTAATAGGATTTTTATTTTTTTTTTAGTTCAACTGTAATTATAAAAGATGTTTTATGAAAAGACAACACTAATAACAAGGTTCAAAGCATCAGGCATTTAGAGGCAGGTTTTAGAGATTATGCTACTCATGTCTTCAATGAATGCAGTACTTTTGTTTCATTAATTGTAATTTTCATTAGCATTTTGGTTTTCGTTGATTTGAATTCCTTGATCTTTCCAGAAAGACTCCAGGCACCTTGAAGTGTGATGGGGATGAATAAGTCCTTTTAAAACTTTAAGACTTTTATTGCCTTGAAAGTTGTTTCTGCTGTTTCCATGAATGAGACATCACATATAAATACAGGAAAAGAAGCAGGATTCCCCAGCTGGGAAACCCTATGAACATAATAATTTATAGTATTCCTACACGGAAAATGCTGTTGCTGAAATTTGGCGGCAAAAAAAGGAACTCAATATTGAATTTAGTTCCTGTTACCACTTGGTTGGGCTTTGTCACATCAGGTCTCTGTTGAGCTGCTCTGCAGTGGACCTTTGCTTTTATCCACTGGTTGTCTGTCTTACAGTATCAGTATCAAGTACAGACTGCATTCACATCATGTGATAACAGTTGGTCCAGCTGGCAATGCTTTGTTAGTGCTGACATTTAAGTTACTAGTATTTTTGTTAAATGACCAGTGTACAAATTCAATTTCTGCTACCTTCCTATAACATCCTGCTCAGTGTCACATGTCCGGGAAACTCCTGTGTGCTGAAGTTTGATGTACAAATATATCAGCACAATTCTGATGTATTTGGCAGTGGTGTTCCTTAATAGAGCTGTAACTCCAAATCTAAATTCAATTAAATACAGTCTTCATCCAAAGTTTCCCTTGCAAAGTTCTTTTAGATTCACAGATGATACCATGCATTGTTCTCTATTTAAACATGAAAAGATTATGTTGTCATTTCTAGACTTGACTTGTCAATGTAATAACATGATTTTGAGGGAGGAGTATTCCTTCCCCCCTGCACTTTGTTGTATTTTTCAGAATGTCAGTTGTTGTTGCATTCTGTAACAGCCAGGAAGGTAAAGTATCTTTCTGCTGTAATTGCAGCATATTTAAGTTTATGATTTAAAGATATATCTGAAGCTTTTTAATCTCAAGATCTGGAGTGGCAGATGCCATAAATCAAATTTGCTTGCTTTTGATTCGTACTTTCTGATGGTATAGCAGATTCTGACATGTTCTCATTAACCTTTTCCAAAGAGTTAAAATTGTACAAGTGCATAATGTATATTTTATCACAATTTAATCTGAGGTCTTTTCCTGATATTAAGAAACAGCTCATGTCTGTTTCTTCATGGGCTGATGGTTAGAGATGTAACAAGTAGCAGTCCCGGGTCATTTATGGATCTGGTGTCTCTGCTCACCCGTGAAGAATAAGAATTGCTTAGAAGTGACTAATATTCTTAAAGACTGTGTTGAGTTTTATGTAGATTAATGTGTGCCTGTCTGATTTGTCCCTTGTTTCTTAAGGTTTTGTTAATGTGGCTTTGGGTTTTTGTGTGCTTTTTTTTTTTCTTTTTTTTTTTGAGTGGGTAAGCAGGGCTGAAAGGGTTTGTGGAGTTTTGCTGTAGGTTTTTTTTAATCTGTGTGATGTTATTTTGGGCATATGAGGTTAATAAAGTTACTAAAATGGTACCACTATTGAGAGCTCAACCTGTGCAGTGGAGTAAAGGCTGAACAAGTTTTTAGTAGCAGTTTTTCTAAGCTAAATGTTAGCTTTTGCTAATAAAGAAGTTGAAATGTGTTTTCAAAATGCTAGCCAAAATCTTGCTTAACAAGTATGAATTTACATTTATTGATCTTATTTAACATCAGTGCATAATGCCAATGGCATGCCTGTTTAAATGAGGCTGAAATTAGCTTAGCCAACCTATGAATGAGTGATTGCCATTGGCATATTTATCAGATACCCTTTCAGCATCATGTTCTTTTGTCTTAAGATTATCTGAAACAGCATTTTGTTTCTGTAAGTTCTAGTAATAGCTTGTTTATGCATTTCATATACATGTATGAAGTTTTATAAATGCTGAAGCCACATATTGATGGCACGCTGCAGGATGAAATCTGACAACATCCATCATCGCTTTGTTTTACTTCTGTAGATCTGAAGTCAACCAGCTTAGTCAGGAAAAAGAGTATCTTCATGGCAGATTGGAGAAGATGCAGAAACGGAATGATGAATTGGACCAACAGTGTATCCAGCATGGCAGAATGCATGAGAGGATGAAGTCAAGGTAGGAGGTCCTGTTAATCTGTCGGTATCTGATATGCTCAACTGTACCAGTTGTGTTGTCTAAATATAAAAATGACACTAAGTTGTGTGAAAGTAATATTCTTTCCTTACGAAAATGACCATTCCTTCTCCCTCCCCAACCGTTCTGTCAAGTTTTTTTTTAACATCTTTTGCTTGTGCCATTTTGGATAAATAAAAGGAAAGCTTGAACAACATAGTCTTCCAAAGAATTTAAGCCTAGTACATATGTGCGTGGGCTGATTCGGCTGTTCTCTGCTCTAACTTGGATGAATAGTCTTACCATATTAAAAAAAAAAAGAGGAGGGAGATGGGGGGAGGTGGGGAGGAAGGACAGAGGAGGTTATTCAGTGATACGGATGCAGAGTGCAGATGCGGATTCCATTATGCCATGTAATAGTTGTATTTTTTGGGTTCACCATCATTTTACTTGTATAAACAGACAAATCTTACTGAAGATCTCAGTAACCAGAGAAATACTAACAGCTTCCAGGCACCTTTCAGACAAGCAGTGACTTTCTCAGGAAGAGCTTGAAGCAGCTGCAGCACGACTAGTATGAAATATTTCCACCAACATCAAATGACTGTTCTGGCCAGAGTGTCCAGACTGATAACACCTTGTGCTGTGATATGGATTAGATGTCCTCAAAGATCACTGTGGATTCTTTTCCTTTTCATTCCAGAAAGTTCTTCTATGCTCTCTTGTTCTGTTTTCCACTCTATATTAAGTGTAACAGGCACTGGAAGGAGCTTAAGCATGCTTGTGGAGGTAGAGGATGAAGTAAGGAGGAGGCTGAGCGGCAAGTCTGCAAATCCAATCTGCCAGGCTACCTCTTGTCAGTACTGAAAGGCAAAATGCAGTTTAACTTCATCTGGACTAGACAGTCCGTAGTGGGAAACGGAGCTGACCACCTGATAGGAACAGAGCTTGCATGTATTGAAGCAGCCAGTCCTGTGTGCTCAGGTTTTTTTAAGTATTGATTTTTAAATTTTTTTTTTTTGCCATCCCTTTATTCTCTGTCTGTCTATATGAGATTCTTTCTGGCAAGCACTTCATATGTCCATTTCAGTCCCCCAGACCCCCTTCTTTCCTCTTCCTTTTCAGATTTCTGTCTGTACCTCATCCTGTTCATCTGTAACCCTGGATTATCATCATCATTTATATCTCAGAGAACACACAAATTCAAAATGCTGCAACTGTGTCCCTAATCTGTGTGACCATGTAATCTTTCCTTTTATCTTACCTTCCTTTTGTTGTCTTTACTTGTGGTGGATTCTTACCATATGGAGGAATGAGGACTCAAGGTTACTGTCAGGAGAAAAAAAATTCCCCCCATCTCTTTTTCCTCCTAGCTGTTCTTCTGTAGAATTACTGGTATCTAGTTGAATTTAAGACTGCTTTGTAAGTTTCTAGGAAGACCTTTCCTCTGTCAGAACCAAGTAAAATAGATCTACAAGAAAATGTTGCTTATTCTTTGCTGCAGCAGCAATGATTGTACACTAAAAAAGACTGAGAGCATAAATCCAGAACAGAAAAGTGGTTTGAAAGCAGAGTGGTCATGCTGCAGGCAATGCCTTACCTTCTGCTGCTGTTTTACTGACAGCAAGGAGAGAAAGCAGGACAGTAATAGCATTTGTCTTATTTAATATTTTAGAATATGTAAACAGAGAAGACATTATCAGATATTTGAAACATGAACAGTATAATTTACCAGCATTTTAAGAGGGTGCTCCTTTAACATATTTTTAATTGTGATCGTGCACTATATTCATTTAAAATTCAGGTAGTAAATGACTAATAAACTGCTTTAAAAAAATCAGTGTAATCTAATTTTAATTTCCATGTGAAAACTGTAATAGATTTTTCAAGATCCATTCCTAAATGCTATAAATAAGTTATGAAGTTTACAGATCTAGGTGAAGAAAAGCATAAAGTATAATACTTCAACAAATAAATCTCCTAGTTCCTTATATTTATGTTGAAAGACTTCCACCAAATAAAAATACCTGATTCTGAAAATAGAGATCTGACTAGGCTGCTTAGTAAATCCAGAACAACAACAACAAATAATAATAATGTATTTTGCCTCAGATTTTCATCCATCGCTTAAATCACAGCAAAATACTGTTAAGGATGATTACTTCTTAACACTTCTTTCCCCTTTGTATGCAGCTACAAATAGAAGTGATCTTTTTGCAACAGTCCTGCAAAGTGCATTCCTACATAATTTTCTAGCTGCTATTATTCTGGCTCTCTTTAGAAAGTTTCTTGTATCAAAATGATTTTGGCTAAAGTTGGGACCTAACACTTGCATTTGAATAATGAGGAATTGTATTACTTGTTTAAGAAGAAATCTCTGTTAATATTTGTGTTCTCCAACGAGAATATGACAGGCCCTGATATAACTATTTTGTGGAAGAAGCAAGATCTAACTGATCAGTCAGAATTTCTTTTGGAGAACCAGTGTTTTGGCAGTTGTAATAGTTGCATTCCTGAAAGTGAACAAGATAACTCTCTTATTGCCTTTCCTATCTTTCTGTATGAATACATGCTGCAAATTAATATAGTCCAAAATTATATAAGCAAGTTTTAAAGAAAGAGATTACTTTAAATTGCCGTCATTAAAGAGTATATTGAATTGGCCTTTTCAGTCTAATGGAAATATTCAGCCCTTTCAGTGTGTTTTCACTCAGTGAAATATGGCATTAAAAGAAGTAGATGTTCATCTTAAATGATACAGCTATCACATGCTACTGAGGCAAACTTGAATTGAAAGACGTATAATTTGCAGGACTAGGGTGACATGTTAAAAGTTGCAATGGAGCTCATGAAAAGCTGTTCATTTCATGTTTTTAACCTGGCAACACTCGATCTTTGTTTAAATCCATGTATGGGTTTTTACATTAGCGTTTTTATTGTTTTGTTATGGATTTTTGCAGCTATCCACCTGATCATTTTATACAATGATTTGTTTATCTAAGTAGATCATCTCAAAAGTGTTCATTAGTGTGATATAGGGTCACTTATGTGCCACTGGAAGTGAGTTGGTCATCATGTGTGACTTTATGGATCTGATTCTTGGAAAAATAAGTTCTTCTCTGTTATAGAGCAAAGAGTATGTTTGTATAAATTTTCAAACTCAAAGCAAATGGTATTATCAATTTCATCAAATTCCCATTCTGTAAATTTGTGTTCATAGTAGAAATTAGCCAGTAGCAGAAAGTACAGAATTTTTTATAAGGCAGCTGTAAAGATAGAATAGCCAAGAATAAAAAGAATATGAAGCAAAAATAAAAGGTTGGTTTTTTGGGGTTTTTTTGATGCTCTACTCCACATGTAGCAAATAGAGTCCAGAGGAGGGAAAATTCAAAACCAAATGAACTGAGTAACTCTACACATAAAGTTAGTTCATTCTCTCCTTAATCTGTTTTCAAAATGAATTCCCCGGCATGCATTTTTACCTCTGTAGTTAGACCAGTTTTGTAAATGCAGATCCACTTTCTCACAAGCTCCCGATTTGGGGAGTAAGAAGAAAAAGACAAGAATCTGCCTAGATCTGTTGTTGGACTGTATCTATGAATACATATTATTTGCCCAAGCTGCCATGAGTCAGGATTTCATCAGGCTATTTAAGGTCCCACTGAACTTAGTTAACTCTTGTAGTTAGAAGGTTCAGTTATGGCTTTACTTTTCTGTATCTCTTCTCATAAAGCAAGCATTTGGTTATAAGTCAGCTATTTAGAGAAATTTTTCTGTGGACAGCCAGTATCTAAAATGGGAAGCATTTAATTAAATATAGCTTAGCTCTTTTCTGTGTATGTTTCATGTTAAAGACCCAGGTGATACGTGGAAATACAACGAATATGGAGTAGTGTCTTCAAGCAGGAAAAGAAAATCCTAGGCAATTTCTTTCCTTTTTTCAAGATGAGTCAACCATACCTTTAGTTCTTATCAAGCAGTTAAAGAAAAAAAAGTATGTGAACAATAGTTTATTTGAAGTATAAGGCTCTTTTGTTTTAATAAAACATAAATTTAGAAGCTTCTAGTGGTTATTTTTCACAAAAATTTTCCCAACTAAGTTCATCATATGGAATTTGGGGCTATGCTTTTTCTCTCAGTTTTGGTGATTAGAGATGGTATCACTGTTATTTTTGCTATAATGTGTATGATCAGTGCTCAATCTATGCAACATTAACAACAATAATACCTTTTATGCAAATTTGTATGGGGCTTTTTGTTCTGGTAGCTGTTTGGGGGTGACACTGTTAGATGTATTTCAACTGTATTTTTGCTAGCTAAAGTTAAAAAGAAGAGCCTCCAGGACTGGCAGTTTGGGGCAGATGTGTGTCTATTCCTTAGGCATCAGTGGTTGTAAGTTAACTATAAAAATGTTACAACCATCTGTGTAACAAGACGGCAGAGATCTGCTCTCGCCTGTTACTATAAATAAGAAGGAGATTTGTTTGACTTCATAGACATTGGATTTATAAAGACTATATGTGTCAAATTGTAACTACGTGCCATGTTGCTGAGATATGTCTGCAGCCAACTACCTGGGGTGTCTTCCCCTTCAGACATTCTAGTGTAGTGCAGCAACTGTGCAGAAATGTCTGTATAGCACAACATGTGACAAATTATATTTGTTTTCTACCTATGGCGAAATGTATGATTCTTATGGATAAGCTTATCTGGAAGAGTAGCTAAAATGGGGTTTTAAATGGACCACTCAAGGAGTGAAAATGCGATATTCAGTTTGACAAGGATTTTAAAGGCTTTTTTCCACCATTAAATTTATTTTTTGCTTTGTTCTTAGGTGGTAGTGTATGCAAGATCATGTATGCATGAGAGAACACATATCTATGAGAATTGAGACAGAGAGAGAGAGAAAACACCAGCGTTTTTAAGTAACTGATATGTAAAATCACAATAGCTAGATTGCTGTCACTATTACACTTCTGAATAGAGATTTTTGATTTCTTGGCAAATCTTCACTAGAACGATTGATTAAAATTATTTCTTGATAACTGGAGCAATCAAGGTGCATTTGAAATTTTACATTGTCTGTCTAAAGCTCTAGTATTTTTTGTGTGCATGTGTTCTCAAGAAATAACGATGGATAGAAGAATTTAGGTTGGGTCATTACCTGAAAGACTTTTTTTTTTTTTTTTTCCCAAATCATTCTCCGTCGAACACATTGTCTTCCATATTCTACTGATAGATTAGTGTATTTTTTTAAAGTAACAGTGAGGCAATTACTACTATATTTTTACTGGACCAATTATCTGTTTTGAAATGCAATTATAGAATAAAAATACACTATATTATGGCTTTTTTGTTTAAAATGCATGCCATTTTATGTTGAAAATAGAGATTAGCATGCACATTGTCCATAACATCTTTGATATTAAAGATATAAAGATACTCACATTGTCTCAATGTGTAAAAAGAAGTATGCTGCACTTTTTCCTGAGCATCATTATTCATATCCACATATCTTTGGTGTGGTTTTGCTGTAATGGGATGGGTGTAACAATTGGAGACATGTTATTTTTTTGTATAGCCTTTCATGCAAGGAGTTTGTAAAAGGTTTTTTGGTCACTGTGTTGGCATTATCTGGCGGACAGATAAAACTCTCAGCTCTCCAGAATTTGGGGTTATCACTCTTGTTTAATTTTTTTATTACTATATAATAGACTCATGTTTTACTTTGAGAAATGGATAGTCCCAAGAAGTGCTATTAGGAAATAATGAACATGTATTGTGTATACACATATATATAATCCTGTCAGAGTCTGAAAGTGTATTTGGCTTTTGTTTAATGTTGGGGTGTTTGCACACAGTGAAATGCTCTGGAATAGAAACTGAATGTTAAAAATCTCTCTCCCTCTTCGTCCGCGG